>CAUYUJ010017804.1:717307-810694 GCA_963575745.1 Prorocentrum cordatum
GTTCGCATGCCTCCCCACCACCAATTTCGGCACACCCCTCACACGTTTCGTGGCCCCATAGGGAGCTCCACCGAAGGCCCCAGTGGCAGGGTTCGCTGCCTCCCCACCACCCATCTCGGCACACCCCTCGCACGCTTCGTGGCCCCATAGGGAGCTCCACCGAAGGCCCCAGTGGCAGGGTTCGCATGCCTCCCCACCACCCATTTCGGCACACCCCTCACACGCTTCGTGGCCCCATAGGGAGCCCCACCGAAGGCCCCAGTGGCAGGGTTCGCATGCCTTCCCCACCACCCATCTCGGCACACCCCTCACACGTTTCGTGGCCCCATAGGGAGCTCCACCGAAGGCCCCAGTGGCAGGGTTCGCATGCCTCCCCACCACCTACACCCCTCACACGTTTCGTGGCCCCATAGGGAGCTCCACCGAAGGCCAGTGGCAGGGTTCGCATGCCTCCCCACCACCCATCTCGGCACTCCCCAACACCCATTTCGGCACACCCCTCACACGTTTCGTGGCCCCATAGGGATCTCCACCGAAGGTCGGGGGGAGCTTGACACTGGTATCCTTGCGGTACTCGCAGCTGCATATGGTTGGGTCCTTCGCCAGGCTAATTTTCATGATCTGCATCATCCTTGTCCTATACGATTTGCATTGCCACCCCTGTTGAAAAATTGTTGCATCCCGGCCGTCGCGCGGGGTCGCGCGCCCGAGGGCGTCGCCCCCGCCGCGCACGGCGCGTTATCTCAGCACCGCGCCCGCCCAAAATAATTGCGACAGCTTGTCAAAAAAATGCCCTGGCGATGGACCCAACCATATGCAGTTACGAATGCCGCAAAGCAGGTTGAACGAATGGGAGGGGACTTTCTAAGGGGCCACGAAACGTGTGAGAGGTGTGCCGAAATGGGTGCGGTGCCGCCATGCGAACGCAGCCACTGGGGCCCTCGGTGGAGCTCCCTATGGGGCCACGAAACGTGTGAGGGGTGTGCCGAAATTGGTGCGGTGCCGCCATGCGAACGCAGCCACGGGGGCCCTCGGTGGAGCTCCCTATGGGGCCACGAAACGTGTGAAGGGTGTGCCGAAATGAACGCGGTGCCGGCATGCGACACAGCCACTGGAGCCCTCGGTGGAGCTCCCTATGGGGCCACGAAGCGTGTGAGGGGTGTGCCGAAATGGGCGCGGTGCCGCCATGCGAACGCAGCCATTGAAGCCCTCGGTGGAGCTCCCTGTGAGGCCACGAAGCGTGTGAAGGGTGTCCCGAAATTGGTGCGGTGCCGCAATGCGAACGCAGCCACTGGGGCCCTCGGTGGAGCTACCTATGTGCCGAAATGGGCGTGGTGCCGCCATGCGAACGCAGCCACGGGGGCCCTCGGTGGAGCTCCCTCGCCGAAATGGGTGCGGTGCCGCCATGCGAACGCAGCCAGTGGGGGCTTCGGTGGAGCTCCCTATGGGGCCACGAAACGTGTGAGGGGTGTGCCGACATGGATGCGGTGCCGCCATGCGAACGCAGCCACGGGGGCCCTCGGTGGAGCTCCCTATGGGGCCACGAAACGTGTGAGGGGTGTGCCAAAATTGGTGCGGTGCCGCCATGCGAACGCAGCCACTGGGGCCCCCGGTGGAGCTCCCTATGGGGCCACGAAACGTGTGAAGGGTGTGCCGAAATGTGCGCGGTGCCGCCATTCGAACGCAGCCACTGGAGCCCTCGGTGGAGCTCCCTATGGGGCCCACGAAGGCCACACCCAGTGGGTCCTTGTGCCGAAATGGGCGCGGTGCCGCCATGCGAACGCAGCCATTGGAGCCCTCGGTGGACCTCCTTTGAAGCCACGAAACGTGTGAGGGGTGTGCCGAAGTAGGCGCGGTGCCGCCATGCGAACGCAGCCACGGGGGCCCTCGGTGGAGCTCCCTATGGGGCCACGAAACGTGTGAGGGGTGTGCCGAAATGGGTGCGGTGCCGCCATGCGAACGCAGCCACTGGGGCCCTCGGTGGAGCTCCCTATGGGGCCACGAAACGAGTGAGGGGTGTGCCGAAATGGGTGCGAACGCAGCCACTGGGGCCTTCGGTGGAGCTCCCTATGGGGCCACGAACGTGTGAGGGGTGCGCCGAATGGGTGCGGTGCCGCCATGCAACGCAGCCACTGGGGCCCTCGGTGGAGCTCCCTATGGGGCCACGAACGTGTGAGGGGTGTGCCGAAATGGGGCGGGGCCGCCATGCGAACGCAGCCACTGGAGCCCTCGGCAGAGCTCCTCATGGGGCCACGAAACGTGTGAGGGGTGTGCCCGAAATGGGCGCGGTGCCGCCATTGCGAACCACACGGGGGCGGTGGAGCTCCCTATGGGGCCACGAAGCGTGTGAGGGGTGTGCCGAAATGGGTGCGGTGCCGCCATGCGAACGCAGCCACTGGGGCCCTCGGTGGAGCTCCCTATGGGGCCACGAAACGTGTGAGGGGTGTGCCGAAATGGGTGCGGTGCCGCCATGCGAACGCAGCTGCTGGGGCCCTCGGTGGAGCTCCCTATGGGGCCACGAAGCGTGTATGGGGTGTACCGAAATGGGTGCGGTGCCGCCATGCGAACGCAGCCACTGGAGCCCTCGGTGGAGCTCCCTATGAGGCCACGAAACGTGTGAGGGGTGTGCCGACATGGGTGCGGTACCGCCATGCGAAAGCAGCCAGTGGGGGCTTCGGTGGAGCTCCCTATGGGGCCACGAAACGTGTGAGGGGTGTGCCGAAATGGGTGCGGTGCCACCATGCGAACGCAGCCACGGGGGCCCTCGGTGGAGCTCCCTATGGGGCCACGAAACGTGTGAGGGGCGTGCCGTGATAGTGGGAGGAGGGAGGAGGGAGGGGGGAGGAAGGAAGGAAGGAAGGAGTGAACGCGGGGCGCTGTCTCTTCAAAACGAGGACCCAACACCACAGGATGGTTGGGAACAAACAGAAGCGCAATGGGACCAATAACCAGAACGATAACACAGCTACGAATATGACTACGAATGCGAATGCGACTAATAATATGAAGAGTACCAATAATGACATCAACTAAACTGAGAAAACTAATAATAATGATAGGAACCATAATACTAACACGAATAAGGATACTAATCATAATCGTAAGAGTGATACGGATATCAATGTTATTCTGAATAAATCTACGATTAAGAGTAACAATAAGAATATTAATACTCATAATAATAAAGGTAGTAATGGCAATAATAATGATAACAGTAAGGCTACGAGGCAAAGTAATAATACTAATACAAAAATACTAGTAGGAGTAATACTGATATAACAAACGAATGTAAGAATCACACTCCGAATATTAATACATATACTAATAAGAATAACACTCAGACGAATAATACTAATACTAATAAAAACAAGAATGATGCCCGCAATTAGAAAAATTGTGAAAATGAGCATAAGAACCAGACTAATACTCATAACAAGCATAAGAAAATAGCTTGGCCTCATCATCATCATCATCCTTGTCCTATACGATTTGTATTACCACCCCTGTTGAAACGTTGTTTTTTCTCCTGGCCGTCGCGCGGGGCAGTGCATCCGAGGACATCGCCCCCGCCGCGCGCGGCGCGTTATCTTAGGGCCCGCGCCACCAAAATTATTTGTTCTCCATCGTGGGCACGGACGGTCCCCTTTCACAGCTGGGCTCTCCCTTGCGCGGGACTTGATATTGTAATTGTTGGTGTTGGCGTTGTTGGCGTTTTTGATGTTGATGTTGTTATTGGCCTTGTTGTTCTAGATCTGAAGTTCATTGCTGGCATCATTGTCGTTGTTCGTGCTGGCGGCGTGCCGCAAGGGAGTCTTGAGGAGGAGGAGGAAGATTTGTTCTGTTTAGCTCGGCCAAGCCTCTTGACTGAGGCCTCGGCCCTCGGTTTCATCCGCAGTGGCGAATGAGAGCCAAAATGTTGCGAGGATGTCTCAGGCGGTGTGCTTGTTCCGGCGAGCAGACTCGTCTGCGTTCACATAAAGGTGCGAGGTGCCAGGGTAACGTTTCTGCGGTGCCGGGCGCGCTGCACTTTCGCCTGAGAGGGGGGGGTCTTAATTGCTCCCCCGGGTTATCACACCGGGCGCCTGCGGCGGAGTTTGGAGGGCGGAGGGTCTGAACTTAGTTTGAACGAAGTTCCCAATAATATCTGCGAAACAGAATCGAGCGAACCCAGTCCATTTACGCGAGCGCCACCTATTCTTTTCCCGCCGCCGACGCTCCAGGACAGGCGAGAGGCGCCCTCGGCCGTTCCCAGGCGGCCACGGAACCGACAAGATGGCCTCCAGAACGCCCATGGCGGCCCCCGAACAGCCGCAAAGGCGCCGAAGGCGGCCCGAGAGGGCCCCACATACGAGCCGACGACGCATGCCTTCCACTCGAAGAAGGCCCCAGGAAGCACCAAGAGGTGCCCAAAAAGCACCCGAAATTCTTCCCAGAGGCCAACAACAAGCCCCACGAGGCCCCGAAACAACCCTCAAGAGGCTCCAAATCGGCTTCCAAGGGCGCGCGAGAGGCCCCCGACGAAATCCAAACGAACATCCGAAAGCCCTCTGACCCATGACCCAGGCACAATGGATTTTGATTCGGTGTTGCATGCATCCTGTGCTATCGGTGCTCACATCTGGCGTGCGCTCTGTGTCATCGGTCGTTCGAGGCCTCCCCGAGGCTCACATAACTGCGACCGGCTCCTCTTGCCCGGGCCATTCCCGCGGGGGCGAGGGGTCAGCTGGTCGCGCTTGCCCCCGTGGCCAGCATCATTCCAAGCGTCTCCCTCGCCCCCCCCCCCCCCCCCATTTCTCAGCGTGGGCCGCGTCGTCATGCTGGAGCTCTTGGTCAGATTTATCACGACTTTGATTGGCATCGCCTCTGGCCCTGCGTTACCGGCGACGCAGCGCGTCGCGATCGCGCGCCGTAGTCGTCGCTAGCATCAGCAAAAGAATCGCCCTCACTCGAATTGTCATCATTCTCAATCTATCATCATCCAGCCCGTCGTCATCACTATGGGGTCCGCCACGCCTAGCGCGTGCGTCGTCGCAACCGCCGCCTCGCCCATCGCCCCCCCCATCGCGCGCGCTCAGATTCTAGCGCAGGTCGGGCAGCTGCTGCATCGTGCCTGTCTGGTGGCCCAGAACACAAGGGCATCTCTCGCAAGCGTCTCGCCCGCGACCCAGGCGCGGCGGCGGGGTGGGCCGCGGGCCGCTAGATAATGGGCAATGGCCCTTGCGCGCCTTCTCTACCGGGCGCCGCGCGCTGCTGTCGCGCGCCCCCTCTGCTTCGCACTGCTCCGGGCGCCCCCTGGCGACGGGGCCCGCCTCCATCCCGCGGGCCAGCGGGGCCCCCAGCGCCCAGGGATCGCCGGGGGGGCTCGGCGCCGCCGAGCCGGCCTGCGGGGCGGGGGCATCGCGCGGGTCGCGCCCCGCGCAGGTCGCAGCGATTCCGCGGGCTCCAGGCCGTTCGCGCGGACGGACTGCCTGCCTCGGTTAGCATCGTGATTTACTCTCTTTGTCGCTGGCCTATGGTTGTCGCGTCCAGCTGCCGCTCTTCAACTCGGGCCCACTGGAGTCTATCTCCACCGCGTCGCGCCGCTGGCGCTCCGACTGACGCGTCGCGCTGGCTTCGTGCTTCGCAGATTTTCGTCGCCAGCTTGATGTCGTCGTTTTTAGACGTCGTCCTCGGGGTCCCGCTGTTATCATTATCGTTCTGCCGCGTCGATCCCGCTGCGCAGCGAGGCTGGCAATCTGCCTTGCTCGTCTCCTCCGTCTGGCGCCGATCGCGCTGCAGTCTCTGCGACGCGTCCATGCAGCGCGCTTTCGGGCGCGTGTACCTATCGATTTCGCCCCTTGCATTGCTGGCCCAAGACGTTATCCAAACCGCGGTGGGCCCGCCCAGTCTTCTCTGCGCGCGCTCGCGGCCTCAGCTGAAGGCGTCTCGTCGAGCGCGTTCGCCCCGGCTTTGGCGGCCCGCCCCCTCGCGCGGGCGTGCCGGCTGCCAGCTGATGCAGGGCAGCGCTGGTCACCCATCACCTGCGGGGATCTTCAAATCTCTGCGTCCTGCGGCGCCCATCTGTGGCCGGAGACGCCGCCGCCCCGCGCGCCCAGCCCCCGCGCCGCCCGCGCAGGCGACCGGCGTCTCGCGCGCGGTTGAAGCTCCCGCGCAGCACTAGCGTCTTGCACTCTGTCCTCGATGTCCGAACCGTTGACAATCATGAGCATGAAGCCGCACCCGCGCGCCTGCGCCCATTCCGTTGGCGCGTGCTTCCCTGGGCCCCCCTCCCCGCGCCCCAAGCGCATCTATTTGCCGTCGGCCCCCTTGTGCATCGTATGGTCCGAGACTGCTTCCAGCTGCTTGCAGCGCCCAGAGGGCTGACCATGTCCGCCAACTCGACGATCGCGCTGCAGTCTAGGGGGTCCCAGCACTGCCGCGCGCGCTGAAAGTGCGCCTAGGCATTCGGCGCGCTCTCTCGAGTGATCTCTCTCCGTCGCTCATGGTCTGCGCCTGTGGAGCAATGAGGTCGGTTGCAGTTTCAGCTCCCCGCTGCGCATTCCCGTCGACGAGCTCGTGACTCGTTGCCTCTGGCGATGGGCATGGGCCGCCGCGCGCGCCCGATGGCAGGTTTCGACGCCCGCATGCGAGTGGCAGTTGATGGTTCGGACCCCACGTGGCCCTCGTCTCTGGTCGACATGCCCCCCCGCCATCTTTTGCCAGCGCCCGACCGGCAGTCCTCTTGGTCATGAGACTGCAGGGCCTCTTGCCGCCCGCCGCCATCTGCGAATCGCCGACGATGGCGACGGGGTCGCGCGCGGGCCTCAAGGTCAATCCACCAGCTCCGCCGCTCCGGTGGTCTGAGGCCAAGTAATCTCTCCGAAGCATCCTGGGGGTGAATCTCTCCGCGGCGCCCTGGTCTTCTTGAGATATCAGCACTGCGCCCAATTCTGCGCGTGCTGTGCACGTGTCTGATGCGCTAAATGGGCCGCCCGCGAGAGCGAAGGTAGCGCTGGCGGTGCCGATGTCTTGTCCTATTTCTGCCCTGCTACTCCCCGCCGCCCAGCGTTCGTCGGTGGCCCTCCCCCCGTGCTGGCGGGGGCCGCGTTGAGCGCGCGTTCTGTGGCAACGCGCCCCTGGCCCAGAAAGTCGCCCCCGGCGGGAGGTCTCCGACTTCGCTGGCTCTGGGCGCCAGGCCGGCTGCGTATAAAACCGCACGTGCTCTATCACTTGTGCGGCGGGGCACTCGCGCAGGCGATGGGGCGGCGCGTCGTCGGCCTCCAGCGCGCGTCGCTGGCGCTCTGATTGGGCCTGCCACCCAGCTGCGCGACGTGTCTGGCAGGTCCAAATGGCAGCGCGCGCTGCGGTCTCCAGTGCCCCTGCTTCCTGGCGTCGCCCAAATTCCTGAACTGTCTAGCGCCGCCGTGGGCCGCGCCGGCAATCGCCTCGAGACTGAAACCCTTGCCCTTCATGGTGCCGCTTGGCCTGGCGCGGTAGGCTCACTGCTTCCGCCTCTTGCATACTTCTTCCCAGCTCTGTTAAGTCGGCGCATTCCCCGTCGCATGTCCACCAAACATCTCCATGGTGGTTCGTCAACTCGGCGAGCCGAGGGGCTGCCGCGGCGGCAGCGGCTGCCGCCCGCCCGCCTCGGCGTCGAGCCACCGCTTGCCGCCCGCCTCGGAGGTGGTCGCGCAGATCCTCTCTGGCGCTGGCGCGCCACATCCTTGCTCGCTCTCGCACCTGCCTGATGGCGTCGGCAGCCCGCGGCTCTTTCACTCCGCGAAATCGCCAGCGGGGCTCATGCCTCGCATCGGTGCCCATGTCGCCTGGTTGCGCTGCTGCTTGGCTCTGATGTCGGCACGTCGCAGGCCGGCTATTACGCGCCCCCATCTTGCAGCTCTGAGGCAGGGCCCACGCGCATATTCCACTGCCTTGCCAAAGCCACGCTCTCGCAGCGCCCTTCGCCGCCGTCGATCTATCGCCGCGTTGCGCCCCGCGTCTTTCATCGCATCGGCCTGCGTTAGCTTGAGATCGCTTCGCTTTGCAGCGCGGCCCACCGCCTCCCCGAATGATGGGCGCGACGCAGCGCGGGCCAACTTGCGAGCAATGCGCAGCATGTCGAGCTTGCAGCTTGCGATGATGGTTACGCGCTCGTTGCCATGTGACCCCCCGACGATGCGACGCGGCCGTTCTGCGCGGGCCTGCACGTCGTCGACGCGCAGGACTGGCCATGCGTCGAGGGCCCGGATGCGCGCCCAGTCCACGATGCCGCGCCGCATCGCGCCAGCGGGATTGCCGGCGCGGCTGCAAGCCGCGTAAATGCGTTTGCACGGCGCGAGTAGGAGGCCGCGCGCGCCGATGCCCTGAACGTGCGCGGCGCCGCGTGCATCGACGTGCGCGCGTAGAGCTCAGTTGCAGCGTAGTCCAGCGCCTGCGCCTTGCCTATGAGCTTCGCGAGGTTGACGATATCTCGGGCGTGCCCCGAATCTGTTTCTCGCGAAGTAAGCGGGCTGAGCTGGGCTGAACTCAACTCACACTGAACTGAACTGGACTGAACGAACTGAACTGAACAGGCTGGTCGCACCCGCTACGCGGCGGTTATATTCTCTGCCGCCAAGGGCGCAACGCATGGCGCAATCGCTAGGAGAAGGTTGTGTTCTCGGCCGCCGAAGGCGCAATCTATGGAACAACCGGTAGCAGGCGGTTGTATTCTCGGCCACCGACGGCACAACCTACGGCGCAACCGATTGGAAACGGTTTTAGTCTCGGCCGCCGAGGGCGCAACCTGTGGCACAACTGCTAGGAGACAGTTTTGTTCTGGCGCCGAGGGCGCAAACTCTGGCAGAATCGCTAGGAGGTTGTTTTATTCTCGGCCGCCGGGGGCGCAACCTGCGGCGCGACCGCTCAGAGACGGTTCTTTTCTCGGCCGCCGACGGCGCAACCTATGGAGCAACCGATCGGATGAAGTTTTATTCCCGGCCCCCGAGGGCGCAACCTGTGGCGCCACCGATTGGAGGCAATTGTATTCTCGGCCGCCGAGGGCACAACCCATGGCGCAACCGATAGGAGAGGGTTTTGTTCTTGGCCGCCAAGGGCGCAACTTATGGCGCAAACGATAGGAGACGGTTTTGTTCTCGGCCGAAAGGGGCCCACCCATGGCGCAACCGATTGAAAACTGTTTTATTCTCGGCCGCCGAAGACGCTGCCTATGGCGCAACCGATAGAAGACGGTTTTATTCTCGGCCGCCGAAACCGCTACCTATGGCGCAACCGATCGGAAACGGTTTTGTTCTCGGCCGCCGAGGGTGCTACCTACGGTGCAACCAATGGGATACGGATTTATTTTCGGCCGCCGGGGGCACAACCGACGGCGCAAACGATGAGAGACGGTGTTGTTTTCGGGCGCCGAGGGCGCAGCCTGTGGCGCAACCGATCGGACGAGGGGAGAAAGTTTTATTATCGGCCGCCGAGGGCGCATGGCGCAACCGACAGGAGACGGTTTTATTCTCGGCCGAAAGGGACCCAACCCATGGCACAACCAATAAGAGACGGCTTTATTCTCGGCCGAAAGGGACCCAACCTATGGCGCAACCAATAAGAGACGGTTTTATTCTCGGCCGCCGGGGCACAACCGACGGCGCAGACGATTGGAGACGGTTTTGTTCTCGGCCGCCGAGGGCGCAGCCTGTGGCGCAACCGATCGGACGATGGGAGATGATTTTATGATCGGCCGCCGAGGTACCAGGAGAGGAAGGGTAAGCAGGAGGAGAAGAGGAGAAACGAGGACGAAGTCCTAGATGAGGACGACGAGGAGGAGATGGAGCAGGAGGAAGACGGGGGGGATAAGGACGAGGAGGACGACGACGACGATCAATATGTGGAGGAAGACGGGGACGAATACGAGTAGTACGAGGACGAAGCATGGGCATTCGAATGCGTGCGGGGCTACGCCCGATGTAGGTTCGCCGTTTGGGCTGGCGGTGGGGCCCAAGCGGCGAGCTGTCTTGTGATTGTAGGACTTCTCCTGGTCTAGGGTTAGGGTAGCCCACGCCTCGGCATATTGTCCTCTAGCAGCTGGCTCCGTCGGTGGCGGCGAGCGCTCGGCGCCGACCCGTGGCCAGGTCGACGTAGTCGGTCTGCCCATCTGGGCCCTCGCCCTCCCGCGGTGGACGGGGCACGGGTTGCGATTGGGATGCGCGCGCCAGCTCGCCCTGGAAGTCGAAGGGGCGGGGCCCGCATCAATCAACCCACAGCGCTGGCTGTGCGGCGATAGCTGCCGCAATTGGTCCTTTTGAAACTATCTGGGCCATGGCCGCTCCATCAGCTGCCCAGATGGGGCATCACCTGGCGGTGTGCTATTGGGTTTCATCTTCGTGGTCTTGGTCGCGCCACTTGCAGAGTGGCGGCTCGTCCGCCGAGACCTTGGCTCGCGCCTTCCTCTGCTAGATGTGGTCACCACCGCTGAAGTAACTGTAAAGCAAGCCGCGCCTCCAGGCGGAGCATTTGGTGGCCCCTTTGGTGCGGGCCAACCAGCTAGCGGCGAAGCGGTCGACGCCCAGACGGATCGTGCGAAAAAACCCAAGGTCGTGGCGAGCGGCGGCGACGTCCGAAAGAAAGCTGCACATCTGTGACGTTGGGGGCCTTTGTGTGAGGGCGCCGGAAACTAACGAGACGCAGCCACGACAGCGGCGTGCCAGAGTCGTCGACCAGGGTGCCAAAAGTCGGCCAGGTGCAGTTGAGTTGCTGCAGAGCTTGCCATAGACGCCCTACGGGTCCCCCCTCTAGCTCCTAGCTGGTACTGGCCCTGGGTCTGTAGCTGGGT
The DNA here is from genome assembly GCA_963575745.1 of Prorocentrum cordatum. Taxonomy (NCBI): domain Eukaryota; class Dinophyceae; order Prorocentrales; family Prorocentraceae; genus Prorocentrum; species Prorocentrum cordatum. The sequence goes on from CAUYUJ010017804.1 coordinate 728,109, forward strand.
GGTTTTCGTAACCAGGGCCGTATCGCGGTTGCATGGCGGCGAGCCGCGAGAATAACCCCATGTTGGGCGACAGCGCCCACCGCGAGGTCGTGCCCTGGGACGCAAACGGCCGCCAGTGACCAGGAAAGACCCCAGCGCCCTCGTTGGACCTGGTCGCCGCACATTGGGTTTGGTTCTAAGCGCCGCGTCGCTCCGGGCTGGGGGCTTGGACATCCGCGCCCGTTACGCAGACGCTGGCGGCCAAGGATACCGCTGGTTTGGCCTTGCCTTCCATGCGCGTGGGTAAGCGGCCGATGCGCGGGGGACATGCGCGGGCGCGTCTGACCCCAGCACCCGCGGTGGTGGTTCCGTTGAGTTCGGCTGGTGCTGAGGCACAAGCCAAGTCGATGCAGCTGCTCACAAACTTCACCTGGTGGACCTTGAGAGTCTTGCAGAAAGAGAGAGAGAGAGAGAGAGAGAGACAGACAGACAGACAGACAGACAGACAGACAGACAGACAGACAGACAGACACACATAAAGACAGAGAGACAGGCAGAGAGAGAGAGAGGAAGGAGGGAGGGGGAACGAGAGAGAAAGAGATACTTAAATCAATTAGTAAACAAAGATAGAGACAGAGAGGGAGAGAGGGAGAGAGAGAGAAGGAGACAACACACACAACACAGACCAAGGAGCAGGCCCACAAGGGCCCGAAGGGCCCGAAGAGGAGGAGAAGCCTGATGAGGCGGCCGAAGAGGGGGGCGGAGCGGGCGGAATGGGGAGGTGATCGCCAAGCGCCTCGAGCTGGGCCAGGTCCCGGTGGTACGTGATCTGGCTGTGGTCCATGTACACAAGGTCGACGGAATGGAGGCCAACCTCAGCAGAGAAGAGGACTGCACATATATGCGTGCACATTTACACATGCGTGGATACATACATATTCACACACTTACGTATGTACAAATATGTAACCGCATGTCCATATGTGTAAAGGTGTACGCAACGATACATGCATCTACGCTAAAAAACGTAGATGTGAAGACGTAAGTACCATTATGCGAACCCACAGCCACATACATGTACATCTATGTGTGTGTACATATACGTATACATATACATTTCCATATGCAACTACACATGCATATACATATACATAGTTATATGTAAATGTATGTATATGTACATACATACGCCGAATCCATCTAGATGTGTAAAACTATGTACTTGCATACGTGTGTATATATGCAAGTCTACATATATACACATAACATCTACGCGTATGTAGATCTAGCTGTGCCAATACAACGAGTGCCTATACACAAAGAACACTGATCCGGCTAGACCTTCATCCCGCTGGGAACCGCTGGGTTGCGAGCGCGCCTGGATGGCCCACGAGGGCTCCTGATGGCTTCCGGAGGGCCCCACGCTGGGCCAAGAGGGCTACAAGACGCCCACGATGGCCACAAGACAATCCCAGAGGGCCCCTCTTCGCCCCAAGACACCCCAAGAGGCCTCCCAAGGGAGCTCCAAGAGGCCAACATCGCCCTTCGTGAAACGTACGTCCTCAGCATCAACAACTTCTCGCCTTCCCGACGCTCCAAGACGGCCCAAGACGCCCCCCAGATCGCCCCAAGACGGCCTAAGGGGCACTCAAGAGGCCCCCACGACAGCCCAAGAGAGCCCCAAGACGGCTCAAGAGGCGCACAAGACGGCCCGAGGGGGCCCCAGGACGGTCCCCGAGAGGCACCAAGGACCCCCACAAGAGGCCCCCAACAAGCCCCAGCTCCCCAAGAGGCCCTAAAAAAAACCCAAGAGACTCCCAAACAGACCCCAAGAGGAGCCAAAACTGCTTCCGAAAAACACCCCTGCCCTCTGGATTAGTACGGCGACGGTCAGATACTATATATTTATGTATATATATATATATATATATACACTTATGTGTATATGGATATTGGTATTTGATACCGGGATTGAGATGTTGAGTTATTTATATTTTCACATACATACATACATACATACATACATACATACATACATACATACATACATACATACATACATACACATCCATCCATCCATCCATCCATCCATCCATGCATGCATGCATGCATGCATGCATGCATGCATGCATACATATACACATATAAAAACGAACGTACGCGTCCGCGCGGAACTCTTGGATCGGCGCTGGGCCCCCCCTGGCGCGCGGAGCGCGCCAAGGGGATCAAGCGCAGATCCAGGAAGTCCCCGCGTATCTCCGGAAGTGTATGCTTATGCAATATTCTTCGTCCTTGAAGCCTGCTCCACCAGGCGCGGCGCCAGGTCTTCGCACTGCCCGGTCCAGACGTCGATCTGCACGCCCGTCGCCGCGAACTCGATCAGGTTCATTGCCAGGCAAGCGACCTCCGGGTCAAGCTCGAAGGTCACGATCCTGGCTCCGGCGCCGAGCACTCGCGCCATTCGGATAGCGGAGTAGCCCAGAAACGTGCCATATTCGACCACGTTGCTAGGTCGCCCCCGACGGGGTAGTCGCTGCAAGACGCCGTCGATGACCGCGCCCTTCTCGTAGGCGGCCCCGAATTTCAGCCAGCTCCTCCCCGAGAACTCCTCGAGCGCGCGGAGAATGGACTCGGCGTCGCCGAACGATGCCCTCGCGAGCGCATGGTAGGCCGCCCGCACGTACTTGTGCGATCCAGCGCCGGCGTCCACCAGCCCTGGGAACGGCGGCGCCCCCTCCAGACTGCTGGCCGAAGCCGGCAGGCGCCCGGCCAGCTGGTAGGTCAGCGGGTTCCACAGCCGCTCGCGGGCCATCTCCCGCAGGACCCCGCGGGCCTGCTCGAGATCGCCCGCCTGCTGAAGAAGAGAACGCGGCAGGAACATGAACTTTCGACGGCCCGCGCTGATCTCTTGGATCAGCGCTGGGCCCCCGTCCTTTGCGCCTCCCCAGCGCAGATCCAAGAAATCCGCGCGGACCGTCGAAAGTTCATGTTTGTGCAGCTGCTTCTCCTTCGAGCCTGGGCAAGGCGCATCACCACCACGTTGAGGACACATGCCCTGAGCCCGGGGGACTCACACGACAAGGTGGCCATCTCGCGCAGGACGGCCGCCTGCTCTCGGGGCGCCCCGTCGCGCAGCAGCACGGCGTACCCGTCCCTGCCGAGGAACCCCGCGTCGCGCGCGCCCTGGCGGACGGCCTCCGTCAAGGATCGGGCAACAGATAATGGCATCAACATAGGAACCTTCCCGGAGGTCCGCGCGGATGTCTCGCATTGGCGCTCGTGCCCCGGCCAGGGGCGGGGGATCTACTTACCCTGAGTCTGAGCGCCCTTCTCGGTATCCTTCTCCCACTCCCTTGAGGCCTCGCACCTCTCGCAGCTTCCGTCAGAAGGGCGCTGCGGGGGTCGGACCAAATCCCCACGAACCTGGCACCGTACGTGCAGTGCCAGGGGTGGCGGCCCGTCTTCGCATCCCACCATCGTAGGAGGATGCGAAGTCCCTGAAGACGGACCGGGGTGGGCACGAGTGGGCATCGTAGCCGGCTCAAAACCAAAAGAGGCATCATAGCCTCAAACTGATCCATTTACGGAACCAATTCCATTATCCTGTTCATTGGCTTCATTCCATGCGTAGCACGCTTTCCCCAAATGGAACGTGAACGGGACTCAGTCCCCTGCCGATCGTCTAGTGCCGCCATCATAGGCATCAAAAGGGCCATCGTAGGCACTTCGCACCCAATCTGGGCCATCACAAAGGTTCATTTTAGGAAAAATGAGCATCATAGGTCTTCGCAGTCAACCCGTCGAATCCACGGTGAATACAGCCAGAATTTGAAGAAGGATGTCTACACCTTCGAACAGGTTCAATTGTCCGGCCCCTACGCTCCGGTGTTCGCCACGACCATCAACGAGTTCAAGGTGCCACGATCAGCACGCCATCGAGCAACACGTGCGGGACTGGCGGCGTGACGCTGTACAGCACGACGAGCTCGAGCGCCCCGACGGGGAACTGTACCCCATCCGTTCTCCCCCCTTCTTCCCCCGTCCCCTCCTCCTCCTCCTCCTCCTCCTCCTCTGTCTCCTCGGCCCCGCCTCATCGGAGACGCGAGGGAGGCAGCGCAATAAGGATGAACACATCTGGAAACAGCAACTCTACGTTGACATCCGCGCGGGGGACAACAGAGATCAGCACGACCGTTACCAGGAGCGGCACGAAAGAAAGCAGCGGCTCCATGTTGGCAACTGCGAGTGGGACCAGCATCGCAACTGCAAGCGGAAGCCCTACATTGACAAACGCGAGTGGGACCCACAACACGACGGAGAGAAGCTCGACCAGTGCCAGGTGCAGCGCGATAGAGAGCAGCAGCTCCACGTTGACCATGTCACGTGAGGCCTGCAACTCAGCAGGGACAGCCCGTTGGACTTCAGGGACTCCCACATCAACCAGCTCGCCGACTCCTTCGTTCTCCCTCCTGCCCTCCTTCGTTCCCCCTTTTCTCTTCTCCTTTGAACCCATGCGGAGCCGCGAGGCAGGCACACAACAGAGATCAACAAGAAGGAAGCAGCTGCCCTGCATTATCATCCACGAGCGGATAAGCGGGACCAGTAGCACAACAGAGAGGAGCACGACAGGCACTAGGAGCAGCACGACAAAGAGTATCAGCTCCACGCTGACAACTGCGAGCGTGACCAACAACACAACTCAAAACATCAACCCTGCATTGACATCGGCGAGTAAGACCCGCAGCACAACAGAGAAGCACGACTAATACCAGGAGCAGTGCAGCACAACCGAAACGGCCGTTCGACATCAAGGACTTCTTCGTGCTCCTTCCATCCTCCTCCGTTTCCCTCTTCATCCTCCTACTTCCTCCGTCGCCCGTCAGGGGCCAGCACGAGTATTACCAGCACGACGGGATCTGCAGCACCGCGGCAAAGCACGCGTGTTGCCAGGAGGATTGGGACTACCAGTACGAGTATGTGCAGCAGCACTAGTGTTACCAGCACGACCCCTGGCCGATATTCGATGGTTAATCTTGACCCCAAGCCGTTGCTTGTTTTTTTGGCGGATTGGGGGGCTCCATGCGCTTTTTCGGAAATGGTGACTTCGGGCCATGTGGGGGGTCCTCTTGAAGGGCTACCCCGGGTGAGTAGAAGCAGGGTGTTCGACGGGGGCGCAACGCCGCGAGGTGGCGACGGCTGCGGTGTGATTCCTCGATTGTGGAAACCCCACTCCTTTTGATCGATGGTTCTTGAGTGTCCTTCTCGGGTATCCTTCTCCCACTCCCCTCGGTGAGGACCATTGTAGGCCTTACCAGTGACGACCGCCATGAGGCGTCACACCCCTCGCAGCTTCCATCAGAAGGGCGCTGCGGGGGTCGGACCAAATCCCCACGAACCTGGCACCGTACGTGCAGTGCCAGGGGTGGCGGCCCGCCGTGCCAGGGGTGGCGGCCCGCCTTCCCATCCCACCATCATAGGAGGATGCGAAACCCCTGAAGACGGACCGGGGTGGGCACGAGTGGGCATCGTAGCCGGCTCAAAACCATAGCCTCATCACTTTCCAAATTGAACCACTCACGGATCCGTTTTCCTCTTCATTCGCTTTTTTTCCATGCATAACATGAAAAGGGAACTCCAGCGCCGATCCCAGAAATCCGCGCGGACCTTCATACTCATGTCATTCTTTGCTGTTGGCTTCTCGAGAAGAACCGTCGCCAAATGTTGTCCAAATGTCGTAATGTCGTCCAAATGTCGACAGAAACCCGACGAAATCCCCCAAGCCGCAAGGAATTGTGGGGGCCCCTGAGACTCCGGTGAATCGGCGGCGAGGCCGCGGGAAGCCAGCGCGAGACGGCCTTTCCAAAGGTGGCGGGGCTTCTCAGAAACCCTCGCGCCCTTCTGAGAAGCTTCCTCTGTCTCCGGGGAGGGTTCGGAACAAAATCCCCTCAAAGGCCCGAGGACCTCCGAGCCTTCTGAGAAGGCTGGCCGCCAAGTGGAGGACCACACAACACGGACGGCCTCCACCGAGGACGCGTCGCCGGCGTGGGCGAACGCCCGCAGCAGCTGCGTAGCCTGCTTCGCCGAGGCGGGCCGCGAGCGCGGCAGGGCGCCCGCGAGGCTCGCGGCCCAGGCCGGCGGGCCGACGGCCGAGGCGGCCGGCGGGGCCACCTTGGCCAGGCCCCAGGCCAGCCTGGGCAGGTGCGGGCCCGCCAGCGAGGCGGCGCCGCGCCTCTGGAGGAGTTGCTGAGATGGGCGCTCTCCCAAAGAGCGGTTCCCGGCGACCCCCGATGGCACTCCGAAAGCTGGTGCTCTGGCGCTGCACTCTGGTCGGCTCTGAGGTCTACAGAGGAGGAGGAGCGAGCGAGCGAGCAAGCGATGCCTGGGCAGCTCTGGGTTCTCCTGTGGGGCACCTCCTGGGTTCTGCCACGAGGCTTCAGGCGCTGCTGGCGAGTGCAGGGGAGTATAAAGAGCACGCCTGTGGGACCTGAGTGGCCCAAATGGGCCTGCTGAGGCCCCCTTCAGCTCACGGGCGGGGCCAATGGATGAGGAGGAGGAGGATGAGGAGGAGGAGGAGGAGGAGGAGAGGAATGAGGAGGAGGAGGAGGAGGAGGAGGAGGAGGAGGAGGAGGAGGAGGAGGAGGAAGAGGAGGAGGAGGAGGAGGAGAAGGAGGAGGAGGAGGAGGAGGAGATGGAGGAGGAGAGGAATGAGCCTTCGTGGGAGACCCTGTGGACCTCCGCGGCCCTATGTCACGAACGCGGCCTCGACCGGATGTCGCCCAGAGTTCGTCCAGATTTCGACGAAATGTCGTCTAGACTTCGTGCATATCTCGACCACCCCTCTTCACCTTTTCGTCCGGATTTCGTCCAGACTTCGCCCAGAATTCGTCCAAAAATCGACAAAATCCGTCGACATCCCCCAAACCGCACGGCTTTCTGGGACCATCTGAGGCTCCCGTGAAGGACTACGCAAGGCGCCTCGCAACATCCGACGCCAGGCGGTGACCGAGGCCGTGCAGGCCGCCCATCTGCAGCGTGGCTGCAGCCCAGGCGAGGCTCGCCAGGGATGCGACGGGCAGGCTGGCACAAGGCTCGACCTAAACCGTGGCTTCTTGCAGAACGTACAACCCACCTCCACCTGCAACCAGGACCCCCACTCCCGACCTGGTGATCCAGAGGGCCCAAAAACCATGCTCGCCCCAGCTAGGACACCCTGGACCACCAGGTCGGGAAGGGGGTCCTGGCTGGGGATGGGGGTAAGTTATGCTGTCCTGAGTTGTCCGTGCTCGCTTTGTTATTGCCTCTTTTTGTCGACGTTTAGCTGGTGCTGCAATAAGCAAGGTTAACCAACGTGGACCCCAAACAGTGCTTTTCTACTAGCAATCCGCCGGCTCCCTAGCGGGGCCATCAGGCTGCGAGGCTTAGGCTTGCTGCTCCCTGCTCCAGTTGCAGGGTCCAGTTCCCATGTTATGATAATTTCACTTACTGCTTCCTACTGCAACCTGGTACAATCCGCGCAATGGGGGGGAGCCCCAAACGACCCGATTAACCACGCCCTGATCGAGGAAATTGCATGAGACTCGCGCCCCCGAGGCCAGAATCCCTCGTGCATTGAAAAAGGTTCGCGTCCTGGAAGCCATAACCCTTCGTATATTTTGCAAATGGTGCGTCCCCGAAGCCACTAACCATCGTATCGTAAACTACAGTACTCGCGTCCCCAGGGCAACACACACTCTCATAACTTACCGTCGCGTCCCCGAAGCCAAAACCTTAGCAAATTACACCGTCTTCGCATTGCCGAAGCCAAGAGTGCTCCAAGGCGCCCGAAGATTATTTTCAGACGGCCCAAGAGGGCCCAAAGATGCCCAAAGAGCGCTCCAAGAGGCCTCCCGAGAGAGCCCCAAGAGGCCAAACCCGCAGATTTTACGAAGGTTGTTGAAGCGTTTTGGCCTTCTCGCATGTTCAGCTTTCCGACGCTTCAAGACGGCTCAAGAAACTCCCAAGACCGCCCCAAGACAGCCCAAGACGCCTCCAAGAGGGCCCCAAGACGGCCCAAGAGGGCCCCAAGATGGCCCAAGAAGCGCTCAAGACGGCCCAAGAGGGCCCCAAGAGGGGCCCAAGCAGGGGACCACGAGAAGTCCCCAGGAGGCCCGAAGAGGCCGCCAAGAGGCCCCAAGAGGGCCCAAGAGGCGCCCAAGAGACCTCCAAGAGGCCCAAAAGATACCCCCACGAGTCCTCAAAAGGCACCCAAGAGGCGCCCAAACCGCCTCCAAAAGGCCCCCGAGAGGCTCCCCACGGCACCCCAGGCGGTGGCGGAATGGGCCGATGGCCACTAGGATCCGCCGCCCCCTGCTTGCAGGGGTGCACGGCGTGCTGGATGTTTCAGGTTTTGGTTTTGGTTCTTTTTCTAAAAAAACTCCCCAGTGGGCTTCGGCCCGTCCCGCCGGCCACCCGTAATTTTCCCAAAATCCGTCTGTCAATGCCTTTGTTGCCCCAACTTGGCCCAAGATGGCCTCCAAGACGGCCAAGATGGCCCAAGATGGCCTCCAAGATGCCTCCCAGACGGCCAAGATGGCCTCCAAGACGGGTAAGATGGCTCCAAGATGCCTCCAAGACGGCCCAAGATGCCCTCCAAGACGGCCAAGATGGCCCCAAGATGCCTCCAAGATGGCCCAAGAGGCCTCCAAGACGTTCTCCAGGAGAGCCCGAAGAGGCCAAAATCATTGGTTTTCCTTAGGTTTTTGAAGGTTTTTTGCGTTTTCTTCTTTTCGGCCTTCCGACGGCCCAAGAGGCCCCCAAGATCGCCCAAGAGGCCTCCAAGAAGGCCCTATGACGGCCCAAGGGCCCCCCAAGACGGCCCCAAGAGCGCCCCAAGACGGCCCAAGAGGCCTCCAAGACGCCCAACATGGCCTCCAAGACGGCCCTGAAGCGCCCCAAGAGGGCCCCAAGACGGCCCAGAGAGGCCCCCAAGACGGCTCCAGACGGCGTCAGACGGACCAGGAACGCCCTAAGACGGCCAAAGAGACCCCCAGGAAGCCCCCAAAGGCCCCCAAGAGGCCCAAGGAGGCCCCCAAGATGCCTCCAAGAGGCCTCGAAGAGGCCCCCAAGAAGCCCCCAACAGACCCCAAGGGTGCCCCAAGAGACTCCTAACAACCCTCATCCTCCTACTCTATTTCTTCCTCTTCCTCTTCCTGTTCATAATCATTCTCTCCCATGTGTTCCCCGAAAGCTTTCCAAACCGACTCGGGGAACTCATGGTCCGATAGCTTGGCCAAGCTCTAGTCCAACTTTCGGCCACATCGGCGTTTCCAAAAAGGCAGGGGGCGGCGGTGATTCGCCGTAGGCGTCTTCGATCCGCCGCCCCCTTTTGATTTATCAAAGGGGTGCCCGGCGTGCCGGACTATATGGCTATTGATGTTGGTTCTTTTTCCAAAAGAACTCCCCCTGGGGCTTCGGCCCGGCCCGCCGGCCACCCGAAGACCCGGTTGCCAACGGTGTTCCTGCCCCAGACGGCCCCAAGATGGCCCAAGATGGCTTCCAAGACGGCTAAGATGGCCCTAACATGCCTCCAAGACGGCCCAAGATGCACCCAAGACGGCCTAAGATAGCCTGAAGATGGCCCAAGACGGCCCAAGAGGCCCCCAAGAGGCATCCAAGACGGCCCAAGAGGCCTCCAAGAGGTCCTCCAGGAAGGCCCAGAGAGGCCCAAACCACTGATTTGTCTTAGGTTTTTGAAGGATTTTGGCATTCGCGCCTTTTCGGCTTTCCGGCGGCCCCAGGCGGCCCAAGAGGCTCCCAAGATCGCCTCAGAGGCCTCCAAGAGGGCCCCATGACTGCCCAAGTGGCCTCCAAGACGGCCCCAAGAGGGCCCCAAGACGGCCCAAGAGGCCTCCAACACGCCCAAGATGGCTTCCAAGACGCCCAAGATGGCCTCCAAGACGGCCACTAAGCGACCCAAGAGGGCCCCAAGTCGGCCCAGAAATGCCCCCAAGACGGCTCAGACGGCGTCAGACGTGCCAGGAACCCACCAAGATGGCTTGCGCCTTGAAGGCCCCGTCTTTAAACTGTAACCTTTAACCCACCAAGATGGCCCAAATTGGCTCGAAGCTGGCCCAAGACGGCCCAAGAGGCCCCAAAGAGGGCTTCCAGGAAGGCCAGAAGAGGCCAAAAACATTGATGTTCCTAAGGTGTTTGACCGATTTTGGCATTCGCGTCTTTTCAGTTTCCGACGGCCCTAGGCGGCCCAAGAGGCTCCCAAGATCGCCTCAGAGGCCTCCAAGAGGGCCCCATGACTGCCCAAGTGGCCTCCAAGACGGCCCCAAGAGGGCCCCAAGACGGCCCAAGAGGCCTCCAACACGCCCAAGATGGCTTCCAAGACGCCCAAGATGGCCTCCAAGACGGCCACTAAGCGACCCAAGAGGGCCCCAAGTCGTCCCAGAAAGGCCCCCAAGACGGCTCAGACGGCGTCAGACGTGCCAGGAACCCACCAAGATGGCCGACATTGGCTCGAAGCTGGCCCAAGACGGCCCAAGAGGCCCCAAAGAGGGCTTTTAGGAAGGCCAGAAGAGGCCAAAAACATTGATGTTCCTAGGGTTTTTGACCGATTTTGGCATTCGCGCCTTTTCGGTTTCCGACGGCCCTAGGCGGCCCAAGAGGCTCCCAAGATCGCCCCAAGATCGCCTCAGAGGCCTCCAAGAGGGCCCCATGACTGCCCAAGTGGCCTCCAAGACGGACGGCCCCGAAGCGACCCAAGAGGGCCCCAAGTCAGCCCAGAAAGGCCCCCAAGACGGCTCAGACGGCGTCAGACGTGCAAGGAACCCACCAAGATGGCCGAAGTTGGCTCGAAGCTGGCCCAAGACGGCCCAAAAGCATTGATGTTCCTAAGGTTTTTTTACGGATTTTGACATTTGCTTCTTTTCGGCCTTCCGACGGCCCGAGACGGCCCACGAGCTCCCAAAGATCGCCGAAAGATCGCACAAGAGGCCTCCAAGATGGCCCCAGAACGGCCCAAGAGGGCCCCAAGAGGCCCCCAAGACGGCACAGGAGGCCTTTAAGACGCCCAAGATGGCCTCCAAGACGGCCCAGGAGCATTCCAAGAGGGCCCCAAGTCGGCCCAGAAAGGCCCCCCAAACGGCTTCCGACGGCGTCAGACGGACCAGGAGCCCACCAAGACGGCCGAACATGGCCTAAGATGGCCCAAACGGCCCAAGAGGCCTCCAAAAGGGCCTCCAGGAAGGCCCGGAAAGGCCAAAATCTCCCGTGGGTTGTTGAAAGATTGTGGCATTTGCTTTTTGTCTGCCTTCCGACGGCCCGAGACGGCCCAAGCGCCCCCAAAGATTGCCCAAGAGGCCCAAGACACGGCCCCAAGAGGCCCCCAAGACGGCCCAAGAGGTCTCCAAGACGCTCAAGATGGCCTCCAAGACGGCCCAAGAGCCCTCCAAGACGTCCTCCAAGAAGGCCCGAAAGGGTCAAAATGGCCTCCAGACGGCCAAGATGACCTTCACGATGCCCACGTGGTCCCCGAAGGCTTTCCAAACCGATTCGGGGAACAAATGGTCCGATAGCTTGGCAGGTCTGGCCTCAACGTTCGGCCACATAAGCGCTTCCAAAAATGCAGGGGGCGGCGGTGATTCGCCGTAGGCGTCTTCGATCCGCCGCCCCCTGTCGATTCATCGCAGGGGTGCCTGGCGTGTTAGATTATTTCGGTTTTAGTTTTGGTTCTTTTTCCCCAAGAACTCCCCCTGGTGCTTCGGCCCGTCCCGCCGGGGTCCCGGGAGGGAGCTCCAGGCGTGCAAACGACCTCCAAGACGGCCAAGATTGCCCAAGATGGCCTCCAAGATGGTCCAAGATGGCCTCCAAGACCGCCCAAGATGGTCCAAGATGGCCTCCAAGACGGCCTAAGAGAGTCCAGGTAGATCAGATTTTCTGTTGAGACAAAATCATATTATGTATATGACGTCTACACAACTCTCTCTCTATAGATATATATATACACACCTATAAAACACACATGGGCATGTCTATATCTATGTAGATATAAGGTTCTGTACATACATTATGCATGTCTATATGTCTGCATGCATGCATCTATGTATATATATATATATATATATATACATGCTTACACATACACACACAAGCCGTGCAATTTACGTTGTGCACTTTAGGCGGCGACGGGGCGGCGACGGCGAGCACGGAGCCGCCAGACCGACAATCAGGCCCAGACGATGGCCGGCGACGGGGAGGCGACGGCGAGCACGGAGCCGCCAGACCGACAGTCAGGGCCAGTTCCTTAAAAGAGAAGAAGGAACCCCGAAGTGCAAGCACTGTTTAGGGAATCGAAACGAAAACGGCCCACGGAATCGCCAAACACCGTTTAGGTCGAACCCTGCTGGCAATGGCCTGCTCGTTGAGGGCCAGCGCCCAGCACCGCAACAGCGCCAAGTCCTCCGCCGCTAGCGTGGCGTCGTCGTCGTCGTCGTCGTCGTCGTCGTCGTCGTCGTCGTCACAAGGCTTCCGCGATCCTCCACCGCGAGAGTGGCGTGGGCGAACACAGCCTCCACGAGGCGCCTGGGCTCCAGCGCGCGCCACGCGGCCGCTGACGTGTCCCCCAGGACCGACAGCAGCGGGCCGTGGAGCACCTTTCGGGAACCAGACGATGGCGTAAAGATGAACTTTCGGAGGTCCGCGCGGATTTCTCGGATCGGCGCTGACCCCCCTGGCTGCGCCGTAGGCGCCTCCCCTGGCGCGCTCTGCGCGCCAGGGAGGGAGGGGGGTCCAGCGCTGATCCAAGAAATCTGCGCGGACCCCCGAAAGTTGATGCTTGTGTCATCGCTTGCTCCCCGAACCTTGGCGCGAGCCAGCGTCGCCGAGGCCTCGACGAGGCTCTGCAGGACCGCCGGCCGCAGCGACGCCGCCACGCGCGCTGGACCGCCCAGCACCGCGGCGAGCTCGTGGGCACGCAGAGCCCCGCACGGCCCGAGTGGCGCAGGCCTGCCCCTGTCGCGGCCCTCCTGGCGCACGGCGTCGGCCACCGCCCGCGCCGCGGCGGCGACGGCGCCGTGGCGGGCCCCGCCCGGCCTCGCGTCGCGCCCGTTGCCCTCGCCGCGCGCACCTGTGCTGGCGAGCGCCGCCGCGCCCGGCGCCTCCGCCGAGCCGGGGCGCGGCCATGCTCGGCGGCCGGTGGCCGACGCCGCCGACCGGGCGCCGCGCGCGAGGCGGACCCCGCGGGCGCGGAGGCCGCGCCGCATCGGGCGCGGCGGCCGCGGGCAGGCGGCCCCGCTCGGCCCAGAGGGGCCTCGGGCATGCGCGCATGCGTTTCCTCTTACGCGCCAGTGCCAACAGCCAGCGGGCAGCAGAAACAAAGACGGGATGCACGCTTAGCAAGTTTCAATGACTACCACCCTGGTAGCACTCTCAGAGCTGGTGGACTTGGTAGGAGCCCGAGAGAGACCTCTAAGCAGCACCTCCTGGCCATCGCTCGGACGTCCATTCCCTGTTTTTTTTTTGCGGTTTCGTGCGCGGTCTTTCCGCAGGATGATCCAGGATGTTCCTGAATAGTCCCCGCCGAGAAAAAGTGCACACGTCCGAGCGATACCAAGGCACAGGCGGGCGTTGCGCAAACAGGAAGCCATATATGCGCGCACACACAAACACAGACACGCAATCCGCCACCGTGACCCCTGGCCCGTTGATGCGTGGTAACAATGCCGAATGCTATATGGTTGGGTTTCTGCTTTTCTGAAGGACGCCCTGCCCCCTCCCCCTCCTTTGCCAGCACCCAAAGGGCATGCACCACCCCCTCCTCCCGAGGCTCCCTGGGCGCCCCGACGCTTCCCTGGCGCTTGGGAGGAGAAATCTGGAGGAGCAGCAGCAGGGACGAGCATAGAGGAGGCAAGAACATGCGAGAACATAAATAGGAAAGAAATACCAGGACGATGGATGGCGAGAAGGAGGAGGAGGAGGAGGAAGGCCGCTTCTGGGAGCTCTATCCCCCGCACTCGCCCCTTGCGCCGCGCCCCCGCCGCGCGGCCGCCCTTGGAGGAGCCAGCCTCAGCGAGCCGCCGCGCCATCGGCAGCGGGCGGCATGCGCTTCGCCCTGAACACCTTCGTCCACCAGAAAGCGAATGACCACGTGTACATCTTCCTCTGCGTGTGGGAGAACAACCGCGTCTACAACCCTCTCCACCTAGGAACGATCAACACGGATTACAAGCACTTCGACTCATCGCGGTGCACATCGACGAGAATATCATCAAGTCACAAGCTTACGAGACTAACCCACTCTGCCTGGAGATCTACAGGCAACCACGCCGAGACCAAATACGACGAGGACGAGTATCAGGCAGCAGAGACGGTAATGGAGGCTGGTTGAACAGATGCCTAAGCAGCACATCAGGTCCAACCCAATCGTGGAACAGAAATACGTGATCATAGAGGTACCTTCCGATGGCGCAGACGGCCTCCCGAACTAGACCTCCATCCAGTGCTACGATGGCCACCTGGGATGGACTCCAAGACAACGGCTTCCAGAGCTACGACGGTTACGACGGCCACCTGGGCTAAGGCCACGAAGGCTACGAAGGCTACAACGGCCGCCTGGGCCACGGCCACGACAGCCACAGTCGCCTCCAGGACTCTGCAGGGCGTCCACATCCCAGGCGAGGAAGCGCGAGACTGGCTCTGGTTCGTCCCCCCCTACCTCAGACACGGCGCGGCGATTGTGTGGACGACAACTTCGAGCCACTGGCCGAGCTACGAGGGCCCACAGCTGAGCGTCGAGACGCTACCAGTCGAACTACGCGGGCCACCTGCAGGGCTACGACGGCAAGAAGCAGAGCTTCGAGGGCCACCAGCAGAGCTGCGAGTGCCACCAGTTGAACTACGAGGGCCACCAGAAGAGCTACAATGGACAGAAGCAGAGCTTCGAGAGCCACCAGCGCAGCCACGAGGGCCACCAACAGAGCTTCAAGGGCCATCAGCGGAGCTCCGAGAACCTCCCGCAGCGCTACTACGGCAAGAAGCACAGATTCGGCAACTGGCCGCAGAGCTACCAAGGCGACCAGCCGAGCTAAGACGACAGGAAGCAGTGCTTCGAGGGCCACCGCCAGCAGAGCAACGAGGGCCACCAGCGCAGCCACGAGGGCCACAAGCTCAGCTTCGAGGGCCACCAGCAGAGCTTCGCGAACAACCTGCAGAGCTACGAGGGCCGCCAGAAGAGCCATGACGGCAAGAAGCAGAACTCCGAGGGCAGCCAGAAGAGCTACGAGGGCCACCAAAAGAGCTTCGAGGGCAATTCGATGAGCTTCGAGGGCAACCAGCTGAGCTACGAGAGCCACGGGCAGAGCTTCGAGGGCCAGACCCACGGGCGGAGCTTCGACGGCAGGGCTACGCAAGAAGCCGCAGACGGAGCGTCGAGCCACTGGCAGAGGTTCGAGAGCCACCAGCGGAGCTTCGAGAAACTGTCGACCCTGACCCGCCCGACCTCCCGGAGGAGTGGGCTAGCGCGCTGGACACGTCCGGAACAAGGTACTACAGCCTATACGACCACCATTCGTGGAGGGAGAAAGAACCGATGGCGGTGATGATGACGGTGCTGGTGATGTTCCATCGAGTGGGCGACGACGAGTGGTGACAATGCTGCGTGGCGATGTGGTCTCACTGTCGGTCCCACTCGATCGAGCTCACCATCGAGACACCACCAGGGCACGATGAGGCCAAATAAATGCCACCACTACTGTGCTGTGATGGTTGATGCTACGTGTGATGGGTGGCTGCTGATGGCAAAGTGATGGCCGCAGTGATGATGAGTGTGGCGGCCACAGCAAAGAAGTAGTGCTGAATACGATTGGAACACCATCGGAACACGATCAGGCCAAATAAAAGCCACCACCACTGCGCTGAGATGGCAATGTGACGATGCGACACCAACGGGACTCCAATCGGGACACTGACGGAACATCATTCGCTCAATATGACAGTCGATCCCGTGGCCAGTGATGCTGACATCGAAAACCGTTTGGCGTATCGGGTTCTCTGCGATCCGCCCCCCCAAGCCTCACTATTGACACCACCAAAACACCATCGAGACACCATCGAAGCACCACCAGGACACCATTAAAACACCCATTGGGACACCAATCGGGACACCATCGGAGCACCACTCCGGGCACCGATCGGGACACCACCAGGACATCACCGAGACACTATCGAAACGACACCACGACACCATAAGGACACCAATCGGGACACCAATCGGGACACCAATCGGGGCACCACTCAGGACACCATCAAGTCACCATCGATCTCACGATTGATCTCAATATCGATATCAATATTGGTGCCGCTATCGGTCTCACTCGATCGCTCTCACCATCGCTCTCCCTCGATCGATCTCCTTTTTATATCACTCAAAATATCACTGATGATCCCGCTCCCGCTATCGATATCACTATCGGTATCACTATCGATCTCAGCGCGGAACAAAACGGGACACCGACAGGACTCCAACGGGACACCGAAGGGACACCCACGGGACACTCGCAGGACACCGACGGGACACAGCAGGAGACGATCGGCACACGATCGGGAAACCAATCGATCGCACTTTCGATCCCCCTATCGATCTCACTCGCTCTATATAACTATCGATTTCACTCGATCGATCTCACTATCGATAACACTCGATCGATCTCACTACCGATATGACTATCGTTGTCACTACCGATCTCGATATCGACCTCACTATCGGTCTGACGGTCGATCTCAACATCGATCTCACCACGGGACACCACAGGACACCGACGGAACTCTCGCGGGACACTGACGGGACACCGACGGGACACCACGGGACACCATCGGGGCACCACTCGAACTCACGTTCGATCTCGATCTCACCATGAGTCTTATTATCGATATCGCTCGCTCGATCTCACTATCGAACTCATTCCCGGCTTCACGATCGACCTCGCCATCGGTCTCACCACGGGACACCGACGGGACACTGACAAGACACTGACGGGACACCCGGGCAGCCAGGATGATGCCGATGTCAACCTTGGTCGAAGCCGAGGTCGGTGAAACTGGTACATTGGCTTGAACTGTTCTGTTCGGGTGGTGCGATGATGCGCTCACAAGACCAGCCAGCACAATCGCACACGTACCGAGACACGGCGCTAGCCCAGGATGGAGCCTCGCACCCGTGCCCGACGCGAAGCTGCGGCCAGTGCCTGTGGGGTTGCAATGGGTCGAGGAACGTCGTGGCGCTCCTGTGAGCGAGCCGTTCCTCATCGCGGTTGCGCCTTTTGCTATTGCCCTCGCACGCGGACCGGATGACCAAAGCGAGTTGCCAGTTGGTTTGCGCAACAGCCATAAGCACAGGCAACTCAGGGAGCGGAAGATGGTATCAATGCGGAGGTGAAGGTAAACGCAAATTTGCGTCCACACCGCACTCTTCGCACGTTCCGTGGATGGCAAACTGGGCTCGCTCCAAGCTCCACTACCAACTAGAATTACGGGGGGGGGAAGCTGCACGAGAGAAATAATGACGCCAATAAGATGTACGTTGCGGGGCTCTGATTTTCATACAGTAAGTAGATCTGCGTCGACCTTGTAGATTTGAGTGAGGAGGAGGAGGAGGAGGAGGAGGAGGAGGAGGAGGAGGAGGAGGCAGAAGAAGAGGTACCGACCCCTCAGGCGGCGAAGGCCGCCTGGGGAGAGTGAGGGCACTCCGAAACCTGCAGTGGCAACTAGAGAGAGCCGCGCCCGGCCGATTTCGCCGCGCCCTCGCCGGCAACCTGCGCAGGCGGCCGCCCCACCTGCTGGCATGACAGAAGCGGGTCCCGAAGGAAACGGGTGCTGGACCAAGGGCCTTCCCCCAAGGCCAGGTGTTCATCCTGAGCTGTATTTTCTGGCAGTCCCGGGGCCCGTGGAGGGGCCCGAGAAGCGGAAACGCGGCGACAAGCCTCAGGACCCGTGTCTCGAGGACCTCCGACAGCCGACAGTTTCTGCTTACGTTTTTTGTTGCCCGAGTTTCCCATTTGACCCCGGGGCCCCTTTTCCTTCATGGCGAGCCTGGCGCTCCAAGCGCGGCGCGGGCTCCCGGTGGCCTGGCGCCTCCGCCCTCCGCCAGCGCAGGCGGCGAAGCGTCACCGAGACGCGGCGGCCGGGCGGCAGCGGCGACCCGTCCTGCGGGCGTTCGTGAGGGGGGGGCTGTAAAGGGAAGGAGCCCAAAAAGGTTCCGACCAGCGCCCCGAGAGGCCGAAACACGGCGACAAGCCTCAGGAGCACGTTCATGCGGGCATGAATTAAACCTATAATCTGTCGGAGGTCCGCGCGGATTTCTTGGATCGGCGCTGGACCCCCACTCAGGCGCGCGAAGCGCGCCAGGGGAGGCGCCAGAGGAGCCGCCAGGGGGCTCCAGCGCCGATCCAAGAAATCTGCGCGGACCTCCGACAGTTTGTGTTTGTATTTCTGTTTCTCGAGATTCCCTTAGGGCCGTGGTCGGCGACCGACCCGTCCTGGGATGACCTCAGGGGCCCTAACAGAAACCCTTTCGGGCTCCCGCAGAGGCCTTGCGGACCGCGGGAATGGGGCGAGAGGGGATCGGGCGAACATGTGTTTTTCCATCCTGGGGAGTACGGTGTGCATGGCGGCGCCACTTCAAGGTCACGCCTGTGGGGAGGGGGGATCGGGATATATGGTGAGCATCCCCTGCCGCGCGCTTGCTCGCGCCGCGTGCCCGCGCCGCGCCGGGTGAAGAAAGGGACCCTAAAAGGGGCCCTCGAAAGGCCCTGCAGGGCCCCCAAAGGGGGTCCGAAAGGGCTCCTTTGGAGCCCCGTTCTTCCCCCCCCTTTGGGTCCCCCTTTAGGTCCCCCCCCCTCATTGACGATCACCCCCTTTACGTAGGTCACCCGTTTGGGTCACCCCTTTCTTCCCCCGCTGCAGGTCACCTCCCTTTAGGGTCCCTTTCCTCAACCTCCCTTTAGGACCCGCCGTCAGGTGGTCACCCTCCCTTAACGACCGCCCGAGTCCTGCGGGCTCCAGTGCGGCCCAGCTTCGATGCCGTGGCGCCAGCGCCAGCGCGCCTCTCCTCGAGGCCTCCCAACTGGGGTTCCAGCCGATGGGGTCAAAGGATCGCGCCGCCTGGAGAAAATCTGGCTCCGCATCGGTGATGCATCGCAGGACCTTGCATGGGCGACGTCGGCGTGAAGAAAATCGGGCTCCGCATCGAGCCGCATCGCCGACGCATCGGCGATGCGGCGCGATCCTCCGGCCCCAGCCGCTCTGACCCCTACAGGAGGGTTAGGTCTCCCGACAGCACGTACGCCGAGCCGCCCTCCAGGAGCACCGAGCGCCGCGGGCACTCTGCGAGCCTACGCGCGTCGACGGGCTCGAGGTCCATCACCGCGGCGGCTCCGAGGCTGAAGCCGACGATGACGTCGTCGAAGGTGGCCCGGTCCACGTGCATCGGTATCAGAAGGACAAAGAAAAGCATAAACATAATCATTCGGGGGTCCGCGCGGACTCCTCGGATCGGCGCTGGGCCCCCTTGGCGGCGCCTCCGGCGCCGCCCCTGGCGCGCTCCGCTCCGAGAAAGCCACACGGACCTCCGAAAGTTAATGTTCATGTCACTGTTCGCTCCCCGAGGTTAGGGCGACGGGGTCGATACACATCCCCCGCCGCTGGCCAGGCGCATCCTGAGCCCAGGAGCGGTGCATATGCCAACCTGGCCAAGCCAAAGGGGCCCAGGGTGGCCCGGCCAGCGGCGGTGAATATGCACACATCTCGTCGCCCCTGAGGTATGCCCTGCCCTGCATCGGCGTAGTTGTTCACGATGGCCTGGTCGAACGCGTACCCGCTGGGCACGAGGCCACCGCCCTGCTGGAGGGGAAGAAAACGGAGACCATGACCAAGGCTGAACGCGGAAACGTCGTTTCGACCTTGGTCACCGTCCATCCTGATCAGCGTCAATTCGTGGATCATCTTCGCGAGTGAGCGACGGTCGACGTGGACCATGGCCGATACTGTCACTGGCAAGATCCCGCGACATCTTGGTCATGGTCCCCGAGGGTACAGAAAGCAACTCACAGAAGCTGTTGGTAATCCCCCCCATGGCGCACCAAATAGCACGCCCAATCGCACGCAAAGCAGACATACTGCATCTCCCTCACATGGCGCTGTTGGTCGGGCGCTAGTTGGGCGCTGTTTGAGTGCAATCCGGCGCGGTTGGGCACTATTGGAGCGCCATTCGCCGATTTACATTGAAATTCAATCAAGGCGAGCGGAACCTGCCATGTGCTTTACTGCCTGCGTGTTCCTCCCCCCTCTGACCTGCAGCCGCGCGAGCGCCCCCGCGCAGGCCTCCAGCACGGAGAGCGGCGGCGCGGGTCCGCGCGCCACAGGGGGCTGCGGCGGGCACGCCTCGAAACCATGGCTTTGGACGCCCGAAATGGGTACGGAAAAAATGGGTACAATGCCCAACAACAAATGTTGTCCCAAACCAACGGCGGCCGCTGTTGGGCAGGCGGCCTTCTGTCTCGAATGGACACAGGCCGCGGCGGCGTGGACAGCGAATCCTGTTCAAAATGAAGAAGAACTGCTGTTGGGCATTGTACCCACTCTTTTGGTACCTATTTCGAGCGTCCAGAATGGCGGTGCACGCCGGGGTGCGTCACGACCGGCCGGCCGCTGCTCGGCCGCGCGTCGCCCAGCGCCGCGCCAGCGCCGGCCTCCGCGGCCTCCAGCAGCAGCGCCGCCTCCTCTCAGCGGACGTACAGGGCAGTCTCTAATACATCGGATTTTTCGAATATGGGATTTTTGATACATGATTAATTGTGAATGAACTTATGCATGAACTCATCGTTGTTGTTACTACTAAATCCCTGCATTTTTTTATACATGATCCGCACACGGAGCATGTATTATAAACGGCACTGTAGAAAGGTGTCCACGGGGCGGCAGGAAAGTTTATCATACCCTCACGGTGGCACGTCGGGGCATCGACTCTCCAGCCGCCCTGGGGCAGGCGCCCCCAGCCAAGGTTTGGTTATACCACTATGAGTCCCCTCGGATCTGACGCTGCAGAACATTGCAACATCGCAGAGGATCACCACCCGAGCCCCAGACCCCATCTGTCTGCGTCATTTCTCGAGCCGGGTCAATCCGCGAGTGTCCAGACACCCGACATCGGGGGAAGACGCCCGGCTTGAAACAGATTGCAACGCCCAAATCTGAGGGTCGGCCACTCCTCGGCGCCCAGGAAGGCCGGCAGGTACACGAAGCCGTCGACCGGCGACGTGGCCCCCCGAAGCAGGGCGCGGCCCTGGGGCGCTGCACCCACGATCCCCTCGGCGCCAGCCGCCTCGCGAGCCGCCCGCCCCGTGGCCCGCGGCTCCTCCTCTTTAGCATGAAGGAAGCGGGTCCTGCGGGGGACTGGTCCTGGATCCCAGGGCATTCCTGGAAAAAGGCCAAACAGCACCAACATAGACTTAGGAGCTCCGCACTGGTTTCTTGGATCGGCGCTGGGCCCCCCTAGCGGCGCCTCCGGCGCCGCCCCTCGCGCGCTCCGCGCGCCAGGGAGGGGGGTCCAGCGACGCTCTAAGAAATCTTCGCGGACCTCCGCGGAAAAGTGTTTACGCACTTTGTCGCTCCTCCATGGACCTCAAGGTCTTCTCCCAGAACCAGGTCTTCATCCTGAGTCGTATTCTGACAGTCCTGTGGCCTGCCGAGGTCCCCGAGAGGCCAACAACAAAACGACAACCCGCTTCCCGTAGGAAGAACGAGGAGGAGGAGGAGGAGGAGGAGGAGGAGGAGGAGGAGGAGGAGGAGGAGGAGGAGGAGGAGGAGGAGGAGGAGGAGGAGGAGGACGAGGAGGAGCAGGGGTGACGAGGAGAAGGAGGACGAGGCGGCGGAGGACCCGTTTCCTTCACGGCGATCCTCTTCGGGAGCCTCCAGCGCGTGCTGGCCCTCTGGTGCCGCGCCGCGCGCAACGCTGGGCTGCCTTTCCGCCAACATCGCCGCGCTCGCGCGGGCGCCTGCCAGCGGCACCGCGAAGGAAACGGCCAGTCACCAGCATGGCACGGGCAGCCTGCCCTCCAAATACACGCCCTTGCCCTCCACCTCCTCCTCCTCCTCCTCCTCCTCCTCCTCCTCCTCCTCCTCCTCCTCCTCCTCCTCCTCCTCCTCCTACGACCACCGAGCAAGTCTGTCTCTCGCTCTACCTACAGGCCACACCCCTGACCTCCGCCACGAGCGCGGCGAACCGGTAGGGCACCGTGACGAACCGGTAGTCCTCCTTCGCCTCCTGGCCCAGCGCCCAGCTCGCTAGCCGGCCAGCTCGGCCGCCAGCGCGGCGCGGGCCGCGAGCTCCCGCTCCTGGCCGAGGGAGCTGCGCAGCTGACGCGCCGTGGCGCGGTGCAGTGCGCAGCTGAGCTCGGCGCCCCAGCGGCGCGCCAGCGCGCTCGCGGCCGCTTCAGCCTCGGGGCCGTCGCCGAGGCCCTGCGCGCGGTCCCGCGCCAGCCAGCGCAGGTGGCGCAGCGCCGCTCTGCCCAGCCTCTCGGCCGTCTCGTGGGCCAGCGGGAGCAGCGGCCAAGGGGCGCGCCGCTCTGGGTAGCGGCGGCGTTTGTCCGCTTCCCCTTCTGCGGCCACTGCGCCGTCGGCGCCCGCGGCCGCCGCCAGGGCGCGCGCGTCCCCCGGGACGCTGTAACGGACGGTCACGTCCGCCAGCATCCGCGGGCAGTCGCCGCGCTGCGCCTCGAGGTCCAGGAGCGCCTCCTCGCGCTCGGTCGCGAGCGCCGCGCCGCAGGCGCTGCAGGGGCCGCTCGGCGGGGCGTCCGCGAAGCCGCGCGCGGCGCAGCCAAGCGCCGTGCAGCGCCAGCGTCAGCGGTCCCAAGCGGGCACGGGGACTTGCCGGGCCGTGCGGAAACCGCACTCCTGGTGAATGCGGCCCCACACGTCCTCGACATCCCGGCTGCGCGCCTTGGTGCCGCCCCCGCAGGCGCAGCGGAAGGCGTGCCGCGCCTTGCGGCAGATCGGCTGGGCGCAAGCCTGCCCCGCCCGGTGCGCAGGCGGTTGCAGCAGCTGGCCCCAGCAGGCGCGCAGTCCTGGCCCAGCAGCGCCCGGGCCGTGGCGCAGTAGTCTGGGTCCTCCAGCCGCTGGCCAGGCCCTCCGCTCGCCAGCTGCCAGGCGCCCGCGCGAGGCTCTGCGCCCAGGAAGCCGCCCAAGCCGCAGGCGCGAGCTCCTCTTGGCTCCGGAAGCCCCGGCCGCCCAGCCGGAGTGGCAGGCGGCAGCGTGCGCGCTGCTCGAGCGTCAGCGGGTCAAGCCGCGCCAGTCCCTTGTAAGCCTCCAGCAGCGCGTCGTCGTAGGCGGCCGCGGCGGCCCGGCTGTGCGCTGGCGGGTTGGCGCGCAGCAGGTGCGTCAGCTTGCCCGTGCCGCAGTGCCGGAGGAGGAGCCCGGCCGCTTGGGTCGCCGGGAGGTGCGGCGAAGCCAGCGTCGGCAGCTGGGCCAGCTTCTGCAGCAGCGCGGCGGCTCTGTCGGCGGTCTCCAAGCAGCGCGCCGCGGCGTAGTCGGCGCTGCCCAAGTCCAGCCGTCGCCCGTCGCTCTCGTCGGGGAGGTTGCCCGGCGGCAGCGGCCCCCCCAGCGGGGCGCCCAGGAGCGTCACGCCGTCGGCGCGCCAGCGCTCTTCCAGTCCTGGCGGGCAAGGCGAGCGCGCAGACCAGGCCTGCGTTTTCCGTCGTTGCAGCTCCAGCCCCAGGCGCCCCAGCGTGGCCTCCGCAGTCGTCTCCACCTCGCCTGCTAGGGGCGGGGGGACGAGCACAACGACGTCGTCCAGGTACGCCAGGACCCAGACGTCTTCTGCTCGCAGGCCGCAGGCAGCCGCCCTGGCCCTCAGAGCGTTCTCCAGCTCGCGCAAAGGGCAGCGGAGGCCGCAGGCGAAGAGGAGGGGCGCCAGTGGGTCCCCCTGGTCTACGCCGCCCGCAGAGCCCAGGCGGTGGCAGTCCCCCCCCGAGTCCCAGAAGTAATACTGGGAGCGGCGCCGGCAGAAGAGGTTCGCAAAAGGGAGGAGCTCTGGCGCCGCCTCCTCCAGCTCGGCCAGGCAGGCCTCTCTGCGCGCGGTCCCGTAGGCGTTCTTCTGGTCTAGCGCCACCAAGACCAGGTCGGGGCTGGCCTCGGTGAGCGCCCGCGCCGTGTGCGCCAGCAGCTCGGTGCCTGCCTTGGTGCCAATTGCAAATTGGCGCCGGCCGAGCGCGGCCGCGAGTTCTTCCTCCTCCTCCTCCTCCTCCTCCTCCTCCTCCTCCTCCTCCTCCTCCTCCAAGGCACCCCCCGAGTCGAATCGACAAGTCGGATCGGCGATCGAAATGAACAAGATCGGCGGAAATCGGCAGGCTGGTGGGCCACCATTGAGAAATCGGAGCCCAAATCGGCATCCGAAGTCGAATCCAATCGGAATCGCAAGCCATCGAATCGAATCGAATCGGAGGAATCGAAATGAGCCCTGCCTCCTCCTCCTCCTCCTTCTCCTCCTCCTCGTCCTCACCACCCTCCTCCTCCTCCTCCTCCTCCTCCTCCCCCTCCTCCTCCTCCTCCTCCTCCTCCTCCTCCTCCTTCCCTCCTCCTCCTCCTCACCCTCCCCATCCCTCCTCCTCCTCCTCCTCCTCCTCCTCCTCCTCCTCCTCCTCCTCCTCCAACCCCTCCTCCTCCTCCTCCTCCTCCTCCTCCTCCTCCTCCACCTCCTCCTCCCAAGGCACACCCGTGCCCACCTCCTCCTCACCCTCATCCTTCTCCTCCCTCCTCCTCCTTCTCCTCCTCCTGACCCTCCTCCTGGGCACACCTTTGCCCACATCCTTCTCACCCTCCTCCTCTTCCTCCTCCGTCCGTTTGCCTTATGACGAGCTTGTCCCTGTCGCACCCCCAGGCGTGTTGGTAGGGCTCCTGAAGCTTAAAACATGCAACAGCTTCAACTACGGAGCGCGGGTGTTTTTCGGAATGTGGTTATCGCCTGAACGCTACGCGCATTCGTCTTTAAAGTTTGATTCTGTTTTAAGGATGGAGGGCGGGTGGTTTGTATGTGTGTTATCGATTTAACGCTGCGCAAATTCGTCTCGCAAATTTGAACCACCTACCAGGACGGAGGGCGGGCCTTGTGCCGTCTCTGGGCGTCGGGCAACGGAGCAGGCGACCACGCGAAAATCACTTAAAACAACAATAGGGGAGCCCCTCTCGGGGATAAGCTTGAAGCCCTCTTGGTGCGCCTCGGCGGCTGCCCAAGCCCGCATCGAAGCAATGGTCGGCGTGTTGGGGCCGGTTGGGAGCCCTGCGGGCCTCGTTGAGGGCCCTTGCAATGTGTCTGAGCTCATTCGGGGGGCCGCCTGGAGCCCTCTGGGGCGATTTGGGGCGCCTCTTGGGCCGTCTTCGCGCCCTCTTCAAGTGTCTTGGGACCCTCCTGGGCGCCTCTTGTGCCGTCTCTGGGCGTCGGGCAGCGGAGCAGGCGAACGCGCGAAAATCCTTGGAAAACCTGGCGGAAATCAGTGAGTTTCGCCCCTGGAGCCTCTCCCGAGGATCAGCTGGAAGATCTCTTGGGGTGTCGTGGAGGCCACGTGAGCCGTTTCGAAGCAATGGTCGGCGTCCTGGGAGCGCTATGGTGCTGTCTGGCCCGCTTGAGAGCTCCTTGTAATGCCCTCCGGGCCCTTTGAAGGGCCCTGGAGGGTCTTTTGGAGCGCTGAGGCCAGCCGGGTCCCCCATGCCAGCTGGAGGCACATATGTTTGCCCCCCAGAGCCTTTGTTGTATGTCTTTCTGTATTTCTTTATTTGTGTCTTTCTTTATTTCATCATTTATTTATTTATTCCCTATCTAGGCTCTGACTAGAAGGGTTCTTACTCTCTTAGCTTAAAGGGGCCGGGCAGTGGAAATCGCCCCGGGCGGTTCCCCCAGTCCCCGCCCCGCGGTTCCCCCTAGTCCCCTGGGAGCTTTAGCTTTAGCTTTAGCTTTAGCTTAGCTTTAGCTTAGCTTTAGCTTAGCTGTAGCTTAGCTTTAGCTTAGCGTTTCGCTTAGCTTTTCGCTTAGCGTTTAGCTTAGATTTAGCTTAGCTTTAGCTTAGCTTTAACTGAGCTGTAGCTTAGCTGTAGCTTCGCTTTAGCTTAGCTTTCGCTTAGCTTTAGCTTAGCTTCAGTTTAGCTGTAGCTTAGCTTTATATTAGCTTTAGCTCAGCTTCAGCTTAGCTTTAGCTTAGCTTTAGCTTAGCTTTAGCTTAGCTTTAGCTTAGCTGTGGCTTAGCTTTAGTTTAGCTTTAGCTTAGCGTTACTGTTACTACTAATGCTGCTTTCCTAGGGGTTCCAACTCCTAGGTAGGGTCGCACTGTGATAATTATGTGTTTCTCTCTCCCTCTCTCTATCATACGCACACATATACATACATACATATATATACATATACATATACACATGCATATCTATACATACATATACATATGTATTACACACATGCGCACACGCGCGCACACACAAGCACACACACACATCTATGTATGTATACATATATATGTACTAGAACCATCGCGCGCGCTTCGCGCGCGCTCAAGTTCTAGCTAGGATAATCGTCATCGTCATCATCGCCATCCTCATCACCATCATATCCGGCGTCATCGTCAGCGGCATCGTCATCATCACCATGACCATCACCAGCATCACAATCGTCACCATCACCACCATCAGCAGCAACATCGTCATCACCATCGTCATCATCGCCATCGTCGTCATCATCGTCAATATCGTCACCTGAATTATCAACATAATCATCCTCATCATCGCCATCGTCATCATTATCGTCGTCGTCGTCGTCATCGTCGTCATCGTTATCGTCATCATCATCGTCATCATCTTCATCATCCGCCCACTCCTGCATCACAAGCACCATAAACAGCATAGCTACCATAATTATCAGCATCGGCGTTATCATCCTGACCATCAGCAGCATCATCATAATGATCGTCAGCATCACCACCATCATCATCATCACCATCACTCACATCACGATCACCATCATCAACATCATCATCATCAGCATCATCATTCCCACTGTCAACATCATCATCATAATCTTATTATTCCTCCTCCTCCTCCTCATCATCATCATCGTCGTCGTCGTCGTCAACTTCATAATCGTCGTCATCATCGTCATCATTTTCGTCACCGTCGTCTCCGAAGCTCCCCCGCCGAACTCGAGGATATCTCCGCAGCGTCTGTATGCCGCGTGAGCAGTATTGGGGATTTAGGTTGTGGGCCTGAGGCCGCCCTGCATAATCATCATTGTCATTATCACCAGCGTCTGGAAGCCTTGCGGGGCCCTTTCGGCGCCTTTTGGAGGCCTCTTGGAGCTTCCTGGGGGCCTCTCGAGGCCTCTTGCGGACTCCTGGGGGCCTCTTGGGAGCTTCTGGTGGGCGAGGGCTCGAAATGTCAGTTCGTGTTCCCCATCTGGGGCTCCTCTTGGAGTGTTCTGGAAGCTCTTTTGGGCCGTCTTGGAAGCTTCCTGGGCCGTCTTGGGGCCCTCTTGGGCTGTCTCGGTGGTCTCTTGGGGGCCTCTGGGCTCGTCTTGAGGCGATCTTTCGGGCCTCTTGGGCCGCCTTGGAGCGTCTGGAAGCCGAACTGGGGAGAACGCCCAAACCCTTCAAAACCAACTAAAAATCAGTGACAATTCCTATTGGGCCCCACCCGAGAGTGCTGTCGGAAACCTGCTGGGACGCTTTGGCAACTTTTAACAATCTTGGAGTGCTCCCGGGCCGCTTCGGACCTCTCTTGGACTGTCCTGAGGGCGTCCTGGAGCCATTTTAGAAGGTCCTGGGAGCGTCCTGGCGTCTCTGGCGGGGGGGTGACCACAGCCACTGGGCAAAGTGAGGCCCCCCCCTGGTCCAGGACCCCCCTCCCCATTTATGTATGTATGTATATATATATATATATATAAATATATATATACATACATACATATACATATACATAGACATATACACATATACATATACATATACATATATACATATACTGCAGAGATGATGATCTCACCCGATGGCTTCTTCTCGAACCATAAGAGCTTTGGCGGGAACGCCCCGCTCCTCTCAGTCCAGCCCTGCACGGGCCTTGCACAGGGGGCCTCTTCGGGCCCAATTCATGCTCTAGGGCCTCCACGGGCCCGCCGCTCGCGCCAGGGCCTCTTCGGGCCCTGGCCTACACTCTGGCCGCCTCGGGAGGGGCCGTACACTCACTGACGCCTGCACGCCCCCACGGCGCCTCGTCGAGGCACATCACCTCGTTCACCTTGCCATAGGCCGCAAGCTCGTTCTCACCCGTGGCTCGCCTCGGGCAGCACCATGAACCTCGGCGTCGCGTACTTCCACTTGTATGTGCACGGCGATTGACTCGCGTTCTCCTCCGTCATCGGCTTGTCCGTGAACCTTACCTTGTTGATCAGCTCCTTGCTCCGATTCGGGGTATTCGTATGCTTGACCAGATTTAGCTTCGTGGAGCTCTTCATCGTCGTCCACTTCTCGCGGCTCCAACACCCGAGCAGTGCACCTGCCACGAATGTCATCATCAGCGCGCTCAGGATGATCAGTGTCATATGGTCATCGATCCAGTCCTGCAGCTTTGTCACCTCCCAGGGGGCAACTGCACGCTGGTCGAGCTCTCTCACTGCACATTCGCTTGATGTCGTCGCACCACCGATCACTCCTTGCGCGAGTAGTGTCGCCAGCAACCCCTGCTTAGCCCAGGCGCTCGTTGTCACCGAGCATGCCTCCAGCTCCTTGTGCTTATCCATCTCGCTGCAGTCGACGATGCCAGCGAGCTCTCGCAAGTACTCGAACCGCTCTGTGGTGTGCGCTTTGGTTCCCAGGTCGGCCACGTTCTTGGTTCCGCTCTCCTTCTTGATGTTCAGTCCGTGAACCTTCCGCTCCTGCTGGACCCACGGCGCCCGGACGTCCAGGTGCTTCACCTTGCCGACGCCCTCGCGGTTAATCATCGCCTTCGCGGCGCTGCTGTCGACCCCGAGCTCCCAGGTCACCTTGTAGCCCAACCACTCCAGCATGTTCTTCACCAGCTTGCCGCCCATCACCACCGAGGTCGCTCCGTGGAACTCCGCCTCGCCTGAGGATGCACTCTGAACCCCTTGCCTCCTCGCAAACGCTGCGAAGTGCACCCCGTCCAGCTTTGTGATCCCGCAGGTCATCGCACGCCTCGTCTCCTTGCACGTCGCAAAGTCCGTGTCCGTGAACAACTGCAGCTTCACCTCTCCAGGCTTGCTCCCAGTTGGCTTCTCCAAAAGTACTCCGAACGTCTTTGCCCCCTTCAAGACCGCACCAACTTCACCAAGCGCTTCCTGTCAACCTCCGTCGGCTGACTCAGGTTCCTGGTCAGTCGCTGCACGCCCCGCAGGATGTCCGCTCTGTCGGGCGAGATGTAGAGCGCGATCCCAACTCCTGTGCGAAACTTCGCCCTCTCGATCTCGTCCAAGTCGGGGCTCCATGTCGGGTCCTCCTCAGTCAAGCTTGGCACCTTCGCTGGCTTGGCCTTCTCCATGCCCATCACGTAAGTCAGGTCGTCGATGTGCATCACGTTCGGCCTCAGCATGATGTTGCCGTTCATGAGCCTCAGCCTGTCGCGCTTCAAGTGCGAATAGCGCCCCTGCCTGATGACGTCCGTCGCCTTCAGGTCGAACACCCCCCGCGGCCGTTTGACGACCCCGTCCAGGTTGCCGATTGGACCCCCTCCGTGGAAGTCGTCCATGTGCAACTCGATCAGGATCTCCTTCTCCCTGTGGCAGTAGAACTGCGGCTGACACTCACTCCTGTCGAAGCCCTCTCCCTTCAGAGTCTTCGCCGCCTTGTCTACCCAGCCAGCGCCTGCCGCACGCTGCCCAGGTAGCATCTTGTCTAGCGCCCAAACAATGTCGGTCGGCTTGCCCATCTCCGCCAAGATCGCCAGATACTCAGCAGGTGGCTCCACGCAAACCTTCTCCGTCTGGTCCGCTTGGTAGTACGCCGTCACGCAGTCTGCGATGAAGGTCCCGTGGTTCTCCTCCTCGATGCTGACGAAGTCCACCAGCCTGCTCGTCTGTGCTGACGAACTCGCTGCGAACACGTCGTCGCGCTGCTCCATCCACTTGAACTCCTGCGCCACATACCGCCACTTGCAGATACCTCCTCGCATCTGCGGCTCCCAGCGCGCCCTGATATTCTTGAACTCGCCGCTCTCGCTCCTCGGGGTGCCCCTGTGAACGCCATAGTGCGCCAGCACCTCCAGTGCTTCGCGCTTGCCTTTGAGTTCCACCGCGGGCTCCAGTCCGCTGACCGTCACGTAGCAGTCTGTGCCCATCCTGTCCAGGATGCTGTAATCGATAGGGTCGTCGAGCGAGACTGCGTCCACGTGCTTCGCGCGCTTGCCTGGTGCGCCGAAGTCCTCGGCGTCGGCAGGTCTGATCAGCCCTCGGGGTGTCATCGGCACGTCCGCATCCGTCGTGCTCTTCCCCTCTGGCCTTGCCGCCGCTGCCGCTCCAACTCCAGGTCCCGCAGGTGCTAGCGATGGCTCCGCGCTCGCGGCTGCAGCCGGCCGCGCCCCCTGCTCGGGCGCCCCCTGGGGTGGCGTCGCCTCTCGCGCTGCCTTCTGCGCCTCAGTCTTCGCCTTCTGCTCCGCCGCCGTCAGAACGATCGCGGGCATCGGCCATTGAATCCTGGGCAGTAGCTCGCCCGGCTCGGCGCTCCTCGCGTCCCAGGGTAGGGCCTTCACTGCCTTCATCAGCTTGTCGTCTGCTCGCAACGCTGGCTCCAGCCGCCTGCGTGTTCTCGCGCGGTGCCAGCCTGCTGGCGTCAAGAACAAGTGGTCGTCGCTCTCTTTGTGCTTCCCGACCCAGATGCCCTTCACGAAACTCGACTCGCCCTTGTGCTTCAGAGACGTGGTCGCGATCTGCCTCGCGTGGGAGACCGGGGTCTTGAAGAGAGCCGTCTCGCCAAAGGGGGGGATCTCTCCGTTGTAGGTCACTCCGCAGGCTGCCCGATGGGATGTCCCCCCATCGGCTCGTGGTCTGTACGTGGAGGTAGCCCAGCTAACGTATCGCGTAAGCCAGCACCAAATCGGTGCGTCCGCTGTGATCTTCATGCCATAGCGCTTCTCCAAGTCGAATTTGTACGTCCTCACCTTCGCCTGAAACCATCTGATCGGAGCCTCGATCGCGCCCATGCTCTGGCTGTCCTTCAGGTTCCCACGCTTCTCCTCCAGCTTGATGCTCTTGTTCAGCTTCTTCCGCGCCTCCTCCACCAAGTTCACGATCGCGGGCTCGCCATCCGTCTTGATGTCCGCCGTCGTGAGATACGTGCCCTCGATGAAGCTGCTCGCGCTGGCTATTGCGTAGTCCGCGACCGCCTTGGTGGGCATCGAGACTGCGTTGAACATCAGCGTGCCCCTGTCCGCCACCACGAGCGTCGTCGCGAAGATGTCCGCCCCTGGCGGCTCCACCTCTCCGATCTCCGCCCAGTCGCCGTTGGTCTTCAGGTAGCAGAAGTCCAGGGTGATCTGAGCTTTCCCAGTGTCCTTCTGGTCGAATGTGAGGGTCTCGTGCGGCCTGGTCGTCTCGTTCCCTCGCGCGCAGGCTTCGCACCACGGCGCCCTCGTGAGGTGAAGCAGTTCATGAGCTGCTCGTTCTGCATCCGTGGGCGCTGCTGGCCCTGCTACTTCTTGTGGTGCTATCGAGGGCCCTCCCCGAACGGACTCCTCGTGCCTGCGCTCCAGCTCCTTCATCTTCATGTGGTGTGCCGTGAGCCTCCGCTCCGCGTCGCTGAGCTTAGCCCGCAGCTCGTCCTTCCTGCCGTGGATCGGTTGGCCCATCTCCTTGAGCCTCGCCCGCATGTCCCCCGCGCGGCTCGAAGGGTGCAGGACGATATCCTGCCCTTCGCGTAGTAGCACAGGATGTCGAGCCAGTCGCTCTCCACCTGCGCCCTCAGCTGCACCATCTCGCGCTGAATCCGATGCAGCAGCCGCAGGTGCAGCCGGCGCCGCCGCCGCCGATCCGCTGCCCGCAGCCCCGGGCGTCGGCGCGAGCGCCTCCTCCTGCTGCTCATTTGCGTTCACGCTGGCCGCAAACTCCTTCGCCTCCGTCGCTGTCTGGAAAGTCTTTGCGTTGGAGCCTAACGTGTGGTTCTTCCTGATGAGCGGGGTGCCCTTGCTGAGGCCCCCGCCAGGGTGCATGCACATGCCCGTCTTCGCGCTCAGCAAGAACTCGGCACCCTTGTCCATCACCTCCAGCAACGATAGGATCGGCTTCGATACCGTGTCACCCAGCCTGAAGTCCGCCTTCAGCAGCTTCGGCTGATCGCAGTCGTCGGCAACCGCCATCGGCACCGCCGCAATGGAGTCCATCTTGATCTCCTTCCGCTGCGCATCCAGCAGCCTCGGTCCGCGATCCTCACCTTTCTTGCAGCCTTCTCCGAAGCAAGTCGGCCCCACGTGGCAGTCGCTCGCCGTGTCCAGCGCGATGAAGGTCGTCTCCTCGAGCTCCATGCCGCAGCACTCCGTTTCGGGATCCTCCGCCATCATCGCCATGCAGTAGAGCTGGTCGTCGTCGCAGATCTCGCACTCGTACTCCGCGTACTCTATCTTGGCCACCGTCTTCGGGTCCGCGCTCTCCTGCTCGATCGCTGCATTGCCCTTTGCCTTCTCATCGGCGATCCGCTTCTTGCAGTCCGCCTTCTTGTGGCCTGTCTTGTGGCAATAGTCGCACTTTCCCGTGAACGTGTAGCCATCCTTGCCTTTGCCCTTGGCGTCCTCTCCGCCCTTAGATCCCGCTCCTGCTCCTCGACCTTTGCCGTCGCCCTTCTGCTTGCCCTTGTCGCGCCAGAAGCAGTCGCGGGCCGTGTGGCTCGGCTTGTGGCAGATCTGGCACTTGCCCCTGCCGCCCTTGCCCTTGCCCTTGGAGATCGCGTCGACGTCCATGTCATTGCCCCCCCTGTTCGCTGTCGGCGGCTTCGCGACCACTCCACTCTGGCCGATCACCGCCTCGAAGATGCAGTTCCTCATCTGCGTGATGTCGCTGCGCACCTCGCGCTGCGCCGAGCGCAGCATGACCTTCACCTCCTCGGGCGCGTGGGCCACGATCGTGCTCGTCTTCGTGTTTTGCGCGACATGCTCTCCAGTCGCGCGCTCGTACCTCGAAATCAGCTCGTCCCAGGCGATGAGCACCTCCGTGAAGCGCCCCTTGCCTTCGCGATCCTTCCATCACAGCGGCGTCAAGATCTGCTGGAGCATCTGTCCGTGCTCCTCGTTCAGCCTCGGACGGTACTCCTTGTACAGCCTCCGCATCGCCTCGAAGCCATCGCCTCGTGGGCAGAGCTTGACGATGCTCTGCGCTGCGCCCTTCGTGGTGCTCGCCAGCAGGTGGTACAAGCTCCTGCCGACCTGCACCCCTTGCTCGCCGAGGTCATCCGCCGTCAGCGGATCCTCGGCCTCTCGCGGCCTATCCAGGCCTGCCGTCCAGCCCAGCAGACCGCAGTAGGACTCGAACGGGAAGATCCAATCCTCGAAGTCCTCCCTCTTGCCCGAAAGCGTCGGCACCTTGCCGACCCCACGTGAATCCACCAGCTGCACCCCAGCTGCTCCCGCGTCGGCCGCCATGGCGCGCTGGCGCCACTAGCCTGACGGGTAGGTTCAGGCAACCTCACAGACCTGTCACCATGCAGAAATGATGATCTCGCCCGATGGCTTCTTCTCGAGCCATAAGAGCTTTGGCGGGAACGCCCCGCTCCTCTCAGTCCAGCCCTGCACGGGCCTTGCACAGGGGGCCTCTTCGGGCCCAACTCATGCTCTAAAGCCTCCACGGGCCCGCCGCTCGCGCCAGGGCCTCTTCGGGCCCCGGCCTACACTCTGGCCGCCTCGGGAGGGGCCGTACACTCACTGACGCCTGCATCTACATATATATATATACATGCACATATACACACACGCAAATATATATATATATATATCTAATATATATAATTATATATATATACATACATATCTATATATATTATATATATATATATGTATATATATATATATATATATATATCTAATATATCGATACACCCCATAATAATATCATATATATATGTATATATACACATGTGTATATATATATATATAGAGAGAGAGAGAGATACATACGTAAAATGTGTAGGATTGTGTACACAGGAGACGGACAACCTATAGAAACATACGTACGTCGTCCAAGGCGCTTCGGAAGGCGCAGAATACTCCTCCAAGGCACGGAATCATGTTCCTGGACCGCCTTCCGGGAACATGATGGGGACGACCTCCTGAGGGCCTCCAGTGGGCCTCTTGGGGGCCTCTCGGAGGCCTGTTGGGCTCTCCTGGAGGCGTCCTGGGGCGCGTTATTGGCCATGCTTGGGCATCTTGGGGGCCTCTGGGGGCCTCCGGGGAAGCTCTTGGGGGCCTTTTGGGGGCCTTTTGGGGCCTCGCAGGGCCCTCTTGGGGACCGCTGGGCTCGCTTAAGCAGTCTTGAAGCCCTGTCGGGGCTCTCCTGGAACCGTTTTGGGCGGCTCCTGGGCCATCTTAGGGCTCTCCTGGGCCGTTTTGGGACGATTTTAGGGGTCTCTTGGGCCGTCTTGGGGCGGTCTTGGGGGCCTCTTCGGCCGTCTTGGAGCGGTTTTGGGACACTCGTGGGCGGCCTTGGAGCGTCGGAACCCCGAAAAAGCGAGAAGGCCAACAACCTGCAAACAAAAATAATAATAATCCGCGATTTTGGCTTGTCGGGGCTCTCTTGGGAGGCCTCTTGGGATGCCTTCGGGGCCTCATGGAGCTCTCTTGGAACGTCTTCGGGCCTTCCTGGCCATTCCTGAGGCTATCTACGCGCGTCTTGGAGCGCTCGCGGGCCGTCTTGGGCGGTCTCGAACTGTTCCTGGCGATCCCAGGGGCCCTCCGGGGCGCTTCGGACGCTCCGGGTGGCGCCCTGCGCCCCCCCATGGAGATTACAGGCACCGCCCCGGGCCGCCCCCGGGCCCTACTCCCATATATATACATATATATATATAATATATATATATTATATCTATATATATATTGTGTGTGTGTGTTGTGTGTGTGTGTGTGTGTGTGTGTTGTGTGTGTTTGTGTGGTGTGTGTGTGTGTGTGTGTGTGTGTGTGTGTGTGTGTGGTGTGTTGGTGGTGCGTGTGTGTTGTGTTGTATCATATATATATTATATTATATATGTACTAGAACCACGCGCGCTACGCGCGCGCTTAGGTTCTAGCTTCGTCCGGGGCAACGGCGGCCAACCAACGGGCGAGGAGGTTGAAGGCTGAATGCACTTCGGTTATTCATCGAGTTTCGTGGTCGTGGTTCGAAAAGCTTTTGCGCGCTCCTCACCACCAGGCGGCCCGAGGCGGCCGAAAACGACACCTCTTCCTCGTCCTCCTCTTTCTGCCTGCTCTTCCGCCTCTCCTCCTACTCATCCTCCTCCCCCCATCGTCCCCTCCTTTCCCCCCTTCCTCCTCCTCCTCCACCCCCTTCCTCCCCTCCTCCTCTTTTCCCTCCTCCTCATCCTTCTCCTCTTCCTCCTCCTCCGCCTCCTCCTCCTTCTCCTCCTACTTTCCCTCCTCCTCACTCGCACACTCCTCCTCTTCCCTTCCTCCTCCTCCTCCTACCACCCCTCCTCCTCCTCCTCCTCCCCCTCCTCCTCCTCCTCCTCACTCCTCCTCCTCCTCCGGCTCCTCCTCCTCCTCTCCTCCTCCTCCTCCTCCTCCTCACCATCACCATCATACATCCTTCATCATGTTCCTCTCCTCCTCCTCCTCCTCCCTCCCCTCCTCTCCCTGCCTCCTTCCCTCCTCCTCCTCTTCCTCCTCCTCCTCATCCTCCGGCCTCCTCCTCGTCCTCTGTCCTCGTCCTCCTCCTAATAATGTCACTAATCCTCATTCTCCTCCTCCTCCTCCTCCTCCTCCTCCTCCTCCTCCTCCTCCTCCTCCTCCTCCTCCTCCTCCTCCTCCTCCTCTCAGTCCTCCTTCTCCTGCTCCTTCTCCTCCTCCTGTTCAGACTACATGGCTCGCCAAACGGCAGTGCGACGCCGCGTAAGCATTTGGGCCACATCGGATAAAAGGGAACACTCGGGGGAGGCCTCCCTTTAGCTCTTCCTCCTCCTTTTCTCCTCTTCCTCCACATCCTCCTCACCTCCTCCTGCTCCTCCTCCTCCTGCTCCCTCCTCCTCCTCCTCCTCCTCCTCCTCGTCCTTCTCGTCCTCCCTCACTCCTCCTCCCCTCTCCCTCTCCTCCTCCTCCTCCTCCTCCTCCTCTCCTCCTCCTCCTCCATCCTCCGGTCTCCTCCTCCTCCTCTTCCTCCTCCTCCTCCTCCTCTCCTCCTCCTCCTCCTCCTCCTCCTCCTCCTCCTCCTCCTACCTTCCCCTCCTCCTCCCTCCCCCCAGAATCAATCATCATCCTTCATCATACTCCATCCTCATCATCCATCATCCATCATCAAATCATCACATTCATAAGCTCATCATCATCCATCATCATCAAATCATCATCATCATCATCGCTCATCATCAATCAATCAAATTCATCATCAACCCTCTCTTAACCCTCCTACCTCTCAACCAGTCCCCCTTCTCTCTCTCCCCCCCCCCTCCCCCCCTCGTCCCCCCTCGTCCTCCTCTTCCTCCTCCTCCTCAATTCCTCCTCCTCGTCCATTTCCTCTTCCTCTTTTCCTATTCCCCCTCCTCCTCCTCCTCCTCCTCCACCGCCTCCACGTGCAAGAAATCCAACAACATGTCGCGGAAATCAACGAACTGTGTCCCTCCGGGTTTTTTCGAGCGTCCTTTTAGGACTTGTCGGGGCCGTCTTAGGGCCGTCTTGGGCGCCCTGGGAACCCCGAAATCATGTTCCGATAGAGGCTTCGGGGAACATGATTTCGGACGCTGCGGAAGAGGCCTCCCGCGAATCTCTATAGGCAGCTCTGCTTGCCCCCGTTGTGGCTCTGTTGGGTGCCTTTTGGGGCTCTTTTGGGCTGCATGGGTCATCTTGAGTCCCTCTTGGGCTCTTGGGCCGTCTTGGGGCTCCTCGGGGCGGCACTGCGAAGACGTCGTCGTCGTCGCCGTTCGGCGGCGTCAACTGTTGTCATCGTCGTCCATCGTCGTCGTCGTCGTCGGTCGTCGCCGTCGACGACCGTCGTCGTCATCGTCAATCACCGTCGCCGATCACCGTCGCCGATCGTCGATCGGCCCCGAACCCTCCCGCCCACTCATCCTCCTCCTCCTCCTCCTCCTCCTCCTCCTCCTCCTCCTCCTCCTCCTCCTCCTCCTCCTCCTCCTCCTCCTAATCTGCCTCCTCTTCCTCTTCCTCCTCCTCCTCCTGAAATCATGTTCCCGGAGACGCTTCCGGGGACAGGATTTCGAACGCAGAAAAAAAAAGACTGGGTCCAGGGTGGCTCTGCGCACGCAGACAGCGTCGCCGCCGTCGGCCGTCGTCGTCGTCGTCGCCGTCGTTCGTCGATCGGCGACGTCGACTGTTGTCATCGTCTTCTATCGTCGTCGTCGTCGGTCGTCGACCGTCGTCGTCGTCGTCGTCAATAACCGTCGCCGGTCGTCGTCGCCGATCGTCGATCGCCCTCGAGCCTCCTCCTCTCTCCCCCCCTCCTCCCCTCCACTCCTCCTCCCCGCCTCCTCCTCCTCCTCCTCCTCCTCCTCCTCCTCCTCCTCCTCCTCCTCCTCCTCCTCCTCCTTCGCCCTCTCCGTCTCCTCCGCGCGGAAGAAATCCAACAACATCTCGCGCAAATCAACGAACTATGGCCCTCCGGGCCTTTTTGAACGTCCATTTAGGGCCTTTTGGGGCCGTCTTAGGGCCCTCCTGGGCGTCCTGGGAACCAGGAAATCATGTTCCCGGAGAGGCTTCTGGGAATATGGTTTCGAACGAGGCCCTCGTGGGCTTCCCTGAGGCCGTGTTGGGAGCCTCCTGGGCCAACTTTGGGGCCTCTTGGGCCGTCTTGGGGGTTCCGTGGGCCTCACAGGACGACCCTTTTGGGCTGTCTTGGGCCCTCTTGGGTCTCTCTTGGGCTGTCTTGGGGCTCGGGGGCGTCTGGGGCACTGTGAAAACCAAGCAAGCAAGTATGCTGAAAACGTACGTTGTACAACGGGAATGGGCCGACTTTTGCCTCTTGAAGGCCCTCTTCGGCCAGCTTCAAACCATCTCGGGCCCTCTGGAGGCGCTCTTGGACGTCTTGGGGCCCTCTTGGGCCTCGCTGAGGCTGTCGGACAGCGTCGCCGCCGTCGGCGTGGCCGTCGTCGTCGTCGCCGTCGATCATCGATCGGCGGCGTCGACTGTTGTCATCGTCGTCGATCGTCATCGGTCGTCGTCGTGGTCGTCGTGGTCGTCGTCGTCGTCGTCGTCGTCGTCGTCGTGAATCACCGTCGCTGGTCGTCGTCTCCGATGATCGCCCTCGAGCCTCATCCTCCTCTCTCCCCCCCTCCTCCCCTCCACTCCTCCTCCCCGCCTCCTCCTCCTTCTC
This sequence comes from Prorocentrum cordatum, assembly GCA_963575745.1. NCBI lineage: Eukaryota > Dinophyceae > Prorocentrales > Prorocentraceae > Prorocentrum > Prorocentrum cordatum. The sequence goes on from CAUYUJ010017804.1 coordinate 766,618, forward strand.
CTTTTCCTCTTCCTCCTCCCCCTCCTCCTCCTCCTTCTCCTCCTCCTCCTCCTCCTTCGCCCTCTCCGTCTCCTCCGCGTGGAAGAAATCCAACAACACTTCGCGAAACTCAGCGAACTGTGGCCCTCTGGGGATTTTTGAATGTCATTTTAAGCCCTTTTGGGGCCGTCCTGGGGCCCTCTTGGGCGTCCTGGGCACCCGGAAATCATGCTCCCGGAAAAAAATCTGGGAACATGATTTCGAACGAGGCCCTCTTGGGCCTCCCTGAGGGCGTCTTGGGGGCCTCCTGGGCCGGCTTTGGGGCCTTTGGGGCCGTCTTGGGATGTCTTGGGGCTCCTCGGGGGCCACTCTGAGGAGGAAGCAAGCGAGTATGCTGAAATTGTACGTTTTACACTAGGAATGGGTAAAGTTTTGCCTCTTGGAGGCCCTCTTGGGGCCCTCTTCGGCCATCTTCAAGCCATCTCGGGCCCTCTTGAGGCGCTCTTGGACGTCTTGGGGCCCTCTGGGGCCTCGATGAGGCTGTCTTGTGTGCCTCTTGGGCTGTCACGCGGGCAGCGTCGCCGCCGTCGGCGTGGCCGTCGTCGTCGCCGTCGATCGTCGATCGGCGCCGTCGACTATTGTCATCGTCGTCGATCGTCGTCGTCGTCGGTCGTCGACCGTCGTCGATCGTCGTCGTCGTCGTCGTCGTCGTCGTCGTCGTCGTCGTCGTCAATCACCGTCGCCGGTCGTCGTCGCCGATCGTCGATCGCCCTCGAGCCTCCTCCTCTCTCCCCCCCTCCTCCCCTCCACTCCTCCTCCCTGCCTCCTCCTCCTTCTCCTCTCCTCCTCCTCCTCCTCCTCCTCCTCCTCCTCCTCCTCCTTCGCCCTCTCCGTCTCCTCCGCGCGGAAGAAATCCAACAACATCTCACGCAAATCAACGAACTGTGGCCATCCGGGCCTTTTCGAACGTCCATTTAGGGCCTTTTGGGGCCGTCCTGGGGCCCTCTTGGGCGTCCTAGAAGCCCGGAAATCATGTTCCCGGAAAGGCTTCTGGGAACATGATTTCGAACGAGGCCCTCTTGGGCCTTCCTAAGGTCGTCTTGGGGCCTCCTGGGCCGGCTTTGGGGCCTCTTGGGCCGTCTTTGGGGGGTTCCGTGAGCCTCACAGGACGACCCGTTTGGGCCGTCGTGGGCCCTCTTGGGTCTCTCTTGGGCTGTCTTGGGGCTCGGGGGCGTCTGGGGCACTGTGAGGACCAAGCAAACGAGTATGCTGAAAACGCATGCTTTACGAATGGGAATGGGCCGGTGTTTGCCTCTTGAAGACCCTCTTGGGGCCCTCTTCGGCCATCTTCAAGCCATCTCGGGCGCTGTTGGGGCGCTCTTGAGCGTCTTGGGGCCCTCTTGGGCCTCGCTGAGGCTGTCTTGTGGGTCTCTTGGGCTGTCTTTGGGGCCTCATGGGCCGTCTTGGGCGGGTTCGTGGACCCCACAGGACGCCCGGGGCGGCCATGCCAACCGGTGGCACCACCCCACCCCCGCCCCCGGGCCCCGTCCGTCTGTCCTACTGCTCCTCTCCAAACCCTCGTTCCCTAACCTCCCGATCATGTTCCCGGACCCCCGTCCCTTCCCCCCAGAGCACCGCAGCAGTAGGAAAGCGTTCCGAAATGGTGAGAAATCATGTTCCCGGAAAGCGTTCAAGAATATGAATCGTACTTCGTCCAAGGCGCCTCGGAAGGCGCAGAATACTCCTCCAAGGCGCGGAATCATGTTCCCGGACCGCCTTCCGGGAACATGATGGGGACGACCTCCTGAGGGCCTCCAGTGGGCCTCTTGGGGGCCTCTCGGAGGCCTGTTGGGCTCTCCTGGAGGCGTCTTGGGGCGCGTTCAGGGCAATTTTTGGGCATCTTGGGGGCCTCTTGGGGGCCTCCAGGGAGGCTGTTGGGGGCCTCTTTGGGGCCTCTTGGGGCCTCGCGGGGCCCTCTTGGAGCCCGCTGGGCTCGCTAAAGCAGTTTTGAAGCCCTATCGGGGCTCTCCTGGAACCGTCTTGGGCGGCTCCTGGGCCATCTTGGGGCTCTCCTGGGCCGTCTTGGGACGATTTTGGGGGTCTCTTGGGCCGTCTTGGGGCGGTCTTGGGGGCCTCTTCGGCCGTCTCGGAGCGGTTTTGGGAGACTCTTGGACGGTCTGAAAAAGCGAGAAGGCCCAAAGCCTCGAAAAAACAATAGAAAAAATCAACGATTTTGGCTTGTCGCGGCTCTCTTGGGAGGCCTCTTGGGATGCCTTCGGGGCCTCATGGAGCTCTGTTGGAACGTCTTCGGGGCTTCCTGGCCATTCCTGAGGCTATCTATACGCGTCTTGGAGCGTTCGCGGGCCGTTTTCGGTGGTCTCGATCTGTTCCTGGCGGTCCCAGGGGCCCTCCGGGACGCTTCGGACGCTCCCTGGGGCGCCCTGCCCCCCCCATGGAGATTACAGGCACCGCCCCGGGCCGCCCCCGGGCCCGACTCCGATATATGTATGTGTGTGTATATATATATATATATATATGTATTTATATATATATATATATATGTATATATATATGTATATGTATATGTATATGTATATGTATATGTATATGTATGTGTATATATATATATATATATATATGGACACATACGTAAGACATGTAGGATTGTGCACACAGGAGAAGGACAAGCTATAGAAACATACGTACGTCGTCCAAGGCACCTCGGAAGGCGCCTCGGAAGGCGCAGAATACTCCTCCAAGGCGCGGAATCATGTTCCCGGACCGCCTTCCGGGAACATGATGGGGACGACTCCTGAGGGCCTCCAGTGGGCCTCTTGGGGGCCTCTCGGAGGCCTGTGGGGCTCTCCTGGAAACGTCTTGGGGCGCGCTCAGGGCAATTTTTGGGCATCTTGGGGGCCTCTCCAGGGCCTCCAGGGAGGCTCTTGGGGACCTCTTTGGGGCCTCTTGGGGCATCGCGGGGCCCTCTTGGAGCCCGCTGGGCTCGCTTAGGCAGTCTTGAAGCCCTGTCGGGGCTCTCCTGGAACCGTTTTGGGCGGCTCCTGGGCCATCTTGGGGCTCTCCTGGGCCGTCTTGGGACGACTTTGGGGGTCTCTTGGGCCGTCTTGGGGCGGTCTTGGGGGCCTCTTCGGCCGTCTTGGAGCGGTTTTGGGAGACTCTTGAACGGCCGATGTGTGTATATATATATATGTATATATATATATATATAGGTATATATGTAGATACCTATATGTATGTATGTATATATATATATATATATATAGCTACATATATATGTACATATATATATATACACATACATACATATATATATATATACATATATATACATACGGAAGAAATCATTGGAATACGTGGAAGGAAGTGGCACGACTTGGGAGGGCTTGGGGGAGGGGGTACCTATATATATATATATATATATATATATATATGTATATATATATGCATATACATACTTATACATATACATATACATATACATATACATATACATATACATATATATAGAGATATATATATATAGAAACATACGTAAGACATGTAGGATTGTGTACACAGGAGAAGGACAATCTATAGAAACAAACGTACGTCGTCCAAGGCGCCTCGGAAGGCGCCTCGGAAAGCGCAGAATACTCCTCCAAGGCGCGGAATCATGTTCCCGGACCGCCTTCCGGGAACATGATGGGGACGACCTCCTGAGGGCCTCCAGCTAGCCTCTTTTATATATATATATATATATACACATACGTAAGACATGTAGGATTGTGTACACAGGAGAAGGACAATCGATAGAAACATACGTACGTCGTCCAAGGCGCCTCGGAAGGCGCCTCGGAAAGCGCAGAATACTCCTCCAAGGCGCGGAATCATGGTCCCGGACCGCCTTCCGGTAACATGATGGGGACGACCTCCTGAGGGCCTCCAATGGGCCTCTTGGGGGCCTCTCGGAGGCCTGTTGGGCTCTCCTGGAGGCGTCTTTGGGCGCGTGTATATATACAAATATATATGTGTATATGTATATATATATGTATATATACATATGCGTGTATATGTATATGTATATATGTATATATGTATAGGGAAAAATTGAAATACGTTGAAGGAACTGGCACGACTCGGGAGGGCTTGGGGGAGGGGTATATCTCTCTCTATATATATATATACACATGTATCTCTCTATATATATGTATACATATTCATATATATATACATGTCCATATATATATATATAGAGAGAGAGAGAGAGAGAAAGAAACATACGTAAGACATGTAGGATTGTGCACACAAGAAATGGACAATATATAGAAACATACGTACGTCGTCCAGGGCGCCTCGGAAGGCGCCTCGGAAAGCGCAGAATACTCCTCCAAGGCGCGGAATCATGTTCCCGGACCGCCTTCCGGGAACATGATGGGGACGACCTCCTGAGGGCCTCCAGTGGGCCTCTTGGGGGCCTCTCGGAGGCCTGTTGGGCTCTCCTGGAGGCGTCTTGGGGCGCGTGTATATATATATATATATGGAAGAAATTGAAATACGTGGAAGGAAGTGGCACGACTCGGGAGGGCTTGGGGGAGGGGTATGTATATATATATATATATATATATATATATATATACATATACATATACATATATATATATAATATATATATATATATATAAACATACGTAAGACATGTAGGATTGTGTACACAGGAGATGGACAATCTATAGAAACATACGTACGTCGTCCAGGGCGCCTCGGAAGGCGCCTCGGAAAGCGCAGAATACTCCTCCAAGGCGCGGAATCATGTTCCCGGACCGCCTTCCGGGAACATGATGGGGACGACCTCCTGAGGGCCTCCAGTGGGCCTCTTGGGGGCCTCTCGGAGGCCTGTTGGGCTCTCCTGGAGGCGTCTTGGGGCGCGCTCAGGGCCATTTTTGGGCATCTTGGGGGCCTCTGGGGGCCTCCGGGGAGGCTCTTGGGGGCCTCTTTGGGGCCTCTTGGGGCCTCGCGGGGCCCTCTTGGGGACCGCTGGGCTCGCTTAGGCAGTCTTGAAGCCCTGTCGGGGCTCTCCTGGAACCGTCTTGGGCGGCTCCTGGGCCATCTTGGGGCTCTCCTGGGCCGTCTTGGGACGATTTTGGGGGTCTCTTGGGCCGTCTTGGGGCGGTCTTGGGGGCCTCTTCGGCCGTCTTGGAGCGGTTTTGGGAGACTCTTGGACGGTCTTGGAGCGTCGGAACTCCGAAAAAGCGAGAAGGCCAAAAACCTCGAACAAAAACAATAAAAATCTACGATTTTGGCTTGTCGGGGCTCTCTTGGGAGGCCTCTTGGGATGCCTTCGGGGCCTCATGGAGCTCTCTTGGAACGTCTTCGGGCCTTCCTGGCAATTCCTGAGGCTATTATGCGCGTCTTGGAGTGCTCGCGGGCCGTCTTGGGCGGTCTCGAACTGTTCCTGGCGGTCCCAGGGGCCCTCCGGGACGCTTCGGACGCTCCCGGGGGCGCCCTGCACACCCCATGGAGATGACAGGCACCGCCCCGGGGCCCTACTCCGATATTCATCTTGGGGCCTCCTGAAGCCTCCTGGGGTCTCCTGGGGCCTCCTGAGGCCGCCTGGGGCTTCCTGGGGCCTCCTGGGGCTTCAGAACTACATGCACACAGAGACACAAATCACGCCCAACACATCACACGCTAGACAAACATAACACACACACAACACCTACAACACACAAAAAGCACGCACCACACAAAGCATACATCACACACACACACACGCACAACACTCACAATCCTGGGGCCTCCTGGAGCCTCTTCTGGTATCCAAGTCGGGCCTCCTGAGGCTTCCTGGGGGGTCCTGGTACACACATCGCAAGGTGTGGCAACCCCACTTGCGCTCGAGTGCGACTTCGATGTTGCATTTCACTCCTGCTTCAAACGCCCCTTCAGTTTTTTTGTATGAGCCTGGGCACACACGTGCCACTTGTGTGTATATATATATACATATATATATCTATATATATATATATAATATATATCTATATAATATATATATGTGGACGCCCCCCAGTATCATACCTTTCTCTCTCTGTCTCTCTCTCTCTCTCTCTGTCTCTCTGTCTCTCTCTCTCTCTCTGTCTCTCTCTCTCTCTCATCTCTCTCTCTCTCTCGCTCGTTCTCTCTCTCTCTCTCTCTCTCTCTCTCTCTCTCTCTCCAGAAGCATATGTTTTCCAGCTTTTCAAGCTTGTGAGACTACCAATTGGAAAATCATGTGTTTTCCAGCTTTTCCAGCTTTTCCCAGAGACTACACCATTGAAAAATCATGTGTTTTCCAGCTGCCCCAGCTTTTCCCAAAGACTACACAATTGAAACACCATGTGCTTTCCAGCTTTTCCAGCTTTCCCCAGAGACTACAACCATGAAAAACCATTTGTTTTCCATGTTTTTCCAGCTTTTCCCAGAGACTACCCCATTGAAAAACCATGTGTTGTCCAGCTTTTCCCAGAGACTACCCCATTGAAAAACCATATGTTTTCCCGCTTTTCCAGCGTTTCTCAGGAAAGCCTCGGGAAAAGCTGGAATAGCTGGAAACTACATTGTTTTTCAATTGGTAGTCTTTGGGGAAACCTGGAAAAGCTGGAAAACACATGGTTGTTCCATTGTGTAGTCTCTGGGAAAAGCTGGAAAAGCTGGAAACTACATTGTTTTTCAATTGAGTAGTCTCTGGGAAAAGCTGGAAGAGCTGGAAACATATGGGTTTTCCCTGGCGTAGTCTCTGGGAAAAGCTGGAAACGCTGGAGGACATATGGGTTTTCAATGGGGTAGTCTCTGGGACAAGCTGGAACAGCTGGAATCAATGGTGTAGTCTCTGGGAAAAGCTGGGGAAACTGGGAAACACATTGTTTTTCAATGGGTAGTCTCTGGGACAAGCTGGAAAAGCTGGAAAACATATGCTTTTGGAGAGAGAGAGGGAGAGAGAGAGAGAGAGAGAGAGAGAGAGAAAAAGAGAGAGAGAGAGAGAGAGATGAGAGAGGGAGCGAGAGAAAGAGAGAGAGAGAGAGAGGCAGAGAGAGAGAGAGAGAGAGACAGAGAGACGCCCTGGTACGTTTTTTCGGGCCCAAGTGCACTCCCGAGGCTGGAAAACGATGCTCTGGGATCCAAGATGCCATCATGCTTCAATGATACGAAAAATGCATAAATCAATAAGCCCTGCGGCACGAGCCCTGAAGGGTTCCAAGACGATACCTGTGAGCCTTCGCGGGAGTCGGCCTCCAAGACGATACCTGTGAGCCTTCGCGGGAGTCGGTCTCAAACAAAAATTGCGTTAGTGGCCCCTTATTACCAATGACGAGGTTTTCTGTGTGAGCGGGTTTTCAGACGGGGCAGAGAAACTTGTCAGTTTCCCTCTCCCATAACTGAACAAGGAAATGTTTCAGTTTCCTTCTCCAGTGATTTGGAGACGGGGCAGAGAAACTTTTCAGTGTCCCTCTCCCGTGACTGAACAAGGAAACTTCTCAGTTCCCTTCTCCAGTGATTTGGAGACGGGACAGAGAAACTATTCAGTTTCCCGCTCCCGTAGCCGAACAAGAAAACTTGTCAGTTTCCTCCTTCAGCGATTTGCAAGCGAGAGCGGGAGCGAGAAACTTTTCAGTTTCCCGCTCCCGTAACTGAACAAGGAAACTTTTCAGTTTCCTTCTCCAGTGAGCCTGGAATGGCAGAGGGAAACTTTTCAGTTTCCCTCTGCCGACGGGGCAGGAAAAACGTGTCAGTTTCCCTCCCCCCGTACCGAACATAGAAACTTTTCAGTTTCCATGTCCAGGACCGGAAAAGAAAACTTGTCAGTTTCCCGGTTCGGTCGATGGCTCAATCTATCGCTCAATACTGCTGGGAGGGATCCCAAGAGGCCATCACATACATCAAAGAAGCCTCTGACCACGACGAGGGGGACAGCGCCAGTGGCACGAGCCCCGAGAGGTTCAGCGCCAGATTCAATTCTCTCCTCCTCCTCCTCCTCCTCCTCCTTCTCCTCCTCCTCCTCCTCCGCCTTCCTGCTCCTGTTGCTGGTTTCCCCTCCCGCCACTGGCCAGGGAACCTTTTCAGGGTCCCTCTCCAGCACATCAGACGGGCCAGGAGGAGAAGGAGGAGGATGAAGAGGAGGAGATTGACGATTGGAGTTTGGAGTGAAAGCGAAAAAGTATGATACTGGGGGGGGCGAGCAAATATATGTGTGTAAGGCGCCAGTTTAAGGGCCTCTCGGGGAGGGCGTTTAAGGGCCCTTCGGGGAGGGAGTACCCAGAACTCCATGAATGAGTTCGTGCTGCGCGTTCCCTCGCGCGCTCTCCTGGTAGGACACAAGAGGCTTCACGCCTCGAGATGAAGCGCCGTGGAGGTGCTTCGAATCAGAATTCATGCGCAGCGAACGGGGGACAACAGTCCCCCTGTACACATCGTGATGTTAACGGCATTGGCTCACCCAACATGCTGAGAGCGCGCACCCACGATCGGTCCTCTTTCCATCCATTCCGTTCACATCCTTCCCTTTCCCAGCGAATCTGCCAACGAACCATCCAGCAATCCAACAGGATTGCAAACCAACCAACCAACCAACCAGCCACCAAACCGATCTGCCAACCAGGCAATCAGCCAACTGGCTGAGTTGTCAATCTGCCAACCAATGAGCCACTCAATCAATCAACCATCCCAGTCACGCAGGCAAGCAAGTGGGGGGCTGGGGGGCGAAGCCCTTCAGAGAAAACCCCTGTTGGCGGCAAGCGCAACACAGACCATCTGTCTTCCAGGACTTGGAGACGGACGCCCCGCCCCCCGCCCACCCCTCGAGGATCTGAAGAAACAAACACGATGTACGAGTGCAACATCACGTTGTCTCGGCCCCGTCTCATCCCCCTGTTTGGTGGCCCCTACGACGCGCGCCCCTGAGACGAAGGAGAGGCACTCAGCTTCGCCCTCGGATGCAAAATCCGCCGACCCTTTTGTGGGTCTCCTAATAAGCCCCCCGTGGGGCCCCAACCGGCAATTTGACCCCCCCTCGCTGGGCGCGACCCACCGCCGAACGCGCCATGGAGGAACAGAGGGCCCACAACGAGCCAAGAGGACACCAAAACGCCTCCCTGACCGTCCAAGAGGGCGGCGAGTCGCCGAAATATCCTTCCAACACGCCCACGTCGGCTTCCAGACAGCCTTCGCAGCCCCAAAACGACCCAATAGGCCCCCGGGAGGCGTCACAAGCGAGCCCCAAGAAGCAGAAATCACCCCATTCCCTTCGTAAGCGCTCATTTTTACCATGTTGGCTGGCCTCTTGCGGTTTCGCAACGTCCATATCCCCCCAAGACGGCCTCGGCAACTGCCGAGAGAGGTCCAAGAGGGCCCAAAGACGGCCCAAGAAACGCCCAAAACGGCCCACGAGGGCCTCCAGACGGCTCCAAAAGGGAGCCGGGAGGGTAACTTTTTGGTCCTCTGGTTCCGAGATACCCTCATCCTGCTGCAAGAACCTCCCAAGAGGGTCTCAGAGCCACAACCGAGGCCCAAAAGGCTCCCAACAGGCTCCCAGACCACCCCCAAGAGGCCCAAACACGACCTCCCCCGTGACGCCTCGAGACCAAAACGTGATTCCTCCTCCTCCTCCTCTTCTTTGACTCGCCCTTCGCCTCTCCCCCATCTTGCCCCCGCTCCTCCTCCTCCTCCTCCTCCTCCTCCTCCTCCTCCTCCTCCTCCGCTCTCACCTTCTTTGCGCTCCTCTTTTCATCGGTTTCGTCCTCCCTCTCGCTCGCGCCCCCGCTGTTCCGACTTCTACGGGCCATGGCACGGGCGCCCTACCGGCATCATTTGCATGCTTTGCATTTCAAGGTGCCCTTCTTCTCGTCACGCGCGACAGGGCTCGCGTCCACGGAGAAAGCCGACTTCGGCAATTTCCTCTAGCACTTGCCTTTGCACTGAGAGGCCTGCCAACTGCGCGACGTGAACCCTCCAAAAACCGAGAGGGACCATCGAAACCTCGAACTCAATTAAGGGGTCGGCGGCTGTGGCGTAAGCCTATAGAGTCTGCAGGTCGTTCCTTCAGCAAGCGATGTGGACCTTTTGAGAAAAAAGAAGTTTGGGAAATACCTTCCCCATCCTCCTCCCTCCTCCTCCTCATCCTCCTTGCAAATAGGAAGAGGGAATGGAGAAAAGGAAATAAACATGCTTGGGGTAGGGGCTGGATCATGCGGAGACGGGGCAACGTGACTTGTTTCGCGGGCCCGGGGCCCGTTTTTGTTTCTGTCCATGCTTCTGGTGCGAACCCGGGCTCGGCATGGGCATCCGCTCAAAACTCACTGCTCCTCCGTTTCCTGGAGCGGCCCGGCGGCAGCGCGCGGCGGCCCTCTGGCCTCGGCAGCTCGTTGGAGACCCACCGAAAGCTGCCGCTGCCATCCTGCTGCCAGCTCCCATCCCCGAAGACCGACAGGTAACCAACGTATGCAATGACGCCGCCAAAGATGCACACGAAGAGGAGCATCACGCAGCAACCCACCACCTTGCCGGCAGGGCCGCCTCCGCTCCCGCGCTGCCTCTGCGCACCACCGTGGGGCTCGCTCTCCTTGTGGGTCTGGATCCACACGGGACCGGGCCCCGTGAACGTGCACATCAACCCTTCGCCGCTCGCCATGCTCCCGAAGATGCTTCTAACGATGTTGCTGCTACGGGTTGCCATGCCGATGTGGTAATGTACGTGGTCTCCCCACGCGACAAGGTGGCCATTGTCGACCTGGCGGCGCTCGCCGGGTCCCAGATCATAGCGGATGCAGGAGCCGAGGCAAGCCAGGGCCAGTGGTCCGCGACCGCTGCATTTCATGATGAAGAATCCAGCGCCACTGATCATCGCGTTGCCGGCAGATGATATGTTGGTCGGTATTCTCGTGTTGACCTCCACGCCGGAAGCACAACACAGGAACGCGCCCCGCGCCACTCGCACGGCTCGGACGGCAGCACCGTCCAGTCCGTTGCTGTCAGGACTCGCAGCAGGGTGAAGGTTCAGCACGGTAATGTCACCCTGGTCCGCTGGTGCAATCAACGCCTCACCAGCATAGTTGACACTGGAAGGACCCTGGACACTCCCACTGTGCGAGCACCGCAGAATCTGAAAGAAGAAGGACTCGTCCGTGAGGAACGAGCGCGCGAGTCCACCAATAATGCCCCCATCCATGCTCGCGTCTATCTCGACAGAATCGGATTTACTCACGAGTGCATCGCTCTCTGCCTTAACGGTATCACCTGGCTGAAAATAAATCCGCACAGCCGAAGCACTTCCGCCACGGAGCACTTCGAAGCGCAACGACATCGCGCAAGATCTGCTGGCGCGATTTGGAAACTGAAGCAGCGGCAAGAAAACATTGCTGTAATCTTGAGCCAAAACTGCCACGGAGGCCTGGGGCCTGTATCTTCTCGACGGGACAGACGAAACATCCTCCTGAATATATTCGCGCAACGCCGGAAGCACCCGCCTCACTAAGCCTGTAGATGTCCCCATTCATAAATGTTACCATCAACTCATATTTGGAAAAAGACGCGTGCTTTGGCTGTGCTTGGTCGTGACACTCGTGCAAAGATGAAACACGGCGACGGGCTTCCACTGACGGCCAGCAGCGAAATGGGCGCGCAATCAACAAATATCTTTCAAACTGATACATGAACAAACAACAAATAAGACAAACACAACGACCACAAATCCCACCAGCCCCCTGCGTTGGGGTAGTTTACGGTGCCAAATCCTCCCAAACAATATATGTTCTTCATACGACCTGTTTCCACGTGGTCATGGGACCCCCTTGCGAGGGGCTGGGGCGCTCACGATGCTTCCAAGGACGGGTTTAACATGGTCATAAGTACTTACTATAGCATTCAACGTGGCGCAGCGTGGCCCACATGTCTATTACGCATCAGTCTCTGCCAATCAGGCAGCAAGTCAATTAAGTTACCCGACGGCAAAGCAGTCGACGTGCCAAATGAGCGCCAAATGCCGGCTGCGCCAAACGCGCACTGAACATGCAAACTCAAGCAACATGGAGACGCAGTCTGCGTCGCTTTTCAAGCTCGCGATCCTCGCTGAAGGAGCGCTTGAGGCCCGCTTTGTAAAAATCCAGATGGGTCCATGTGTAGGTCTTCAGCCGACAAATCGTAGGTATTCACACTATCTTTTGAGCACCACTACCATATCCGCTCGAAGACATCAATATCCCTCCAAGTGGGTCTGCCCGGTTCCTTATGCTGCTGCGATTTGATCATGCGCTCCTTGCAAGCGCGCCAGCTGTCCTCGCAAGTCTGGACCCGCGTCAAGCGGTTTTTTATCCAGACCAACGCAATCACAATTTCTATGCTTATGCCAGAACTGCTTAATGGTCTCCCCTGCATACTCCGAAGCTGGGTAGTGCGATTCAAATACATCTTTTTCGGCGCTCGTGTAAGGGATTGAATATCCCGAGCTCGCGGGATTTATGAGTTTCTCGCACATGGCACTTGAAAGTGAAATTCGCAACAATGCCCTTGAGGTACGAGTTGGAGTGTCCTCAAGCCCTTGACCGAATCCCTGACGCCTCGGTCCTCGATCCGGAAGGTTCTTTCAGAGGCCCGAGCCCCAGATTGCCACATGCTTTGGGGCACATGCCTTGGGGCTCCCAGCGTGACCCCGGGGAGCTCCCGGCGTGCCCCGTGGGCCGCGTCGCGTCTTGTCGCACATCTTTCGTGGCCAAGAAGGCCCCAAGACGGGCCAGGAGGGTCCCGAGAGGCCCCCAAGGCGGTCCGAGAAAGGCCCCGATCGCCGAACAACCGGTCCAAGACGCCCAAGATGGCCTCCAGTCGGCCGATGAAGCGCCCAAAACGTCCCAATGGGCCTCCGAGAGACCTCCCAAGAGGGCCCCGAGGGGCCAAAATCAAATATTGCCAATAAGTTGTTCAATGCTTTGAGGGTTCTCCACGTTTCGAGCTCCCGACGTTACATGACGTCCCACGAGGCCCCCGAGACCGCCCCAAGACGGCCCCAGAGGCCCCCAAAAGAGCCCCAAGACGCCCCAAGAGGGCAACAAGACGGCCCAAGAAGCGCCCAAGACGGCCCAACAGGGCTCGAAGCGTCCCCAAGATGGGCTCAAGAGGGGGATTATCAAACACAACTCAGAAATTGCTTGACTACAGACCAGTTGGTAGTCAAGCAAATCCTGGCACCCCATCTGCCCCAAGATACCCCCAAGAAGCCCTCCAGAAGAGCCGCGGGAAGCAACGAGCTCCCCAAATCGACGTCAAAAACATCCCAAAGTGGCTCAACATAACTGAACCGATTGCGTGACTACAAGCTGCTTGGTAGTCAAGCAAATCTTGGCACCCCATCTGCCCCAAGATACCCCAAGAAGACCTCCAGAATAGCCTCGTGAGCCCACACCTACGGGATCAACTCAAAAGAAACTAAACCAAATACTTGACTACAAGCAGTTTGGTAATCAAATAACTTCTGCATCCCGTGCTGCCCAGGATACCCCCAAGAAGCCAGCCAGAAGAGCCTCGGAAAGCAGCGAGCTCCCAACGCCGGATTCAAAAATATCCAACAATAACTCAAACATAACTCATCATTCGCTTGACTACAAACCGTTCTGGGAGTAGTCAAGCACATTTCCCCCCCTTGTGCCCCAGGATGATCCCAAGAAGCCTTTCAGAAGAGCCTCAGGAAGCAGCGAGCGCCCAAAATCGACTTGAAAAATATCCCAAAACGGCTCAACACAAACTCAACAAATTGGTTGACTACAAGCCGTTCGGTAGTCAAGCAAATCCTGGCACCCCATCTGCCACAGGATACCCCAAGAAGACCTCCAGAATAGCCTCGTGCGCCCCCGACGACGGGATCAAATACATCCACCACTGACTCAAAAGAAACTAAAACAAATGCTTGACTACAAGCCGTTTGGTAGCCAAGTCAATTCTGCCCCCCCTGCTGCCCATGATACCCCCAAGAAGCCCTCCAGAATGACCTCGGGAAGCAGCGAGCTCCCAACGCCGGATTCAAAGATATCTAAGAATAACTCAAACATAACTCATCATTCGCTTGACTACAAACCGTTCTGGGAGTAGACAAGCACAGTATCCCCCCTTGTGCCCCAGGATGATCCCAAGAAACCTTTCAGAAGAGCCTCAGGAATCAGCGAGCCCCCAACGTCGGCTTCAACGACATCCAAAAATAACTGAAAATCATTTCAAACTTTGCTTGACTACAAACCGTTTTGTAGTCAAGCAAATTCTCACCCCCTTGTGCCCCAGGGCGACCCCCAAAAAACCTTCCAGAAAAGCCTCCAAAAGCAGCGAGCTCCTAACGTCGGCTTCAAAAGCATCAAACAAACTCAAGCATAATTCAAACTTTGCTTGATTACAAACCGTTTTGCAGCCAAACAAAATCTGCCCCCCCCGTCTGCCCAAGGATGCCCCCAAGACGCCCTCCAGAATAGCCTGGGAAAGCAGCGAGCCCCCAACGTCGACTTCAAATACATCATCAAAAAATCGAACACAACTCACGGCTTGCTTGACTACAACCTGTTTTGTAGTCAAACAAATTCTAGACCCCCGTGTGCCCTAGGATACGCCCAGGACCCCCCTCCAAAATAGCCTCGAGGAAGTAATTCATCTGGCGCCGAACTAAATTGATCCAATTCAAACTCATCTGGTGCCAAACTCATCCGGTGCCAAACTTATCTGGCTCTAAACTCATCCGGTGCCAAAGTCGCCAAATTCATCCGGTGCCAAACTCATCCAAAGACAAACTCATCCAGTGCCAAACTCATCAGGTGCCAAACTCATCCGGTGCCCTTACTCATCCGCAACCCTAATTCATCTGGTACCCTAACTCTTCCGGTGCCGGCTTCATCCAGTCCGTCACTCATCGGGTGTCCTAAACTCATCCGGCACCTTGATGGACATGCCCGAATAAGCTTGACTACAAAACATGTTGTAGTCAAGTAAACTCTAGCCCCCCATCTGCCCAAGGCTAGCCCCAAGAAGCCTTCCAGAGGAGCC
Source organism: Prorocentrum cordatum (assembly GCA_963575745.1). Taxonomy (NCBI): domain Eukaryota; class Dinophyceae; order Prorocentrales; family Prorocentraceae; genus Prorocentrum; species Prorocentrum cordatum. The sequence continues at coordinate 781,633 of CAUYUJ010017804.1, forward strand.
TCGGGAAGCAGCGAACTCCCAAACCCGGCTTCAAAAAATTGCTTCACTACAAGCCGTTTGGTAGTCAAGCAACTTCTGCCCCCCCTGCTGCCCAGGATACCTCCAAGAAGCCCTGCAGAAGAGCCTCTGGAAGCAGCGAGCCCCCCAAAGTCGGCTTCAAAGACATCCAACAATACCTCAAAAATAACTCAACATTTGCTTGACTATAAACCGTTTTGTAGTCAAGCACATTATAAACTCACATCTGCCTCAGGATACCCCGAAGAAGCCATCCAGAGTAGCCTCGGGAAGCAGCGAGCTCCCAAAGTCGGCTTCAAAGGTATCCAAAAGTAACTCAACCATTTGCTTGATTACAAGCCGTCTTGTAGTCAAGCAAATTCTGACCCACCATCTGCTCCAAGATACCCCCAATAAGCCCTCCAAAAGAGCCGCGGAAGCAGCGAGCTTCAAACGTCGGCTTCAAAGACATTCAACAATAATTCAAAAGTAACCCACCATGTGCTTGACTACGCACCGTTTGGTAGTCAAACAAATTCTGGCTAACGTCTCTGCCCCAAGATACTCCCAAGAAGCCAGGAGCCCCCAACGTCGGGTTGAAAGACATCCAACAATAACTCAAAAGTAAGTAAACCAATTGCTTGACTACAGGCCGTTTGGTAGTCAAGAAAAATTATGCCCCCCCTGCTGCCCCAGGATACCCCCAGGAAGCCCTTCAGAAGAGCCTGTGGAATCAGAGAGCCCCCCCGTCGGCTTCAAAGACATTCACAATGACTCACAACTAACACAACATTTGCTGGACTACAAACCGTTTTGTAGTCAAGCACATTCTCCCCCCGTTGTGCCCCAGGATGATCCCAAGAAGATTTTCAGAAGAGCCTCGGGAAGCAGCAAGCCCGCAACGTCGGCTTCAAAGGAATCCGAAAATAACTCAAAACTAATTCAACTTTGTTTGACTACAAGTCTTTTTGTATGTAGTCAAGCAAATCCTGACCCCCCATCTGCCCCAGGATGCACCAAAGAGGCGCTCCAGAATAGCCTCAGGAACCAGCGAACTCCCAATGTCAGCATCAAAGACATCCAACAATAACTCAAACATAACTCGAACTTTACTTGACTACAAACCGTCTTGCAGTCCAACCAATTCAACGCCCCCGTCTACCCCAGAATTCTCCCAAGAAGCCCTCCAGAATAGCCTCGGGAAATAGCAAGCTCCAAACGCTGGCTTCGAAGAGGTCCAAAAGTAACTCAATAACAACTCCAGCTTGCTCGACTACGAACAAATTTGAAGACAAACAAATTCTCCCCTCCCGCGTGCCGCAAACATTTCCCCAAGAACCCCTCCAAAAGAGCCTCGGGGAACTATCTCATCCGGTGCCTGACTGAACTGACCGAGGCCGAACTCACACGGTGCCAAACTTATCTGGTGCCAAACTCATCTGGTGCCACACTCACCCGGTACCAAACTCATCCCAAACCAAACCCATCTGGTGCGAAACTCATCCGGTGCCAAATTCATCAGGTGCCAAACTCATTCCCTGCCCTTACTCATCCGCAACCGTAATGTACCTAACTCTTCTGGTGCCGGCTTTATCCGGTCCGTCACTCATCGGGTGTCCTAAACTCATCCAACCTAACGCATCCAGTACCTTGATGGACATGCCCAGATATGCTTGACTACGAACCATTTTGTAGTCAAGTAAACTCTGGTCTCCCACCTTCCAGAGGAGCCTCGGGAAGCATCGAGCTCCCAAAGTCGGCTTCAAAAACATAAAAGAAACGCAAACATTTGCTTGACTACAAGCCGTGTTGTGGTTAAGCAAATCCTCCCCAGGAAACCCCCAAAGCCCCAGGATACCCCCAAAAAGCCCTCCAGAATAGCCTCGGGAAGTAGCGAGCTCCAAACGTCGGCTCAGAGAGACCAAACAATAACTCAAACATAATTCAACATTTGCTTGACTACAAACCGTTTTGTAGTCAAAGAAACCCTCTAGAGAGCGTGTCTTTATGTTCGGCGATGACGGGCTTCATGGGGGAGGGGGGGGGGGCGAGGGGGGGTCTGACGTAACGCCCCCCCCGCCGTGTGGCTCCGGCACCGCAGCCGCGCCCGCGCGCGCGACGCGACGAGCGACGAGCGACGAGAGACGACGACGACGACGACGACGACGACGCGAGCAGCATGTAGGTGGCGATCTGCCCCACTGCGCCTTTGTACACCACAACGCTCGCGTGCAACACAGCGCGCGCGTGTATACCACAGCGCCTGCGTACACCGCAACAACCGTGTGCAACGCAGCGCCTGTGTACACCACAGTGCTTGCGTACACTACAGCGCCGGTGTACATGTGTACACCGCAGCTACCATGTGCAACACAGCGCCTGTGTACACCACAAAGCTTGCGTGCACCGCAGCGCCTGTGCACGCCACAGCGCGTGTCTATACCACAACATCCGCGTGCAACGCAGCGTTGGTGTACACCACAACGCCTGCGTGCATAGGACGGGTAGAAGGAGCATGTACGTGAGGATCTGCTGCGGACAACTAGACGCCACACCAGGAAAGTGATGATAATCGAATGCGACGTTCTTCCCTCCTCCCTCCTCCTCCACCTCCACCACCCCCTCCTCCTCCTATTCCTCCTCCTTTTCCTCCTCCTCCTCCCCCTCCTCCTCCTCCCCCTCCTCCTCCTCCTCCTCCTCCTCCTCCTCCTCCTCCTCCTCCTCCTCCCCCTCCTCCTCCTTACCCCCATGTCGTGCGGGTTGGCGCTGCAGCGCTTGTGCGCATCTCAGCGCGCACCGCATAATGGTCTATTGAATCGGTCCACTTAGTTCTCGGACGGCCAATTTACCTGGAGCCTCCTGGACGCAGATGGGAGGAGTTAGGGTGATGCGGGCGGACTCGGGAGGACTCGTAGATTCCAGCGGCGCTCTGTTGTCCATAAGGATTAGTTTCTACTGTTTTTTAAATGGAATCCACAAGCGCTCCATTTTGTCGTAAGGATTTGTTCTAACATTATATGTACAACAGTGGTGCTGCGTTGCACACGGTTGTTGTGGTGCACACAGGCGCCGTGGTGCACACAGGCACTGCAATGCACGCAGGCATTGTGGTGTACACTGGTGCTATGTTGCACACGGCTGATGTGGTGTACGCAAGCACTGTGGTGTGCACAAGAGCTGTTGTGCCCGCAGGCACGGTGGCACAAAACTGACGCTGTGTTGCACGCGGCCGCTGTGGTGTACATAAGCGGAGTGGTGTACACAGGCGCTGTGGTGCACGCAGGCACTGTGGTGTACACAGGCGTTGTGGTGCAAATCGCCGCCTACATGCTGGCGCTATACCCGTCCTCCGCCATTCCTAAGCATTCCCATACGCCGCCGGCGCGATACGTGACGTCATCGACCCCCTCCACCCCCCTAGATGATTGCCGTCATCGGCCCGGAATAAAAAACAGGCTTCAGCCGTGTCCGCGCGCACGACGACTATGAGCGACGAGCGACAAGCCACGGGCGACGACGACGACGACGACGACGACGACGACGACGACGACGACGACTGCGGACCAAACTCTTATGCGGATTCCTACGCGGATCCCAATGCGCAAGGCGGCAGTACCCAGAGCACACTGGGGGGGGGGAGCGTGACGTCATAGGGGGGGGGAGCGGGGGCCATGACGCCCGTCATGCGTCATGCCCCAAGCAATAAAGAAACGGTCTCCTAGAGTAGCCTCGGGGGCCTCCAACGTCGGCTTCAAAGATATCCAACAATAACTCAAAAGTGACTCAAACATTGCTTGGCCTACAAGCCGTTTGGTAGTCAACAAAATTCTGGCCCGCCCTGCTGCCCCAAGATACCCCCAAAAACTCCTCCGGAATAGCCTCGGAAAGCAGCGAACCCCCAACGTCGGCTTCAAAGGCGTCCAATAATAACTCAAATGTAGCTCCAAACCTTCTTGACTACAAACCGTTTTGCAGTCAAGCACATTCTCAGCCCTCCTTGAGCCTCAAGATGCCCCCAAGAAACCCTCCAGAAGAGCCTCCAGAAGCAGCGAGCTCCAAACATCGGCTTCAAAGGCATTCAAAAGTAACAAGTAATTCAAAAGTACGCTTGACTGCAAATCGCTTTGTTGTCCAACAAATTCTAACCCCCCGTCTGCCCCAATATACGCCCATGAAACCCTCCAGAGTAGCCTCGGGAAACTAACTTATTCAAAACCTAACTAAACTTAGCTAAGCCTGACTCATCCGGTGCCAAGCTCATCCGGTGCCAAACTCATCCGGTGCCAAACTCATCTAATGCCAAACTCACCTGCAACATGGTGCCAAACTCATCCTGTGCCAATTTCATCCGGTGCCAAACTCATCCGGTGCCAATCTCATCCGGTGCCAAACTCATCTAGTGCCACAATCATCCTGTGCCAAACTCATCTGGTGCCACTCATCCGGTGCCAAACTCATCCGTTGCCTCATTCATCTGGTGCTCATTCATCTCGCTCCTACCTCATCTGATGCCTGGCTCATCCGGTGCTTACCTCATCCGATGCCAAATTCATCTCGGCTGACTCATCCCGTGACTCACTCAACCGAACCGACTAATCCGGTGACTGCTTCATCCGGTCTAATTCATCTGGTCGCGGCTCACCCGAACCGCAGATCGGATGAATCGGAGCGGACGAGTCGCCAAGAGATGAGTAGACGGCGAAGCTAAACATCTACGCGCTCATTTCCACACCCACTTCAGAGGACTGCCGGACAGGTACCGAAGCCGTGCAGGCGCAGCGCTACAGAAAGTTGGCGGTTGGCACACTGATGCGATGAGCTGGTGCAGAATTGTACTGGGCCGACGGAGTGCCAGATATGCTCAGGGGGCAGATTCCAGCAGGTCCTCACCATCGCTCGGACGTCCATTCCTCGTGCACGTGCCGATTTCGCGCGTGCTTTATCTTGTTCGTAGGATGCTCCAAGATGCTCCTCGATGGTTCCGATGCTCTGGCGCTGGCCTCACGCCAAGGATCGTGTCAGCCTGCACATATTGCTGAGCAAGTGCGAACCCCGAGCGTGTCGATGGCAGCCGCAGACCGTACAGCTTTGTAAAGCTCCAGTCGCCGAGGTAGCCAGAGCAGCACAAGCACCGTTCCCAGGCTCCCCTCCCGAGAGGGAGGGATCGGAACAGTGGCGGGAATCTAAGAAACCTTAGAAACTTTGGCAATCTTGGAACGTACCACTGTCATGACCCCTTGCTTCTCTGGGACAGGGGCAATGGTTAAGGAAGGGGAAGATGGCCTCGCGGCGCCCCACCGGCGACCCTTTCCCCCGCCCTCACCGCACACCGCGCCGACGGCTGCGGTCACAGCTCCTCGTGGCTCGCGCGCTCTGGAGGGCGGGACGCGTTCGTGAGGTCCACGACGAAATCACGAGGGAGCACGCTCACGATGAGGTCCGAGGTAAAATTCACGGCGATGGTCGCCACCGTGGTGTTCAGCACGACTGCCTGCCGGGTCGGGCCACCCCCCTCGGAGCGCTGGCAAGGGGAGGCGAGCCTGCCACGGCACGGCATGTGCCGTGCACCCCCGTGCCGACCAGACTCCGCGAGCCCTCTCGCTCGCAAGTTTTGAGGTGCCATCCTCCTCGCGGCAGCAAGCAACCAGCGCAGCAACACCGTCGAGAGCAACACCAACCTGAATGCTTGTATGCGTACCACCGCGCAGAATCCCGGTTGGCTCACCAGCTTCCTACCTCCTCCTCAACTAGATCCTCATCATCATCCTCCCTCTTCTCTCTCTCTCTTTCCTTCCTCCTCATTCCCGTCTCCTCCACCTCCATTCCATCTCCCCCACCGAATATGACTTATCTCCCCCCCTCCCTCCGCCCACCCCCTTCCCCGTTCCCTCCTTCCTTCTCGCTCGTCTCCTGCATCCTCCGCACTTTGCCCTCCCCCCTCCCTGCTCCGTAACTCCTTCGACGAGGCTGCGGGCAATCGCACCAGAACAACAGCGAGCCGGGATCGCCAACACAAAGGGCAAAAACAAAGGCAGCATCACATCCCGCATGTGCTGAAGTGCCCGGCGCTCCCCCGGCGCCCCCGCCGAGACCCGCGAGGGCCGTCATCGGGGATGCTTCCGGCGTCCGTCCGCCCTCCCTGCTCCGTATTCACTCCTCCCTCCCCCTTCCTCCTCACACTCTCTCTGCTCCCTGGCCCCGATTCCTTCCTCCTCCTCCTCCTCCTCCTCCTCCTCCTCCTCTTCCTCCTCCTCCTCCTCCTCCTCCGCCGGCCGCTCTCTGCCATCATCGCTTCGCCCTCTTCGTATCCCGCTCCCCCCTCATCCATACTTCCTTCCCCGAGACCGGAAGAAACGTCTGAGAGAACAACAGAAAAGTCCGAGAACTTCCCCTCCCGAACCAGTCCCCCCCTGCTGGGCGCTCCTGACACTGTTCGAGCAGCGCCAACGAGTAGGAAGGCACAACAACATGAGCACAAGCCTTCGGAGGTCCATGCGGACCTCCGGATGTTTGTGCTGCGCCGATTTCCCCCCTCTGAGCGAGCGAGGAGGAAGTGAGCATCTTCTATTCGCGGCGATAACGAGCGCCCGTCCCCCACAGACCGTGGCAGACTGTGGTGCTTGGCGCACTGCGGCAGTGCTGGGGACTCAATCATTGGGGGAGGGGAGAAATCAGAGCGACAACATGAAATAGGAAAGGTGCTTTTGTTCCCAAACCTGAGGTGCTAGAGCGTCCGTGCGAAGGCAGGAGGGCCTAGAATCGAATCGATGTCGGATTGGCGACCGAAATCAATCGGATCGGCGGAAATCGGGCAGCGGAGTCGGCAGAAGACGAATCGGCATAAATCGGCAGGCTAGTAGGCCTCCATGGAGACATCACAATCCGAATCGAAATCCCAAACCGAATCGAATCGGAATCAGAAGCTTTCGAACTCGAATCGAGTCGAATCGGAGGAATCGAAGTGATCCCTGGGGAGGGGGGGACATAACGCGCGTTATGGCCCAGATGGTCGCAAAAACAGCGCTCGAACCGCCTGCGCGCAAGAGTGAGCCTAGGCAAAAGTGACCTTTGGTGCGCAGCTTTAGGGAGGCGCCGGGGGGGGGGGGGGGCAAACCCAAGCGCGCAAACCGATGCTATCGCATCGCGTTCACCTGTCGGGGGACCCCAGTGCCTTGGGCGTTACGTGCATCCCTTGTGCTCCTGTTTGTGCTTGCGCCGATTTCCCCTCTTTGAGCGAGTGAAGAGGGGAATAAAAAGCTTTTATAGTTTTTCGCGATAACGGCCATTACTGGCCCTGGCCGCACCCCACCCCCAAGTAAGAGTCAGTTTCATTATTCTCCGCGAAAACTGCCGTCACCGGCCCCCCCGCCCCCCCCCCCAGGTGACGTCACGTTCCGCGCCAGCCGAGTCCCGGAACGCCTAGAGATGACAGGAGCCAAGTAGGAACAGCATGTAGGTGGCGATCTGCACCACAGCGACTGTGTACACCACAGTGCACATCACAGTGCTCTCGTGCACCACAACGCGCGTGTACACCACAGCGCCTGCGTACACCGTAACAGCCGCGTGCAACGCAACAGCCGTGTACACCACGGTGCTTGCGGGCACCACAACGCCTGTGTACACCACAGCGAACATGTTCACCGCAGCAGCCGTCTGCAACACAGCGCCTGTATACATCCCAACGCACGCGTGTACCGCAGCGCATGTGCACGCAACAGCACCTGTGTACACCACAGCATTCGCGTGCAACGCAGCGCTGGTGTACACCACAGTGCCTGTGTGCGCGGGACAGATAGAAGGAACATGTAGGTGAGGACGTGCTGCGGATAGCTAAACGCCACCCACAAACAAGCACTGCGAAAAGAATTCGACACTGTTACCTCCTCCCTCCTCCTCCTCCTCCTCCTTCTCCTCCTCCTCCTCCTCTTCCTCCTCGTCCATCACCCTTCCCCCCGTCGCGCGGGTCGGCGCTACACCGCACGTGCGCAACTCAGTGCGCATCCCGGAAAAATGGTCGATTGAATCAGTCCACTTGCTTCTCGGACAGCCAATTCTGCGGGAGCCTTTTGGACGCAAGTGGGAAGAGTTAGGATGATGCGGGGAGACACTGGCGGACTCGTAGTTTCGAGAGGCGCTCTTTTTTCCATAAGGATTTATTTTCCAAATCCTACAGACAACACTTGTTTTCTGTGGAACCCACAGGCGTTTCATTTTGTCATAAAGACTCCTTCTCAAGCTCTAATTACATGCAACAATCGTATTTTGTTGCATGCGGTTGCTGTGGTGCACACAAGCGCCCAAGCGCCGTGTTGTACACAAACGCTGTGGTGCACGCAGGCATTGTGGTGTACACTGGTGCAGTGTTGTACACGGCTGATGTGGTGTACGCCAGGCACTGTGGTGCACACTGGCGCTGTGTAGCACGAGGCTGCTGTCGCCTCTCTCATGGCGTCGTACCCCACATTGTCGCGGAGGATGCTTCGCCCTGGTTTCCCGTTCTGTAACATGTCCAGGGCGGTTTTTGGCAGTGACGTGATGCCTCCAGCCTGGGGACGCCGCAGAAGCCGAGCGAATGGGTCTAATCTCGCCCCGTGTCCACCCAACGCGGGGGCCGCGCGGCCATTTGCCGTCGCGCGACTCCCCAGGTCACTGACCTCGGCATCGCTTAAATCAGCCCCTGCTTCGCGCGACGGAGCACGGACGCCTCATCCAGCGTGGGCCACCGCGGGGGCAGCGTGCGTAAATGCGACCGTCCGCGGAGGTGCGCTACCGCAGCTTTCGTCTCCGCCCCCGTGGCCACGCCGTGGCCGTCGTCAGCGACGCTGCCGCTGCGCGCCGGCCGCCCTCGCCAAGGACGCCTAGCAATGTTCTTCCCGCCCCGATAATCTTTTCCATCAGGGCACGGGCCAATCGCGAGATGCCTCCAACATTGTCTCGGTTCCATGCCCTGTCGTTTTCCCTTGGGCCCCCTTGGGTTTTCCACCACCGGGCCCGCCCGGTGCTGCATTATTTTTTATATTCTGCGCCGCAGCGGATGCGTGGCCGGCGATTATGTTGCGCGGGGTCCCCTTTGCATCCTTCTTCACTTCAGCCCCCACCTATCGCGTGCGAGCTTTTCACCATGCGTCGCCTTGCGATGCTCGCGAGGGCACTGGTCTCGCCGCAATGAAAGCGCCCCTCGGCTGAAGCCGCGGCGCAATCCTTTCTTCGAGGACGTTGCGCTCGACCCCTTACTCTCGGACCATTTTCGGTCGTCTACTTTGCCGCGCTCATGACTTCAGCCGCGACTTTTCTCCCCCCGCCGCCCACTCCCCCTGTCGCCCTTTCCCCCCCCGCCGCCCTCGCCGCCCAGGGCGGCGCCTGGCAGCGCGGGGGCAGCTGGAAGGGCTCCTCTCGGGCCCCCGCGCGGGCGCTCAACCCGGGAATGCTTGCGCTTTCCGATGGAGGTCACGCGCGCAGTCGACGTCTTTCTTCAAGAGCGACCGTTTCTGGTCGCCCCCTCCCCCGCCCCCGCCCCCCGAACCTCGCGCTGGGAGGCCGCTGGCGTTCAGCTGTTTTCGATGAACTTCACGATTGCGTTCCCCCCTACATACTCGTCTGTATGAGCTGTTGATTTGCGCGCGCAGCCACTCGCGTGACTTCGCGCCCTTGCCGTGATTTTCGTTGCTATGCTCGTGCGCGGCAAGAGTCATTGACATGCTCGGGCACTTCTTGGTCTGATTTTCGAAATATTCCTGGATAGCAGGTCGAAGCGACGCGTGGCGTGCTTTGATGTCGCTCGTGATCTTCATCCATTCATCGCAATGATGGAGTGATTCGCCATCAGCTTGCTTGCCCGAACCTCGGACTTTGATTTCCATCAAGTCCTGGCGCGTGCACGCCTGACCATCATCTTGACGGGTGGTAAGATGCACGGCGATGGTCCGCAAAATGGCGCGGCCCGTAAGCACCGTCGCCTTTTATCAGATACTTCGAATCTAAGCGATCAATTTCACTGGCCAAGCTTCTCATTGGAATTTCTGCCTTCGCGTCCTCTGCGACCCCGCTGACTTTGGACACTAGATCCGAGGCGACCATCAGGTCAAAATTTCCGAATTCTCCGGGCTCATCATGGTCCTGAGCCGGGACTACTTTGAATTCCAATGCATGTATCCAGGGAATCGCCCTAGCCCACTGCGTAGAGCTGGGCGATGCTTGCCGCATCACATTCCGAGTAGCCTTCCTCATCTACTTCCTGTGCCCGCTGGCATCAGAGATGGGGTCAAGGTTTTTCTATTCTGTCTTCCCCATGTCTGCCCGTGCGCCTGCCGCCCACAGAACGCTGCCCAAGGGAAATCCACAATTTCCGCCACCCAGCGAAGTGTCGCCACCGGGCGGGCCATAACGCCTGCGACGCTCGTCGCCACCTTCGCTTCCCTCCTCTTCTGAAAATTCGTCGCCGTCGTCTTCAGAGTCTTCTGGTTCAAAGTCTGAGTCGTCGTCAGAATCGCCTCCGCCGTCGCCTGGCGGGCCCGGGCCCTTCTTTTTCTTGACAAAGGCAACTTCCCTGGGGGCGGGACCTTCCGACCCCCCCCATCGACAGCGCCGCCGCAGTCGTCGCCGCCGCCTCCGGGCTTCCGAGGGCCGGGAGGAACATGGCCATGGAACCTCGTAACAAGCACCGCCTGCACGTCGCTCTCCTAATTTCCTCTGTTTCTGCGGCGCTCGCCATCTTTCCCGGCCTTTCCCCTTGAGATTTCATGTTTTCGGCGGGAAGCTCAGCCTCGGCCCTCAGCCCGTTGTTTCATCAATGTTTTTCTTTTCCCGTGCGTTGGCTGCGGCGCGGCGTTCCATGCTTCTCTGCTTCGCGGAGAATTGAAGTCATTTTCTGACGCTCGCCCATTGCGCTGCGCGCAGACGCCCCGAGGCGTCGAGCGGCCTCATTTTCTGTCCTTTGCTCCGAAGTGGCCGCGGCATTGCCGCGAGCCGCGAGACCCCCCGCAATGGGTCGACAGTCGAATGGACCTGCATCTTGTGAAGTCTGGGCGACAACGCGTTCCTCCATTTCCGTCCTCGTTCTACGCTCAATTTCTGCTTCTTTCCCATGTCTTTCTCCTGCCTCCTGTTCTACGTGGACGGGCGCGGCAAGGCAGGCCGCGCGCCTGTTCCCCCCCTGGTTGAAATTGCCCCCGCAGTCGGCGTTCGAGCAGCGCCGGCAGTCATGAACTGCGCTTCTTTCGCAGAGATGACGCCGCAGGGCGCCGTCACCGATCGCAGAACGGGCGGGCTGACGCGCTGTCTCGCGAGAGCCAGAAGCGCCGCCGGACGAATAGGCTGGCGCGGCCGGCTTCTTCTCAAACGCTTTCTCCCTCAGTGCATGATGGTTGCGTTGCTCGCGCTGCGCTCCCCATTGTTTGGATGTCTGGGATGCAGCCATGTCCACGCTGCGGGATGCAACGCCCCACCTGGCGTTGACTCCCTGTTTCGCCATCTGAATTCACAGCGACGCCCCCTAGCATCAGCCCCCTTTGCGAGCGCGCGCGTCGCGCTCGATTCCGCGGCGATGGCGGGCCCCCGGCGTCGAGAGTCATCGATTTCGCCGCGGGCGCGGCGCAGCAACGCTGTGCTCTCATCTGCGGTGCGTTTTGCCGCATCGATTGCATGTTTTTCCATCGGCTCCCTCCTGGATCTCGACATTCGCCTCTGATGTCAACGCTGCGTCGCCCGCCGCCGAGGCTTTCAGCTCGGCGGCCAGTTGATCTACGACCGTCGACTGAATTCGGCTGGCCCCCCGAACAGCGAACGCAGCTTTCTCGGCCATGGCTTCCGCAGGTGCGCGCGCGCCCGCGCCTCGGCAGCCCCTGTCGCCTCGGGCGGGCGCGCCATTTCGCATCGGCATCAACTTTCTCAGTTCGCCCCGTCATGATGTGGCGCGGGCGCTCCTCGGATTGCTCCTCCGCGGGTTCTATCTGTAGCCTGGCGACCGCCCTCTGCTGCAGCTCCGCGGCCGTGACCTGTTCCCCCGCGCGTGCCATTTCCCTGCCCCGATCCCTCATCGCGCCTTCGCGCGTCTTTCCTTGCGCCCCCCCCCCCCCCGCCCTCCGCGACGCAGCGCCGCGCAGTTATGCGCGCTGGGCGGCGAGCAGCGGGGGCATAGAAACAGCTGGTTGCGCTGGGGGCGGCCCATCGTGCGCGCGAACAAGCGGGTCTCTTGCATTTGCCAGGCAGCCCAGGGCATCTTGAACTTCGGGATCTCGGCACAGCCGACCCTCTCGTTGAGACATTATTCAAGCACTCGGTAGCCTAATTCGTTCGAGCGGGCCGCGCACGCAGAGCGCGACGAGGAACCGGACATGGCTCGGGGCCCTCGGCGCCTCGCGGACGCGCTGGGTCGAAATCCTCGGCGATCGGGCCCTAAATCGCGGGCCTGGTAGGGCTTGCTTAGAACCCCCTGCGCGCCTAGATCCAAGTATCTTGGATAGCGGGGGCGCGCCGTGAATCGAATCATCTTCTGCAACTGCCTCCGCTTCCGAATCGCGGGACACATCGGGCGGGCTCGCAGTATTAGATCGCTTGAACATTGGGGATCTCGACAAAGTACGGTTGTCTCTTACCAGTTTCGATGTTGGCGTTCTTGGGGGCGGCTTCGGCGTCAGCTGCAGCGTAAGGATCACCTGTTGCATCACGTTCTGAGCTTGACGGGATTTCGTGCTCCTGGCGAGGTGACTCGCCAAAACCATCGGTCTGATGGTGACCCCCCGCGCTAAGCTTTTCATGCGTGGCAACTGACGTCGGCGCGGAAATATTAGATTCGTCATCTTGCGATGAAGTATCGATCGATGGAATGCCGTTGCCTTCGCTTGGGCCTTCTTCCGGTCTGGGTGTATCCGGTCGTGCCAGGGGACTCTCGCCGCTGGGTGCAGAGACCAGGGTAGTAATGCTCGCGTTCTGCGAGGAGCGTGGGGTCGGGCCCCTGACGCCGTCAGGGTCATGGAAAACAGCGTTCGCCGTTTCTTTCCAGCCATGCGGATGTTCTGGACTGCCAAATACACCATCACCACTTGCTAGAAGGAGTGTCTCTTGGCCTCGTGGAAAAATTCGGTTGGAACCAATATTTTGCCTGTCTGTTAACATACCAGGCAAGTGTTGCTTGATGTTTATAGGTTGTTATCATTGTTGTTATCTTCCTTCTTGTAGCTCAAGAGAGATAGACCTCTCATGACGAACAGGTGAAAACATGGCTAGATAAGTCCGTTCAACGGAACTGCTGCAGGCAATGTCATAAGTGCGTTTGTGCGTTAGCGCCTGCCGACCGAGAGAGTGAGAGAGAGAGAGAGAGAGAGAGCGAGAGCGAGAGAGAGCAAGGTCGCGCGGGAGCCCTTTCTGGCCTTTGAGCAATCAGTAGCTACGGAGAAAGCTTCTCCGCCCAAGCCCCTAAACCCACCAACATGCTGCAAGGGAAGAGGGTTGGGGGCAGCTGGAAAAGGCGAGGGGAGTGTTAGGAATGACTCAGAGGCTCTCCAGGACAGCCCGAGGGGGCAAACATGATTGATAAGCACTAGGCTTTTGTTGCAGGATCTTAAGGTTTTCGCCTGTTTGGGTCTCCGACCGCCGAAGACGGCCCCAAATGCCTTCAAGATAGCTTCAAGACCGCCCGAAAGGCATGTAAGAGGGCCCCAAATCGGCCCAGGAGGACCCCAACATCGCCCAAGAGGCTCCCGATTGAGCCCCACGGCGGCCCTAAAGTGCTCCCACAGGCACCAGCATGGCCCAAACAGGCCACTAAGACGGCCTCTGAAGGCGTCAGTCGGGCCACTAGCCACGAAAGATGATCCAAGTAGCCCCAAGAGACCAAGAGGCCCCAGGAGGCATCCAAGAGTGCTTCAACAGGCCCTCCACGAGAGCCCGAGGAGCAAAAATCAACGATGATCAATGGTTTTTGTCGGATTGAGAGGTTCTCGTCTGTTTCGGTCTCCGATCGCCCAATACGGCCATCTAAGACGGGGCCTCCAAGATGCTCCCAGACGGCCATCTAAGACGGCCAGCAAGGCTCCCAAGAGGGCCCCGCAACGGCCCAAGAGGACCCCAACCAAGATAGCCCAAGACGCTCCCACGAAGGCCCCAAAGCGGCCCCAAAGCTCTCCAGGAGTGCATGAGAACGGCCCAGAGAGGCCTTCAAGACGGCCTCCGAAGGCGTCAGACGGGTCAATAGCTACCAACGATGGCCCAAGAAGCCCCAAGAGGCCCCAGAAGGCGTCCAAGAGTGCTTTAGAGCACCTCCAGGAGAGCCCGAGGAGGCAAATATTATTGATATCTATTGGGTTTTGGTGGATGTGCTCCAACTCGGCTTGCCTAAGGGGTTCTTACTTGGTTAAAGGTTGGTGTCTCCTATTGTTACTTTGCCCGTTGCTCGGAGGTTCCTCAGGTTCCTCGGGTTCCTCGGGTTCGCCGCCCCCGGTGACCCCTATTGCTATGCAGCCCGTTTCCCTGAGGTTCCTCGGGTTCCCCGGGTTCCTCGGGTTCCCGGCCTCCGGTGCCTCCTACAGTTACGTTGCCTGTTCCTCGCAGGTTCCTCGATTCACCGCCCCCAGTTGCCCCAAGCAGTGTTAAGCAATGCCAGCCCATGCCAAGCAATACCAAGCGATGCGCCTATCGATGCGCTCATTAGGCATTAGGCTTTCCTCAAATTGGGGTCGCGCCTGGTTCATTGAGGTTCGCGTCTATTTGGGTCTCCGACCGCCCAAGACGGCCAAAAAGGCCTGTAAGATAGTTCCAAGACGGCCTGCGAGGCTCCCATGAGGGCCCCAACTCGGCCCAGGAGGACCCAAACCTGGCCCAAGAGGCTCCCAAGTGGGCCCCAAGGCCGCCCTGAAGCGCTCCAAGAAGTCACCACGACGGACCAAACAGGCCATCAAGACGGCCTCCGAAGGCGCCAGACGAGCCAAGACTCCCTAAGACGGCCCAGGAGGCCCCAGGAAGCCCCCGAGAGGCCCCAGGAGGGCCCCAAGGGGCCTCCAAAAGGCTCACAGGAAGCGTCCAGGAGGCCCCCAGAAAAGGGCCCATGAGTCCTCCTCTTCACCGTTGTCATATTTTCCACATCCTCCTCCTCCTCTTCCTCCTCCTCCTCCTCGTCCTCTTCCTCGTCCTCCTTCATACCGCGAGAACGAAGACGAGGTCGAGGTCACGCCGTTCCCAGTTCAGACCAGTCGTCGGACTTGCGCTGTTCCTGCAGTCAGCCTCCTTCCTGTTGCGCTGCTGCACGGGCTCGCTGGCGGGGCTTACCGCAGGCAGCTGGATAAACAAAAACGATCTCAAGAGGAGGCCCTTTCGGACCACCGCCCCGCCTGCTCGGCGCGGCGGCTCCGCACCGGCGCCTCGCCCTCCGCGGCGGCGGCGTCGCCGCCGCGCCCCTTGACGGCGAAGTGCGCCTGCACCAGGTCGCCGGGCCTGCCACCGAGGGGGTCCTCTCTTCCTCCCTCTCCTCCTCCTCCTCCTCCTCCTCCTCCTCCTCCTCCTCCTCCTCTTCCTCCTCCCCCTCACCCTCCACTCCACCAGGTCAGCGGGCTGGCTACCAAGGGAGGGGCGCCTCATCACCACTCATCATCACCACCACCATCATCATCATCATCACCACCACCATCATCAGCATCATCATTAGCAGCAGCATCATCATCCCCATCAAAATTGGCATCATCATCACCACCACAATCATCATCATCACCATCATCATCGTCTTCGTCGTCGTCGTCGTCGTCATCACCAACACTATCATGATCAACATCACCATCACCACCACACTCAGCATCAGCATCAGCATCAGAATCATCATCACCATCATCATCACCACCATCATCATCACCATCATCATCATCATCATCATCATCATCATTATCATCATCATCGTCGTGATCGTCTGTGTCATCGCCGTCGTCGTCGTCGTGATCGTCATCGTCACCGTCAACATCATCAACATAATCGTCAGCCCCTTTTCTTGAAAGAATAACTCCTCCCTGTCGCACCCCAAGGCGTGTCGGTAGGGCGGGCCGGGCGGTTCGCCTGAGACTTCCCCACCACTTATGATTTGTGAGCTAAGAATTTTCAAGAGTTCCACTGGAGGGCGGGTCGTTTTCAACATGTTCTCGCCTTAACGCCGCACACATTCGTCTTAACAGTTAGCAAGAGCTTCACAGATGAAGGGCAGGCGGACTTCAAAATATGGCTCTCGACGTAGCGCCGCGCACACTCGTCTTGAACACTCGCAAGGAGTTTCGGACATGGAGGGCGGATGGTTAAAAAAAATGTGGCTCTCGACGTAGCGCCGCGCACATTCGCCTGGGCGGGCGGACTTCAAAATACGGCTCTCGCCTTAGCGCCGTGCACATTTGTCTTACAAGTTTGCAAGGTATTCACAGTTGGATGGGGGGTCCTTTTCAAACTGTGGCTTCTTCCTCACGCATTCGCCTTAAGAGTTTACAGCCGTTTCATGCATTCTGATGGTTGACGCCCCCGAACAGGTATTTTGGCACGGTGTTGAACTACCAGGAAACAACGATCACTTTGATTCGCCGTTTTGACGCCCCAGGAATGATGTTCTGGCACGCTCGTCAAGACGCATCAGTATCGTTGATTGGCGGCGTTGAAGTCACTGGAAATATATACTGGCACGGTTCAGGATTTCCAGACGGATGATTTCCAACGGGACATTTCACTCGGTGAAGGTGAACCCATGTAGCGACCAATGAAGAGGGAACTTACATGGAAAATCTCTTGCAACATCGTTGACAAGTTCCGGGTTTTACACTTGTCCTAATCCTCCCCTTCCTCCTCCTCCTCCTCCTCCTCCTCCTCCTCCCCATCCTCCTCCGCCTCCTCCTTCTCATCATCAACAACAACATCATAGGGGGGGATCGTTCCTTCCCCACTCCTCGTCCTCCTCACCGTCTCGTTCGTCCTCCTCCTCGTCCTGACCCGCATCCTCCTCGTCCTCCACCCCCTCCTCCTCCTGCTCCCACTCCTCCTTGTCCCCCCACTCCCCTTCTGAGCAACCCACCCTGGGCTCTCACTGGCCTGCATCAGGAAACCTCTCCGATGAGGATAGTTCTGGTTCCTGGGCTACCCTGAGCTTGCAGGTCCCATGCATCCGAGACGGCAGCGGGAACGCGGCAGTGAGCGCAGGAACGAGGAAAACAGATCTGAGGGATACGATCGACAAACTCACCCACACCCTTCTCGTTGTTCTCTCCCTCATCCCCCTATTTCTCCTCGCCCTGCTCGTCCTCCTGCTCCTCCTCCGCTTCTCTTCTCCCCGTTCTCGTCCCCGTCATCCAGCTCATCATCACCAACAATACCCAAGCCCGCCCAGTGGGATTGGTGGGTCGAGCCCCTCGCTCGAAGCAGATCTGGGTGAAAGCGGTATCTTGGAGTACCACGTCTACTATGGCGTCTACTGCAACGGACTCAATACTTGTTATTGCGACCGAATTCATGCCCGTCGTGGGAGATGCGAGTGGGCACAACGATCCACTACGGGGAGGTGGCACTTCTTCCAATGGGGACAAGACAGCGGTTGGAGGCCAGTTATCCGACTTCTCGGCGGACGGGGGGTATCGTCAAGACTGTCTTGTATTACCAAACCCTGCATTTCCGAATGTGGGCAAATGCGATCCAGATCTGTACTACTGGTTCCAAGTTTACTAATCCACGGCATGCGATGCAGTTTATCCTCACCCTGATGACGACTGGATCTCGCTCGAAGTGCATGCGACCTCCATGCAAGCGGAGCTCTCCCGGCTGATGGCAAAGCTGATGGATGAGCTCGCGCTTTTCGACGGTGCGCCTGAGCACCGCCCAACGTGGCTGGACGACGACGAAGACGTCGAACCAGCCCTGCTGCGCACGATCAGAAGCCTCGTGCGGAAGCTCGACTCTTACAGTTTCACCTTGGAAGAGCAAGTCCTCGACTTCGACTACTGGACGGTCGAGTGCGAGAGGGAAGCTGACTGGGTCCTCATCTCGGGCCCCAACACAAAACGATGCCCACAGTACTTTGACTACGGCATCAATCGGCTGTTAGAACTCCTCGGGCCGCTGCAGGCGGAGGCTTTCAAGCCGGACCTCGCGGCCCTTGGGGACTACCTCGAAGCGGAATGCCGTGCATTTCTTGGGATCGACGGCAGATCCGACGACGCCAGCAGTGCCATGCTCGGGCTCGACGACCACGACGACGAGCCTGCAGATGGCAGAGAGTGTGTCACACTCACTGAATGCAGCGATCGTGACGGGGCAGCCGGCTCCGCGGCACAGAAAAAGCCCAGGAAGCGGCGACGGCGGCGGAGGCCCCTGGCTGGTCTCGCCTCCGCTGCTTCCTGACGGTGCGGCCGGGAGAGATCGGAACCGTTCCCTTCCCTCCTGAGGCCCATCATCACAAAGCGGGGCGCCTGGCCCCCCCGTCCTCCGAGGATAAAGGGATGGCTGGGCACAGTGCTAGTCTCGTCGTCTCCCTGATGACACAATGCTCTTCTCGTTGTCTTTCTGATGACGCTCACGTTGGTTACCTTCTGGAAGCCACACAATGCACCCCCGACTGGGGGCACCAATTCAATGCCGTCCTTCACGAAGCAGGTCCTCGCGATCTACACTTTTCGTGCTGGTCATTTTCATTTACGTACCCCGGTGGGGCAATTTAGCAACGCTACATCAACAAGATCAGGATCGGTTTCGTGCTGATCGGCTTGGTGGTGGTTAAGTTCACTTCTCTCAGGTGGAGCTACTCCAGAGTTAGGGTGCTCCACATACACCGTTTTCTTCTTCCAGCTCATCATCGGAAATTCTGTGACCATCGGGCAACAATAAAGCACAGCAGCAAAGCAAAGGCCGGACACATCTTATGCTCCTCCTCTTCCTCCTCCTCCTCCCCCTCCTCCTCCTTTTCCTCCCCTCGTCCACCTCCTCCTCCTGACTTCTCCTTCATGCGCGACCCTTCGGATGTGGAGGACGCGCTCGACCACGTTGGTCCTGCTCTGGACAACATTCTTCTTAAGGATGAGGGTGACGGGTGCACACGCGACCACGACGAACACGTTCAGGATCCCGCTAGGGTGCAACACTCTCGCATGGATTATTCAGATCATTCGGACGCGACTGGAATCAAGGCTGGCAGCAGGTGATGGCGTCCCTGTACGCACTACGGTGTATCTGTGCATGCATGCAGGCATGCATGCATGTATGTATGAATGTATGTTTGGCTGTCTGTCGGTCGGTCGGTCTGTCTGTATGCATGTGCATAAGTATATACAATGTTGTGTATATATATATACACACGGCAAGGCATGGTACAGTCTCAACCGTAGGAACATGCAGCACCTTAAGTGCAAACGAGCTGTACACACTGCGCGGTCAAGGCGTTGGGCAGCACATGTGGCTACGACCTGTGCAACACTGGCAACACTGCCAGGGGATGAGAATGACCGGATTGTTGGGCAAGCTGCCGATGCTCGCGATCTTTGGCTTGGAGTTCGTCCGCGTGTTCTGGAGGCAGTAAAGGGTAATTAGCGATGATCCACTCGCGGCACCGTAGCCGACGCTTATCCGAAACGCGTGCCAACAGACGCACTCGCTCTCGAAATTCTTTGTGGCATGAAAAGCACACAGCTGGCCCAAGCCGGTCATGGAGCGAAGGAATCTATCTGCCCATGCTTGCGGCGCTGGTGGCTCGCAAGGGCACCGGAGCTGATGAATGCGGCACCGCAATGGCAGACATACTGCGCGGAGTGGCCTGGCTGCACAGGAACACGACTGTGATCAGACACTGGGGGCGAAACAAAGCCTATCTACAAGCGCATTCCAGTAGTTTCGATTGACCATGAGGTCGCGCCGAGCAACGGAGTCAGAAAAGGAGGAGAATTCGCGAGGCAAAAAAGGGTGAAGGAAAAGAGTATCATTGTCAATCTGGTCTACCCACTGCAAGCGCTGCCCTCCATCCGTGCCAGCCGTGCAAAATAGCAATCAAAGCGCGCGGTCGGTGCTCGACCAGCCGAGCGACATACTTCAGCCGTATGCGAAAGATGTGGAATTCTATGGCTGGCTGCCCCAGCATATCGCGGATCTGACACGCCGCGTGCTCTGTTCTGGCGAAGCGAGGCTCGCTGGCAATTCGCCTCGAAACGATCGTGTGTGCGCCGTTCAGCTTCTTGAGTTTCCGCGGGGGAGGCGTCAACATATGGATGCCGAGCAGCAGCTTGCTCATCTGAACGCACTGGAGGAAACGTATCTTGTGTGCACGCTGGACGTGCTGGGATCCGAACACCGTCCAGGACAAATGGGCGTAGGCCTAGAGCACGCGGGAAAGTTTGAAGCTGGCGTCCCCCATTCAGCATCCCTGGGAATTTGCATACACTCCCAAATGCGTATACACGCCCAAGTGGCAATACGAAGTGACAACGGCAACGCTCACATCGCGTCCAGGCAAGGCAATCCGAGGACTACCGTCATCTTGCCGGCGAGCTTCACGAGGGGTAGCGCAGTGGGCGCCACGATACTGGAGCAATCAGTCTGTTTTTCCGGCAGAAGCGTTCAGGTGCATTGCGCAACTGTTCGAACGCTCCGAGGACGATGCCCAACAGCTTGTCGATGTGATCGTCAAGGATCCACGGGGTCTTCGCCATAATAGCCATAGCCTCATCGTCAAAGAAAACCGCATCAAGCAGCGACTCAGCTGGGGTCGCATCGTCGCGCGGCGGGGGCCCAGAAGGGCCCGTCGGGTAGCGGCAACTTCAGCTTAATGCCTGCCCGTTCGGCTTCCCAAACAATCGTATCGAGCACAATGCCATTAACTCCATGGAAACTTCGGACTCCCACCTTTCAGCCTTGCCGTCCGCCCGTGCGACTGGTGACGAACGTCTGGAAATCCGCCACCGAGGCCCAGGCGTTCTCTCGCTCAGCGTCCACATCATCTCGGCTGCCCCAGGAGCCACACCCCACTGCAGAAGAAGATGGCCGCGCTCGTCCAGATAAGACAGCATCCAGTCAGCCGCCGAAGGGCGCACAGAAATCTCGATCAAGTGAGCACACTGCTGGTCTTTTGGTAACGCGCCCCAGCCATAGACGAGCTGTCTGATCACCCTGTCGTAGGCTGGAGTTAAGTCTAAATACAGCAACGCGATCGAGAGTTTAGTTTTGGCAGCGTAGCCGACCAATGAATGCAGCACGTGTGCAGCCATGTCCGTGCCGCTTGAAGATTTCCTGGGGCCGGCCACCGCACCAAACCGTGCGGTGCAATGTACGCGGTGCGGTACCTTCAATGCGTACCTGGGACCGGCCACCGCACCAAACCGCGTACCTCACATAGATTGAGCCGCGTAGATTGCATTACGTAGGTTTCATCGCATACATTGCACCACGTGTATCCACCGCGTAGATTGCAAACGCCTACTGTTTGGGGTCCACGCTGGCAAGCATGATGCAATATCTTGTCATCAATGTGATGGTGAACACTTGAAGCAATTGTTACAATTGATGCGTGCTGGACAGCAGGCTTTATACTCGGTGCGGCAGTGGAACCGTCTTTCGACTCGGTCCACGCGTGCCTGCTGGAAGATATTCGATGTGATTCGTGGGCCTCTCTGCGCATTGCCCTAGGCACCTGCAGCTGGCCTTGGTTTTCGAAGCGCAGGTAAGGTGCACACCTCGGCGAACGAGTCCACCGGGCAACGGGTCCCCAAGACGACCCCACGAGCTCGTCAAGACGGCCCCAAAACAGCTCCAAAATGACCGCACACGCGCACCCACACTTTCTGCGTCGGCGGCTGGGCAGAGGGACTGCTCCCGCGATGTGGCATTAGTGGGTCACACACAAAATCCGAATTAAGCCGAAGGGCGCGCGGGAGGAGAGAGGAGGGCGAGGAAGCCGGGCCCGCTCAGAGCAGGGCCAGTCCGCGGCGTGGTGGGCGCCGGGGAGGGGGGCCAGCGGCGTCGGCGAGGCAGCAGCTGGGGGGCAGCAACCGGCGGGCTGCCGGGCACAGCCGGCGCAGCCACACACACACACACAGCAAAACATGTACAGCAGCAGGATGCATGCACGACCCGACCCGACCAGACGGCTCAAGGATGGCTTCGCGAAGCCTATTGGAAGGATCCTGGTATAACCACCGCGTTGGAGACATTCCCAAGACTCCCAACAGGCGCTCGAGAAGCCCCCTCCAGAAACCCTCCTGGGCGGCCCCAGAGGGGGCTCAGATGAAGGAAGCAAAGCATTACAAACACAAACTTTTGGAGGTCCGCACGGATTTCTTGGATCGCGCCAGTGGCGGCGCTGGAGGCGCCGCCAGGAGGGTCCAGCGCAGATGCGCAGACCCACGGAATCGCACGGAGCTCCGAAAGTTTATCTATATGTCATTGCTTGTTCCCCTGTCTGCTAAGTGCGCATCCTTCCTTCAGTCTCGAATTTCCCCTTATCTCACCCACCTCTCCCCCCCCTCCGCTCCTCCAACAGGGTGATCTAAACCGCTCATCTCCCGACCCCTGCGTGAAGGGGACCGTCTTCGCGGCCCCACCCCGATGCGTACGTAGACTACCAGCCCACCGACTCCCATGGACGCCCGAAATAGGTACGGAAAAAATGGGTACAACGCCCAGCAACAAATGTTGTCCCAAACCAACAGCGGCCGCTGTTGGGCAGGCGGCTTTCTGCCTCAAATGGACACAGGCCGCGGCGGCACGGACAGCGAGTCCCGTTCAAAATGAACAGGAACTGCTGTTGGGCATTGTACCCATTCTTTCCGTACAGTCAATCCGTATAGTAAGGATGCGCGATAAGGATGCAAGGGCCTTGGACGCCCAGTTCGAAGCTTTTCGAGCGGGGCGCGGCCAACGAAAATGGCCAAGGATGGACCGAGGAGGCAAGGATGCAAGGGTACCCTTGGGAAGGCTGCCCATCCTTACTGTGCGGGTTGACTGTACCCATTTCGTTCGTGCAGACCCCAGTTCCCCTCTCGCTCCCCCTGGCCCCTCTGCCCCCCGCCCTCCCCCCCTCTGGCCCGTCGCGCACCCACACTTTCTGCGTCGGCGGCTGGGCAGAGGGACTGCTCCCGCGATGTGGCATTAGTGGGTCACACACAAAATCCGAATTAAGCCGAAGGGCGCGCGGGAGGAGAGAGGAGGGCGAGGAAGCCGGGCCCGCTCAGAGCAGGGCCAGTCCGCGGCGGGGTGGTCGCCGGGGAGGGGGGCCAGCGGCGTCGGCGAGGCAGCAGCTGGGGGGCAGCAACCGGCGGGCTGCCGGGCACAGCCGGCGCAGCCACACACACACACACAGCAAAACATGTACAGCAGCAGGATGCATGCACGACCCGACCCGACCAGACGGCTCAAGGATGGCTTCGCGAAGCCTATTGGAAGGATCCTGGTATAACCACCGCGTTGGAGACATTCCCAAGACTCCCAACAGGCGCTCGAGAAGCCCCCTCCAGAAACCCTCCTGGGCGGCCCCAGAGGGGGCTCAGATGAAGGAAGCAAAGCATTACAAACACAAACTTTTGGAGGTCCGCACGGATTTCTTGGATCGCGCCAGTGGCGGCGCTGGAGGCGCCACCAGGAGGGTCCAGCGCAGATGCGCAGACCCACGGAATCGCACGGAGCTCCGAAAGTTTATCTATATGTCATTGCTTGTTCCCCTGTCTGCTAAGTGCGCATCCTTCCTTCAGTCTCGAATTTCCCCTTATCTCACCCACCTCTCCCCCCCCTCCGCTCCTCCAACAGGGTGATCTAAACCGCTCATCTCCCGACCCCTGCGTGAAGGGGACCGTCTTCGCGGCCCCACCCCGATGCGTACGTAGACTACCAGCCCACCGACCCCCATGGACGCCCGAAATAGGTACGGAAAAAATGGGTACAACGCCCAGCAACAAATGTTGTCCCAAACCAACAGCGGCCGCTGTTGGGCAGGCGGCTTTCTGCCTCAAATGGACACAGGCCGCGGCGGCACGGACAGCGAGTCCCGTTCAAAATGAACAGGAACTGCTGTTGGGCATTGTACCCATTCTTTCCGTACAGTCAATCCGTATAGTAAGGATGCGCGATAAGGATGCAAGGGCCTTGGACGCCCAGTTCGAAGCTTTTCGAGCGGGGCGCGGCCAACGAAAATGGCCAAGGATGGACCGAGGAGGCAAGGATGCAAGGGTACCCTTGGGAAGGCTGCCCATCCTTACTGTGCGGGTTGACTGTACCCATTTCGTTCGTGCAGACCCCAGTTCCCCTCTCGCTCCCCCTGGCCCCTCTGCCCCCCGCCCTCCCCCCCTCTGGCCCGTCGCGCACCCACACTTTCTGCGTCGGCGGCTGGGCAGAGGGACTGCTCCCGCGATGTGGCATTAGTGGGTCACACACAAAATCCGAATTAAGCCGAAGGGCGCGCGGGAGGAGAGAGGAGGGCGAGGAAGCCGGGCCCGCTCAGAGCAGGGCCAGTCCGCGGCGGGGTGGGCGCCGGGGAGGGGGGCCAGCGGCGTCGGCGAGGCAGCAGCTGGGGGGCAGCAACCGGCGGGCTGCCGGGCACAGCCGGCGCAGCCACACACACACACACAGCAAAACATGTACAGCAGCAGGATGCATGCACGACCCGACCCGACCAGACGGCTCAAGGATGGCTTCGCGAAGCCTATTGGAAGGATCCTGGTATAACCACCGCGTTGGAGACATTCCCAAGACTCCCAACAGGCGCTCGAGAAGCCCCCTCCAGAAACCCTCCTGGGCGGCCCCAGAGGGGGCTCAGATGAAGGAAGCAAAGCATTACAAACACAAACTTTTGGAGGTCCGCACGGATTTCTTGGATCGCGCCAGTGGCGGCGCTGGAGGCGCCACCAGGAGGGTCCAGCGCAGATGCGCAGACCCACGGAGGAATGCATTCAACGACCCGACCCGACGCAATACGGCTCAAGATGGCTGTTCGCGATAAAAAAAGAAATAAAAAAGGAAAAAAAAAAAGGCCTATTTGGGAAGGATCCTGGTATAACCACCGCGTGAGACCTTCCCAAGACTTCCCAACGGCGCTCGAGAAGCCCCCTCCAGAAACCCTCCTGCGGCCCCTGAGGTTCTCAGATGAAGGAAGCAAAGCATTACAAACACAAACTTTTGGAGGTCCGCACGGATTTCTTGGATCGCGCCAGTGGCGGCGCTGGAGGCGCCGCCAGGAGGGTCCAGCGCAGATGCGCAGACCCACGGAATCGCACGGAGCTCCGAAAGTTTATCTATATGTCATTGCTTGTTCCCCTGTCTGCTAAGTGCGCATCCTTCCTTCAGTCTCGAATTTCCCCTTATCTCACCCACCTCTCCCCCCCCTCCGCTCCTCCAACAGGGTGATCTAAACCGCTCATCTCCCGACCCCTGCGTGAAGGGGACCGTCTTCGCGGCCCCACCCCGATGCGTACGTAGACTACCAGCCCACCGACTCCCATGGACGCCCGAAATAGGTACGGAAAAAATGGGTACAACGCCCAGCAACAAATGTTGTCCCAAACCAACAGCGGCCGCTGTTGGGCAGGCGGCTTTCTGCCTCAAATGGACACAGGCCGCGGCGGCACGGACAGCGAGTCCCGTTCAAAATGAACAGGAACTGCTGTTGGGCATTGTACCCATTCTTTCCGTACAGTCAATCCGTATAGTAAGGATGCGCGATAAGGATGCAAGGGCCTTGGACGCCCAGTTCGAAGCTTTTCGAGCGGGGCGCGGCCAACGAAAATGGCCAAGGATGGACCGAGGAGTCCGCGGCGGGGTGGTCGCCGGGGAGGGGGGCCAGCGGCGTCGGCGAGGCAGCAGCTGGGGGGCAGCAACCGGCGGGCTGCCGGGCACAGCCGGCGCAGCCACACACACACACACAGCAAAACATGTACAGCAGCAGGATGCATGCACGACCCGACCCGACCAGACGGCTCAAGGATGGCTTCGCGAAGCCTATTGGAAGGATCCTGGTATAACCACCGCGTTGGAGACATTCCCAAGACTCCCAACAGGCGCTCGAGAAGCCCCCTCCAGAAACCCTCCTGGGCGGCCCCAGAGGGGGCTCAGATGAAGGAACCAAAGCATTACAAACACAAACTTTTGGAGGTCCGCACGGATTTCTTGGATCGCGCCAGTGGCGGCGCTGGAGGCGCCACCAGGAGGGTCCAGCGCAGATGCGCAGACCCACGGAATCGCACGGAGCTCCGAAAGTTTATCTATATGTCATTGCTTGTTCCCCTGTCTGCTAAGTGCGCATCCTTCCTTCAGTCTCGAATTTCCCCTTATCTCACCCACCTCTCCCCCCCCTCCGCTCCTCCAACAGGGTGATCTAAACCGCTCATCTCCCGACCCCTGCGTGAAGGGGACCGTCTTCGCGGCCCCACCCCGATGCGTACGTAGACTACCAGCCCACCGACCCCCATGGACGCCCGAAATAGGTACGGAAAAAATGGGTACAACGCCCAGCAACAAATGTTGTCCCAAACCAACAGCGGCCGCTGTTGGGCAGGCGGCTTTCTGCCTCAAATGGACACAGGCCGCGGCGGCACGGACAGCGAGTCCCGTTCAAAATGAACAGGAACTGCTGTTGGGCATTGTACCCATTCTTTCCGTACAGTCAATCCGTATAGTAAGGATGCGCGATAAGGATGCAAGGGCCTTGGACGCCCAGTTCGAAGCTTTTCGAGCGGGGCGCGGCCAACGAAAATGGCCAAGGATGGACCGAGGAGGCAAGGATGCAAGGGTACCCTTGGGAAGGCTGCCCATCCTTACTGTGCGGGTTGACTGTACCCATTTCGTTCGTGCAGACCCCAGTTCCCCTCTCGCTCCCCCTGGCCCCTCTGCCCCCCGCCCTCCCCCCCTCTGGCCCGTCGCGCACCCACACTTTCTGCGTCGGCGGCTGGGCAGAGGGACTGCTCCCGCGATGTGGCATTAGTGGGTCACACACAAAATCCGAATTAAGCCGAAGGGCGCGCGGGAGGAGAGAGGAGGGCGAGGAAGCCGGGCCCGCTCAGAGCAGGGCCAGTCCGCGGCGGGGTGGGCGCCGGGGAGGGGGGCCAGCGGCGTCGGCGAGGCAGCAGCTGGGGGGCAGCAACCGGCGGGCTGCCGGGCACAGCCGGCGCAGCCACACACACACACACAGCAAAACATGTACAGCAGCAGGATGCATGCACGACCCGACCCGACCAGACGGCTCAAGGATGGCTTCGCGAAGCCTATTGGAAGGATCCTGGTATAACCACCGCGTTGGAGACATTCCCAAGACTCCCAACAGGCGCTCGAGAAGCCCCCTCCAGAAACCCTCCTGGGCGGCCCCAGAGGGGGCTCAGATGAAGGAAGCAAAGCATTACAAACACAAACTTTTGGAGGTCCGCACGGATTTCTTGGATCGCGCCAGTGGCGGCGCTGGAGGCGCCGCCAGGAGGGTCCAGCGCAGATGCGCAGACCCACGGAATCGCACGGAGCTCCGAAAGTTTATCTATATGTCATTGCTTGTTCCCCTGTCTGCTAAGTGCGCATCCTTCCTTCAGTCTCGAATTTCCCCTTATCTCACCCACCTCTCCCCCCCCTCCGCTCCTCCAACATGGTGATCTAAACCGCTCATCTCCCGACCCCTGCGTGAAGGGGACCGTCTTCGCGGCCCCACCCCGATGCGTACGTAGACTACCAGCCCACCGACCCCCATGGACGCCCGAAATAGGTACGGAAAAAATGGGTACAACGCCCAGCAACAAATGTTGTCCCAAACCAACAGCGGCCGCTGTTGGGCAGGCGGCTTTCTGCCTCAAATGGACACAGGCCGCGGCGGCACGGACAGCGAGTCCCGTTCAAAATGAACAGGAACTGCTGTTGGGCATTGTACCCATTCTTTCCGTACAGTCAATCCGTATAGTAAGGATGCGCGATAAGGATGCAAGGGCCTTGGACGCCCAGTTCGAAGCTTTTCGAGCGGGGCGCGGCCAACGAAAATGGCCAAGGATGGACCGAGGAGGCAAGGATGCAAGGGTACCCTTGGGAAGGCTGCCCATCCTTACTGTGCGGGTTGACTGTACCCATTTCGTTCGTGCAGACCCCAGTTCCCCTCTCGCTCCCCCTGGCCCCTCTGCCCCCCGCCCTCCCCCCCTCTGGCCCGTCGCGCACCCACACTTATGCGCGAGGCCTGGCAGAGGGACGCTCCCGCGAGGTGGCATTAGTGGGTCACACCAAAATCCGAATTAAGCCGAAGGCGCGCGGGAGGAGGAGAGGAGGGCGCGAGAGACGGCCGCTCAGAGCAGGATCGTCGCGGCGGGGGGGCGCCGGGAGGGGGGCCAGCGGCGTCGGCGAGGCAGCAGCTGGGGGGCAGCAACCGGCGGGCTGCCGGGCACAGCCGGCGCAGCCACACACACACACACAGCAAAACATGTACAGCAGCAGGATGCATGCACGACCCGACCCGACCAGACGGCTCAAGGATGGCTTCGCGAAGCCTATTGGAAGGATCCTGGTATAACCACCGCGTTGGAGACATTCCCAAGACTCCCAACAGGCGCTCGAGAAGCCCCCTCCAGAAACCCTCCTGGGCGGCCCCAGAGGGGGCTCAGATGAAGGAAGCAAAGCATTA
Source organism: Prorocentrum cordatum (assembly GCA_963575745.1). Taxonomy (NCBI): domain Eukaryota; class Dinophyceae; order Prorocentrales; family Prorocentraceae; genus Prorocentrum; species Prorocentrum cordatum. The sequence continues at coordinate 810,194 of CAUYUJ010017804.1, forward strand.
CAAACACAAACTTTTGGAGGTCCGCACGGATTTCTTGGATCGCGCCAGTGGCGGCGCTGGAGGCGCCGCCAGGAGGGTCCAGCGCAGATGCGCAGACCCACGGAATCGCACGGAGCTCCGAAAGTTTATCTATATGTCATTGCTTGTTCCCCTGTCTGCTAAGTGCGCATCCTTCCTTCAGTCTCGAATTTCCCCTTATCTCACCCACCTCTCCCCCCCCTCCGCTCCTCCAACAGGGTGATCTAAACCGCTCATCTCCCGACCCCTGCGTGAAGGGGACCGTCTTCGCGGCCCCACCCCGATGCGTACGTAGACTACCAGCCCACCGACCCCCATGGACGCCCGAAATAGGTACGGAAAAAATGGGTACAACGCCCAGCAACAAATGTTGTCCCAAACCAACAGCGGCCGCTGTTGGGCAGGCGGCTTTCTGCCTCAAATGGACACAGGCCGCGGCGGCACGGACAGCGAGTCCCGTTCAAAATGAACAGGAACTGCTGT
>CAUYUJ010017804.1:810794-858294 GCA_963575745.1 Prorocentrum cordatum
ATTCCCTCCGCCCCAGGGCGTCACGGGACAGCGGGCATTCTGAGCCATCATTTCTTTTTGCCGATTCACGATTGTATTTGTAGACTTTATTGCCAAAGCCATCGCCGATCTGTCGATGATGCATGCATTTGTGCTGTCCGCAGCTACTTTTTTGAGTCAATGTAATAACATCTTGTCTATCGCCGGTTGGCAAGCCAGCTACGTCTGGCACGCGCGCGCCAGCTGCTACTGCAACCGCTTTGGCTCAAGGCGGCCAGCCGGTCGCACCTTGGAAGACAGAGACTGCTTACACCCTGCAGCCCGCACTGGAAAATAGTGGAAAAGAGGTCCTGGTTCCCTCCGCCCTCGGGTGTCACGGGAGACCAGGATCACATACGTCATCGTCGGAGCCATGTCACATCAACCTTTTGCTTCTGCAGATAGATCTGGTGACATCGACATGCCACTGGCTCTCCGGGGGAGTGGCCCCAGTTCTGGTCAGGTTCAGAGCTACAACACGAGGGTTATGAGCCCAAACCGATTGATGCTACCAGATCCGAACAGGGCGATCCTGCAAGGATTCACGATGACGTGCTTCGTGTGCCATCACCAAGCCACCGAACCAGCTACATGTTCGAGATGCGGAAAGGTAGGGCATGCACAGTGCCTCGGGTTGGAATTCTTTCAGGAATTTCCATTTTGCGGAGACTGCATTGCCGACACCATCCGGGAGTACTCGGACTACACCACGCAGGTGCGGCGCCAGGAGTGGAACAAAATCTACGTCCACCAACTGGCAGTGTGGAAGGACCGGGCCACTGCGGCCATGGGCGCTTCCGCAGCGATGGGCACTGCGATCGGGGGAGCGGCGGCACTGGTCGTCGGAAGTACCGTTACACTTGCAAAAGGCATGGTTACAGGGGCCATCAACACCAGTACGGCCGACCAGCCTCAGACTCCTGCACTTCGTGATGGACCTTCACAGCCGGCGCTGCCAGCACCGCCTCCGGCGCACCCAGAGCAGAGACCTTCGCGGAAACGGGCGAGCTCCGTGGGGAGGACGCCAGATGGCGGCGGGCATTGTTTAGCTTGCCACACGTCCAACCCTGGTCACGTCGCGCACTTGCGGAGGGGCGACTGCGTGGGATTCCCTGGGATGTCCTACTTCGGTAAGAAGACGGCCGTAGAGGCACTTCCGCAGGGTAAGACCGCCGCGCCAGTGGAACCGCCAAGTTCCTTCGCCAGCCTCGAAGATGCGTCGGTGACGAAAGATGCGTTGGTCGAGGTCCCTGTGCAGCCGCCTGGCACCGAGGCGGCGGCTCCCACGGGTGCTCCTGTTACCCTCGACAGTGTCCTCTTGGCCGTTCAGAACTTGCAGGAGGAAGTGCGGACGCAGAGAATGAGCTTCGACATGGTCATGAAGGGCCAGGAGCGATTCAACGAACGCACGGAGGACGAGCACAAACACTTTGCCGCGAGATTCGACATCTTGGAGCACAGTCTTACCAACCTTCAAGTACAGCATGCAGATGTAGCAGCGGAGTTAAAGGCAACGAAGGACAGACTGGCGCAACTGGAGACCGAACACGCGTCTTGGTACGGGTACGACCAGATGGAGCAGGAACCACACGGAGAATACCACTTACCACGTGAACTAGAAACAGTGATGGGCAACCAACAGAGTGAGCTGAACTCTGTACCTACTTATGCGATGGCTAGTGGAAACACCACTCCGCGCCAAGCACAAGAGGAGGTAGACTTACTCGGCTTGCACTCCCCCCGCCCTCGGGTGTTACGGGACAGCAAGCTTGACACCGCGGCAGTAGCAGCGCTGTCTGCAACCCCAGAGGCCCAACCAGGGGCCCGGCAAGTTGTGGACCAGCTCCAGATCCCACCTGCGATGAAAGATTTGCGGTACGGTATGGATGCTGCTGTTGTTGCGCTTCATGTGCCCCAGGAGATGCAGCTTCGCCCGCGCGGGGCGCTGCCTGGAGGCGCCGGAGCAACCTTACAGGAGACTGACATGCTGAAGCGAGGCTCTGCCCAAGACCACACCGGGGACGGTGTGCCGGTTGGGGCGTCAGCAGCTGCCTTCGGCAGTGGTCCAACGGCGCAGGCGGCTAGCCGTGCCCCGGGCGCACAGCTCGTCACGACAGCGAGACCTGACACCGAGACCTTCAGTTTCACAGGCGACTTGGTGAGTCCATTCGAGGCAGGGCCCGGCCTCCTGGGCGAGCAAGGCCATGTTGCCAACCATCCACCGGCCTTCCCTGGTGTGATGTCTCAGACCCTGCCTGGGGAGAGTCGACCTCCCAGGGCGACCGGGCAAGGCACAGAGCTACGCGGATCCCCTCCGGGCCTCAGTCTGGACGAGGAGCTCCCGCTCGGCGAAGTGAACCTGCTCGTGAAGTTTCTCAACTCAATGGGAGACCTTCCGCGGATCGACCTTGGTGACGCCCATGGCCGCGGAGAGCGACTGAAGCTGTGGCAAATTGCCATGGAAACTCAGTTGAAGACTACCAGGAGGGTTGTCATGGATTGGTGGAGATGGTGCTGGACCACAGCGGAGAGGCACTACGACACCTGGCTGAAGACACCCATCCTGGAGAGGAACCATCTGAAGATATTGGATGGACTTCCTCGGCGGTGGGAGCTGGTCGAGGACTGGTTCTTACCCAGGGTTCTTGCAACAGTCCCGACAAAACTGAAGGACAGCGTCATGCAAGAGAAGACCTATGGCATTGACCATCGGGTGGTTGACGTTCTCTTCAGCTTGTTCAAGTTGATGCAGCCGGGCTCTCTTGATGAACAAAACCATCTCCATAAACAGCTTACTAGTCCGAACACATGCCGCGACCCAGCAGCAGCCCTCAAGGAGCTGCGGAGGTGGTTCGCTGCCATGACCAGGGCTGTAGCGATTGGGATGGCACTGCCTGGTTTGGATCAGCTCTACAGAGGGGCCCGGTCCATCTACAGTGGCGCTTTCGAGGGCGACGACTTCGCCTTGCGTCTCCGTTGGACCGCCGTGGAACAGCAGTGGGGCTACCCTCACAAGCTCAGTCACGAGGGGCTCTGGGCCATCAACCAGTTCGCAGAGGCGGAGTTGGGAGCTATGGTTATTACAGGCAAGACCAGCGCGAACACTTCTCTTCCTCTTACTGACACGCAGAGAGCTCGTGCCAAGGGCGAGAAGGAAACCGACAAGAAGAGGGCGGCAACAGCCAGGGAGGCAGCTGCGGCTCCTGCTTCTGCAGGAAACCCCCTTTTTTTCTTTTTTGTTTTTTTTTTTTGTCGTTTTTTTCTCTTTTTTTTTTTGCTTTTTTTTTTTTTCTTTTTCCTTTTTTGTTTTTATCTCTCACTTTTTTTTTTTCTTTTTTTGCTTTTTATTTTCTTTTTTTTTTATCTTTTTTATTTTTTTTTTCCTATCTTTTTTTGTTTTTTTTCATCTTTGCTTTCTCTTTTTGTTCTGCCTTGGATCTCGGTCACAGGCCGCAAACAGACATGGAATTACCCTGGCCCGACTGCAGCAGGCATCACTGTGAACGGCCAAAAGTACAGTTCTTCGACTTCTACGTGGGCACCTGTGTGCTCTTCCTGGAAAGACAAAGGCTTCTGCACGCGAGGTATCTCTTGTTGGTACCAGCACTCGGGCTTCCCCACGCACGACAAAGACGGCAAGCCCATTCAGAGGTGCGTGGTGTGCGGCAAGGAGGGGCACCAGTGCAAAGACTGTCGAGCACCGGGAGGACAGCAGGACCCAGACAAGGAAAAGGCTTGGGCTGAGTACCGGCAGAGAAAAGAAGAGAAAGGCAAAGGCAAAGGCAAGGGGAAAGGAAAGAAGGGAGACGGCAAGGGCAACCCTTCCTACCAACACCCCGCGCCTCCTGGACCCGGCGCCCCGCAGCCCAAGGCCAAGGCGACTCCGAAGGCCAAAGCTGCAGTTGTGGCTGCTGCAAAGGTCGAGAATCCAGGTGCCTTCCCTGCAGGAGCTTGCGGTCTTGACAGCTGGGCCAACGTTTGGTTGAAACACGTGGAGCCGTCTGCGCAGAGCAGTGGGTGGGCAGAGCCGCTACAGCTTGCAGATGGCAGCAGCGCTCCGTGCCGGACATGTGTTGGTCCAAAAGGGATCCCTCAGGCCCTCCTGGAGAAGAAGACGGGGAAGGAGAACATTGATCTTGCACCCATGTATTGGTTTATCGATCGATGGTGCGAGGTGCAATGGGGAGACAAGGTGGCCTTGACTACGCCGAAAGGCCGGACGTTCCACTTGAGCTGCTGGAACGAGCTCCCGTACCTCACCAGCCAGCAGCTTGAACAGGTCTTGGAAGATCTGCCCGAGCCGGGCGTCCCCGGCCGGTGCTGCAGAGCAGCTGGGGCAAAAGTGGCATCTACTTGCATTGTCTTGGGGCCGTGCGCCTGCGCGGCACGATTCCCGCCTCCGGCAGAGACCAGGAAGGATATCCGCGGTCGCCTGGATCATCTCTCGGATGACATTGACAAGGACAAGCGTGACAAGATGGTCAAGAAGTACATCGTCATGCCAGATATGTACACAGATGGCAGCTCCTTCATCGGGCCACAGCAACTGGGGAAGGGCACGGTCATGGATGATCTGGGCCATACCAAAGGCCATCCCGCCCAGATGTGGGAATTGATGGCAGGATCGGGCAAACTCAGCGCGATGGCTCGCGAGGAGAATGTTACACATCTCCCGCCTGTGGACCACCGCTGGGGTTACCACATGGGGCGCTTCTCAGACCAGCTACGCTTGATGTTCACCTTCCTGCTGTACGGATGCGAGACCCTCTTCGCGAGTCCTACGTGTACGCCATGGGGTAACAATTCCCGCGGCTGGGACAAGAAGAAGCTCAGACACGAGCGGGCGGCAGAAAGACTCCCTACAGTTTCTCACTGTGCTGTGCTTCCTGCAGCTGGTGATGGGTCGTTCTTACATACTGGAGAACCCCCAGGGATCTGACCTCTACACGGATTCGCATGTGCACAACCTACAGACCGACGGCTTGCCTCAGACACGAACTACCTTGGACCAGTGCTCATTCGGAGCGTGCCTTGACGGAGGTCTGATCCGGAAGAGTACAGATATGATTTCCAATTATCCGTTGCCGGAGCTCAGCCACAGGTGTGACGGGAGCCATGAACATGTTCATCTGCGTGGGTCCAACAAGGTCGGGTCCAAGACTGCCCAGGCAGCAGTATACCCTGATGACCTTTGCCGTGCTATTCTGCGGACTGTTCAGAGGATTTCCACCACGCAACGTGGGGGGAGTATCAGCATCCAGGCTTTGCACCTGTCTGATTTTGACACGCTCCAAGCAATTGGGGCTGTACTTGGAGAGCTTCGTGTGCACGCTCAGCGACAAGGGCGCCTTGCTGCTTGGGATCTTATTGTGACGCCGTGGCTACGACTACATCCACAGCTCCAGGTGCAAAATCTGGGCCCGGATGCAGAGCTACACGTTGCAGTGGTGGTTAGCGGTCCCTCCGCCCCCGGGTGTCATGGGACTGCGGGCCAGAACACGCACACACCGGTTCGCGATCCCTCCGCCCCCGGGTGTCATGGGACTGCGGGCCAGAACTCGCACACACCGGTTCGCGATCCCTCCGCCCCCGGGTGTCATGGGACTGCGGGCCAGACCGCGCGCGCGCCAGAAGCAAACACGGTTCGCGATCCCTCCGCCCCCGGGCGTCATGGGACTGCGGGCCAGAACACGCACACACCAGACGACTCAACAACACAGCTTGCTTTGATGAAAGAACAGCTTCAAAAACTTGAGCTGATGTGTCAGAGCATTCAGGAAAACGTGTGCATGCTCATGTGTGACCAGCCACAACAGACCACCATAGCCGCACCCGCGCGAGTTGACGACAAAGAAGTATTGGACGAATCTTCCAGTGCGCCTTGCGTGGAGGACCTAGTGACAGGCACCTTGACGGATGACCCGTGGCAGTTCCGCCCCTACGACAAGGCGTCGTCTACTTGGCAGGCGGCAGCACAGCGAAGACACCAACACCGGAGGCGCACCAACACCTTGATTGGAACGGCGTCTGTTGATCTGTCTGGACCACACGAGCCTACTCCAACAGTCGGAGCGAAGATTGGCCAACGCCCTGGCCATTATTTTGTGGCTCTCACGATCAATCCGGATGGCGACGCAGACCTTGATGGAAAGAGCGCACAGACGACAGACGACGCCCAACAACCACAGCACTCACCAGAACCACAACAGCCAGTGGAACAGCAACAACAACCAACACCACAGCAGCCACCAGAGCGGCAGCGGCCGCAGCAACCACCTGAACCACAGCAGCAGCAACCGCAGCAGCCACGACAACGCCACCCGAGGCTTCCACTGCTCTACGCTGAAGTGGTCTCCACAAAGGCGGAAGCTTCTGCTGCCGTGCAGCGACTGCTGGCTCGTGTGCGGGATGATCACGGACATCTTCCTGGGCACGTTGTGTTTCGAGTGCATTCTGACAAAGGTCAGGAATTCTTAGCGGTTTCCTTAGAAAAGTATTGCGAATGCCATGGTATCCGCAGAACGACAACAGCTGGGTGCGACCCGTCTGCGAATGGAGCCGGTGAGAACGCAATTGGATACCTCAAGCGGAAAGCTAGACAGTTGTTGACTGGCGCACGCCACCCAAGCTGCTGGTGGGGAACAGCGGTGCTTACAGCAGCCTTCTACTCGAGATGCGCCGCGGGCCTGGAGACATGGCCGGCGATCGCATACGGCACTAGAGTTATGGTTGTGCAGGACCCTGTCCCAAGGAATGCCTTCGTACCGAGGGCACAGCCTGCCACGGTATTTGGTCCGTCAGAGCGAGTGCCTGGTGGGATGGTTGTATTTCAAGATGGTAGACTCAAGGAAGTTGTGAACATCCAGACCTCGTCTCTGGAGGCAGAAGAGCTCGTGTTCGTTAAAGCTCACATGGAGGAGTGGGGTACGCCCATTGCCCCATGCGCGGCTCCCAATTCGGATAGTTGGGACGCAACGAAAATAGGCCAGTGCGGTGACAATCTCGCAAGAGGGTCCCTGTTCGATGGCCAGGTGCTACTACCAGGAGCTGGCGAAGACGAGCCTCCAGCAGAGGCACCGCGGGTTGAAGAGCTTCCTGAGCAACCACGTGTTCGGTCTGAAGAAATACTCGATGGGCTCGCCAACGGGGAGCCGTCCGCGGAAGAGCAGCCGGGTGAAGTGCCCGCAGGCAAGCAGAAGATTGTGGGTTTTCTTGACGAACAACCGCTTCCACAGTCATCCAGTGCACTGAACAATGACATGCGGTCCCTCCGCCCTCGGGTGTCACGGGATGCGCAGTCACATCGGCACGGAGTGGCGCCTGCAGTGTATCTTCATGCCGCCTTGTCCTTGTCAGGCGTTGAGTCAACCGCACAAGCTACTTACGCAACCTCCCAATGTTTCAGTGAGCACGGGGGAGCAACCACGGATGCACCAGATACCGAGGATGATTTGCTAGAGCTTGAAAACAATAGTGATGATGATCATTTTGTCGTGGGTCCGAACATGTGGTCCGAACCGATATCCTCCCACGAGAGCGTTTCTGTCGACGCTGCCGCGGCGGCGCCGGCATCCAATGCACCAGAAGAAGAATCTTATGACCACGCAGAGGACGATAACGATATCCAGCCTCGGCGTTCGCGCCGGAGACGTGGAAAGAAGAAGCTCCGCTACCGAGGCATCTGGGAACCGTTCCCAATTGTGGCGTCCGCCGCAGTTACGGGGGAGCCAGGCGAATACGACACCGAACACCATTGTATTCTCGACGAAGATGCCGAATCTCAACTGTTGCTCGAGCCAGGGGCGGTTTCTGTTCCGGAACGAGACATCCGGGCAGCCACAGGGCCCGAACGTGAGCAGTGGAGACTGGCTGCCGAGTAGGAGGTGCACGAGTCGTTCTACAGGATGCGGGCGGTCAGCGATACGACAGCCGCCGAGCTTGCAGCAGTGGGTGGACAGTCACGCGTGTTGCCTATGAAAGCGGTGTGGACTCGCAAGAGAGGAGGAGTACACAAGTGCCGTGGATGTGTCTGTGGCAACTTCGCGACCAAAGATCCCACCGAGCAAGTGTGGACGGCGCAGGCGGAAACCAGCTCTGTTATGGCGGGCCTGAGGCTCGCTCAGATCCGTCGTTGGTCCATTGGCAAGTTGGACATCAAGGGTGCATTTATGTATGCTCCTTTGCCGGATGACCTCCTGGTGGTGGTCCGGCCGCCCAAGATCTGGGTTACGCTTGGCTTGGTACCTCCAGACACCTTGTGGACTCTCAGGAAGGCGGTATACGGTCTTCGATGCTCTCCAAGAGCGTGGGGGCTCGAGCGAGACGCCCGGTTCCGAGAGGCTGCTTTCAGCAATCAGGGCCGTAACTATCGCTTGAAACAGTGTGCTGCCGATTCCCAGGTGTGGCGAATAGTTGAAGATGGGAATACCACGACATTGGGACTCTTGGTGTGTTACGTAGATGACATGCTACTGCTCATGCCATCTGGTGATATTCGAGACACGTTAACAGCGCAACTTCGGAGTCTTTGGAAAATGTCGACAGAAGTGTATTTAACATCTTCTACACCACTCATGTTTCTTGGACTGGAGCTAGAGATCGACGCCGGGAGCGGTGATCTACTGATACATCAGCAGACGTTCATCAGACAGTTGCTCACCAAACACGGCCTGGACAAACTCAGCAAGCCCATTGCCGCAATACAAATGGCAGTGCCAGATGCGGCAGACGGCCCCCCGACTGCCGGGGAGCTGAAGGTCCTACAGGGCTTTGCGGGCGAATTCAATTGGCTTTCCACCCGTACGCGTGCTGATCTGGCATACTACACTAGTATCATATCATCTACTGCAACCAAACACGGAGCTTGGACCCTGCAGTTATGTAAAAAAATACTTCGTTACCTATGTGGGACAGTCAAACACGGACTACGACTTCCTGCTGGAGGGGACGAGGGAGCATTAGTGGGATGGTCAGACGCAGGATATGGGGGACTGGGGACCAAAAGCCAGACCGGAGTTCTCGTATCATGGGCAGGGGGAGTCGTTCTATGGAGATCGTCTCGTCAACCTACTGCTGCGCTCTCAACGTGCGAGGCAGAGGTCGCCGCCGCAGCCATCACCTTTCAAATCATCGAGGGGCTCAAGGGGCTCTTGGTGGAGTGGGGTGTGCAGCTGCGCCCTGCCATATTGTTGATAGACAACAAATCAGCCCTGAGCGTCGCCGAGTTCGGGGGTTCCTGGAGAACCCGGTATTTCGCCGTTCGTGCAGGGAGGCTGGCAGACGAGAAACTCTTGGGCAACATCGAGCTCCGGTACTGCCCGACGAGCGACATGGCAGCCGACAGCCTCACGAAAATGAACACGTCCACCATGTTAGAGAACACGAGGAACGCGATGAATGCCGATCTGCCGCCGATTCCGGGGGAGCACAACACCGTCCGGGAGTCTGATTCGACGTGGTGGGCGGCGATGGTTCGTCGACGCCGGTTGTTGCGCAGTGCTGCGGTCCACCACCGCACCAGAGTGACACCCGGGCCACAGCAGAGTGGGGACGAAGCCGGCGACGGCCCTAAGCTCGAGGATGCGTACTGGCAGCGGATTGCACAGATCTGGTCTCTGAAGGACGATTCCAGATTGCTTTCGTTGAAGGAGACGAAGAAAACGTACCAGGGCGACCTCTACGAGTTCTATCTGTCCGTGTGCAAGGAGCACGGCCAGAAACCGTTGCCGCCAATTTCTTCATGTTCATCGTCGACTGCGGCGCCGGAGGCCTCCGGGAAGGTCCACGACGGTGCGGCTGCGGGCTCGGGCGCGAAGTCCATGGCGACGCCGGCGCATCAGGTCGACCTAGAGAACACGGACGAGGAAGAGGAGCAGGTTGAGCCGTCGGGTAGCGGCCCCTCCGCCCACGGGTGTCAGGGGGCTGCTGGCCAAGGCTCGACGCAGGCGGTTGGAGCAGCTCCGGGTTCCAGGCCTGGAGAGGAGCAGGTTGAGCCGTCGGGTAGCGGCCCCTCCGCCCACGGGTGTCAGGGGGCTGCTGGCCAAGGCTCGACGCAGGCGGTTGGAACAGCTCCGGGTTCCGAGCCTGGAGAGAAGCAGGTGCTAGCCAGAGAGGCTCTTACGCTGATCCTTGCCGGCGTCGCCCGGCTGGGAGAGCGAGCTTCGCACACCCTCTTCGTCCTTCCGGAGTGGAATCAGAAGTACCGGAAGACGCTGGGGCCGTACAGACGGTTCTGCGAGCGCCAACGCGCGATCTTGCACATCACGGAGTGGGGCCGCGGCTGTTGGGCTATCCAGCAGAAGACCGAGATCGACACGACCACGGTTGAGGTCACGAAGCGGGCCAAGAAGAAGAGGAAGCTCACTGGAGACCAACGAGATGCCCGAGCGGTCCTGAAAGCCGTGGCTCGAGTTCGCCGTGACCACCCGCAAGAGGACGATGGCCAGCCTGGTCACACGGACTGACAGGGCACTGAGAGCAGGCCCAGTCAGGGGGGAGTGCGTGACAGGCAGTATGGATACAGTTCTCTGCAATTCGTATCTTGAGAGTGTGTTGATCAGAGTGCAACGTCCAGCTCGCATTCCCTCCGCCCCAGGGCGTCACGGGACAGCGGGCATTCTGAGCCATCATTTCTTTTTGCCGATTCACGATTGTATTTGTAGACTTTATTGCCAAAGCCATCGCCGATCTGTCGATGATGCATGCATTTGTGCTGTCCGCAGCTACTTTTTTGAGTCAATGTAATAACATCTTGTCTATCGCCGGTTGGCAAGCCAGCTACGTCTGGCACGCGCGCGCCAGCTGCTACTGCAACCGCTTTGGCTCAAGGCGGCCAGCCGGTCGCAAAGGGAAGACAGAGACTTGCTACAGCCTGCAGGCAGCACTGGAAAATAGTGAAAAGAGGGGTCTGGTTCCATCCCCCCGCCCATCGGGTGTTTGTCACGGGGAGCGCGCACCAGGAGCAACATCGTCATTAGATATCGTCGGAGCCAGTCACATAAAACCTTTTGCTTATTTACAGATTATATCTGGTGACATCGACATGACGGCTCTCCGGGGGAGTGGCCCCCCCGTTCTGGTAAGGTTTCAGAGCTACAACACGAGAATCCTCCTCCTCTTCCTCCCCTCCTTCCTTCTCCTATTTCCCTTCCTCCTCCTCCCTCCTCTTTCCGCCTTTCCTCAATCCATTACCCGTTGCTCCTCTTTCATCCCTCCATCGAAGTTTTGCCTACTCCTCATCTTATTCATCCCTTTTGAACCTCATACACGCTATCCCTCTCCCCTTCTTATTTCCGCCCTCCTCTACTCTCCTCACCCTCCTCCTCCTCCTTCCTCCCTCCTCCTCCTACCATCCTACCCTCCTACTACTCCCGGCCCCTTTGCCTCCCTCCTCCCTCCTCCCTCCTCCCTCCTCCCTTCTACGTTCTCCCTTCTCCCTCCCCCTCCCCCGCCCCCCTCTCCATCCCCCCCCCTCCCCTTTCCCTTCCCCCTCCCCCTCCCCCTCCCTCCCCCAGCGTCGGGGGGTCAGTTGCTGCTCTGCGGGGCACCGTATCCTGAAGCTCGGCCCTACGCCGCGGGGACATTGGCAATGCCATTAACGCTGCACGGCTTAGTGCCAGCATGCCGGCTCGTCTTGTTGGGTCCCGCCCCGCGGCACCTTGCCCCGGGCCGTGGCGCTCAGCTACGCGCGCGGCGCTGGAGCCACTTTGAGCTTTCAGGCGCGGGGATCGTGCATTTGGTGGAGTGGAGGGGCCGTGTGGTCCGTATGTCTAATGGGGCGTTCGTGCCTACCCGTCCTAGGGTGCCAACCCAGCTGCACGTGTCAAGAAACTGATTGCTTTTCGTCCGGGAACCCTTGGTTTCTTCGCCCCTCGCGCTACGCGGTGACTTCCCGCAGCCGTTGAAGGAGCTGATGCGTTCAGGGTGCCCCAGGTTTCCCCTCAGGTGCATCTCGCGCCTGCGGGTTTCAGGGCTGGGTTTCTTGCGAGTGTTTCTTGCTGCCGCGCCCGCAGTGTATGGTTTGGCCGGGGCTGGTAGTCGGGAAGGACTTCGCAGCGAGGAGGTGAACCGACCGTCCACCTACGCACCGCCGCCATCACGTATGAGTAGCGACTCGCGGGGCGACACAGTGCTGACTTGTATTTCGACCGTGTTGCGTGATGTCTTCGCCGTTGAGCGAGCGGCCTCCCCTGCACGTGAGGAGGGGGGTCTCCCCGTGGGGGGGGCGGAGGGTGGCCCGTCTTGCGATGAGGTAGCGCTCTCGTGTGAAAGTCCTCTCGCGCGGGTTCGCTTCTCTGTTCTCCATGGTTCCATGGCCTCTCTCCCCCGCCCCGCCCAGCCATCCCCCCCCCCCGTCCCCCCCCCCTTCGCTACCCCCATCCGACTTCCCCTCTCCATCCACCCTTTCCCCCCCTCCTCCTCCTCCTCCTCCTCCTCCTCCTCCTCCTCCTCCTCCTCCTCCTCCTTTTCCTCCTCCTCCTCCTCCTCCTCCTCCTCCTCCTCCTCCTCCTCCTCCTCCTGTCTTCTTCCCCCTCCGTAGCCACTTTGGTTCAAGGTCGCGTTCCCCCGTTTTCTCTTCGGTCCTTCCCCCCATGGCCCGTTGCGCGTTGCTGGCGGCATGGGGGTGGGGCGGCTGAGGGAAGGCTAGAACGGCGTGGCACGGGATGGCGCGGACGGTTCGCTGAGGCGATCGGATGCCCAGCGCAGGGCAGTCCGAGAATGGGCGACATGTTCAACCGACGACGCCGTCCCGCGGGTCTCAGGCGAAGTGGCCACGGCCAGGGCTCGCCAGGAAGCCGCTGAAGAGGCCCTGTGCTCCGTGATCGAGACGGCGAGGTCGCGCAGAGGCTGCAGGCGAGGCTCTCAGGGCCCGGGGGGGAACGCCCCCGCATGGCTGGAGCGTCTGCGGCGCAACGTCGCCCCCCACGCCGACGCGCAGGGCGTGGACATCGCGGCCGCGGGAGCGGCGGAATTGCGCCGTGCCAGGCAGGAGGGCCCCGACGGCAGGGGGCGCGAGGCGCCCGAGGGCGAGGCTGAGGCGGTCGCCGTACGGGCGCTGCAGGTGCAGGCGCCCGTCGTTGCCCCCTTTCGGCCCCCTCGGCCCGCTGTAGCGCCCGACCCCGCCGATGGCTTGAGCAGGGGAGCGGCGTGGCAGGGCACGGCGCGGGACGAGTACATCATCGGACAAATCCAAGCAGGTGGATCTCGGCGTGCCGGAGTCGTTCGGCGGCGAACTGGGCAGCGACGCCGGCGAGGTGCACATCATTGGCAATCACATCGGCGCGAAGTCGAGCAAGCGGACTTCGATCTGCCTGGCTTTTTCGGCGACGAGGTGGACAGGGGCGCGGGCGAGGGGCACCCCGTCGAGCACGTCAGCGACGCGAAGTCCGCGACGACCCGGGCATAGTTGTTGGCGGGGTACACAGCTTCGACCTGGATGCGTTTTTCGACGGCCTTGTCGCGATGGGCGCGCAAGCGGACCGCGAGGCCCTGAATGAGGCTTCGGAGTTGCAGTTCGATGAGCCCGTGCCGCTCCGTGTCGAGTTCGTGCAGCGCGAAAAGCCTCAGGGCAAGGGCTGCGACGCGATGGCCGACCTGGCTGAGTTCGATCAGTCCGAGTTTTTGTCAACGGCAAGTTGGGCCCAGGCGGCCCAGGTGTTGACAACGCCGTCCTTGACCAGCCCGAAGCGCCCTCACAGGACACACGGGACCCGATATTGTTGTTTTGATTATATGCAGGTGGCCATGCGGAGGGTTGCTGCAGAGTTCTTCTTTCGAAGAGCTCAAGCATGAAGACTGGCAGTTGCACTTGGGAGCGGGCAGCATGGGTTTCTCGATGGGCTGCCATTTGGTCCACACACCTCCATGGAACAACAGACTGATCTTGAGATCCTGAAGGCGAACATCGAGACCAGGTGTTTGGGGTAACGCTGGGCCGAGGAAAGATATGCCGCCACGATTCGCCATCGCGAGGTTGCGAAGGATCTGGCCTCCAGGCCTTGGCGGCCGTAGTTCCTGAACTGTGCAGCTCGCGTGCTACGGCCTCAGGGAAGAGCGCGCCCGTGCCCTTTTTGGCAGCTCTACCTCTTCGGAGGCCAACGCCGACTCCGAGGTCGAGTTTTTTGTGGGGGGTGCCGTGTCAGGGTCGTTGGGACGGGGACGACATTTTCCTTTGGAGGGTGACGAGTTTCCTTTGGATGAGCACCCCCTCTGGACTCTCTCCCCTTTCTCTTCCCTGTATGGGCGCCCAATCCTCTCTCTCGTCTCTCCTCTCGCCCCCGTCCTCCTCCCCGTCCACGGCCCGGACCCTCGATGCACAGGAAGGGAACGAGGACGTCCATGTGCATGAGTCCAGGTTGACTTCGAGAGTACGCACTGTGCGAACGTTCGTGACACGAGGCTGTCCTAGCGAATTCTCTATCCCCCCGTCGGGGCGAGAATCCTCGTGAGGGTCGTCGTTTTTTGGCCCTCCCAGGCGTCGAAAAGGACCCTGACCACCCGCGGGGCGCCCTCTCCAGGTCCAGGGGGAGGGGGTAGGGGGAGGGGTAAACCCCTCCCCGAAGGGGAAAAAGGGGGGTTGAGGACAGAGAGGGCTCCCTAAACCACTCACGCCCAAAGGGCTGGTGGGACTGGGGGGCAGTGTTCGTGTATGTGGCAGGGTGGGTCCGTGTTCTGTGGGTTCGTTGGGTGTGTAGCTTTTGTGTTCAGTGCGGGGTCCCCGAAGCTCGGGACCACGTCCCCCGGGCCGGTTTTTCCCGGAAAGGGCCTGGGCCCAGGGCTTTCTTTTTGTGGGTAAGCCCGTCCCCCGGTGCCTCGACTGAGATAGGCTGGCGATTCCCCGCTCGACAAGTAACGAAGTACAATCTGTTTTTCCGTCGAGAAAGTGCGTTTCGCGCGTGCCAGCTCGAGGAAAATGTGCCCCCGATTTCGGATCCTTCATGAAAAACAATGGGGTCCGCAGACGCACGTTTTCTTACGAAAAAGCGGAGTGCGGACACAGCGTAATTCACGTGGGAGCGCGGACGCAGCGTACTTTATGATGGGTCGTGGCCCTGGGAAAACGATCGCGGCGTAGCTTACGAGTGATCTCGGTCTTGGGAGCGCGGGCGCAGTGCAGTTTGCGATGGCCCTGGGAGCGCGGACGTAGCGTCATTTTCAATGGATCCTGGCCCCGGGGGGGCGAACACATTTGAAATTTACTAGGGCACGTAGCCCCGGGAGCGCGGGCGCAGCGCAACGAGCGCGGCCCTCGGAGCGCGGACGCGGCGTAGTTTGCGTGGGAGCGCGGACGCAGCGTGGTTTATGAGGGATCGTGGCCCCGGAAGCGCGGACGCAGCGTAGTTTACGAGGGATCCTGGGCTTGAGTCAGGGACGTCCCGTGGCAGGTTCCCCGACGGGTTCCCTGGCACGTCCCCTGGGGCGTCGCGGGACGCGTTCCCTGGCACGGTCCGTGGCGCGTCCCCTGGCGAGTCCCCTTGGCACGTCGCGCGGCGCGTCCCCTGGCACGTCCCGTGGCACTTCCATTGGCACGTTTCGCAATGCGTCCCATTTGAATCCCCGTGGCGCGTTCCCTGGCACGTCCCTTGGCGCGTCCCTTGGGACGTTCCGCGGCGCGTCCCCCTGGCGCGTCCGCCTGGCACCGCCCCGTTGCATAGGCAATTGCGGTCCTTCGCAGTTCTCAGTCCCTTTCCTGCTTCGCGTGTCCATCATGCTCGCCCCACGTCGTTTTTGGGGGCCACTCCGGAGCCCGGGAAGAGCCCGCCACGGAGGCCGAACAATGGCGAAGCACATTGTCCTGGCATCGCTCGGACGTGTGCATTTTTCCTTCGGCGAGGACCATCGAGGAGCATCCTTGATCATTTGGCGAAACAGCCACGCACGAAACCCAAAAAAAACACAGGGAATGGACGTCCGAGCAATGGCCAGGCATCGAATCGGGAAGTCGGATCGGATCGGAATCTGCGTCGGATCGCCCCGCAGCGGCGCAGGGCCGAAGGCGAATCGGATCGGCTGCGCTGAGGGCTCCGCTCCTCCAGACGACGACTGACGACGCCGACGCCTGCGGCCGAGGCCGAGGACTTGGCAGCCGCGTCGGAGGCCTTGGCGTCCGCCCCGGGCGCGGCCAAGCCAGGCGGCCCGTTCTCTTTGCCCCGGGGGGGCGCCCGCCTGCAGCTGCCCCCATCGGAGCCTCGGGGGTGGGCACTTGGTGTGAAGTCGGGGGGGGTCCCTCTACAGGAGGAATGTCCAAAACTAGTTACGGAATAGTGATGAGACGATTGACATGTTTTCTGCATTTTGGGCGTATGTTTCGGGTTTTCTTTGTTTATCGTCCAAAATCCCTCTGTAGGTGGACACGCCCGACCTAAAGTTGGTAGATAGCGAACCACAGTAGCTTCCGCTCGTTTTTGGCGGAATACGTATCGGCGAACGGCGCCAAGTAGCGCCCAGCAGCGCCGAGCGGCGCTCAGATGGCGCCCACCAGCGACCAGCAGCGCCTCATAGCGCCATGCGAGGGAGATGCACCGTGTCCGCTCTCGGCGCGCTTGGGCACGCTGTTGGGCGCCAAGGGCGCCCATTGGGACGGGCAGCAGCCTCCGTGAGCTGCATTCCAGCACCTTGGAGGCCCAGAGCCCCTCGAGCGGTGACACAAATCACGACGGCCTGCTCTTCTCTCGTTTTCGGCCTCCGGGAACCCATGACTGGGTCCCAGAGGCCGTCAAGAACGACTCGGGTCCAGATACCCCAGGAACTCGTCGAGACTTCTGGGGGTCCGTGTTGTCGAAAAAACACCTGGGCGTTGTCGCATTGTTGGACCTTCTGGAAGGCCCTCGTCGCCACGGCTGGAATCGCCTTGCAAATTCGATCAGAACGCACCCCGGAGAGGTCTAGGGAGTAGTAGTATCGGTACCCTTCGGTTCCACGAATGAGGGAGGAGGTGGAGGTGGAGGAGAAGGATCGTCCTTCTCTCTAGTTGAAGGGAAGGGGTCCTGAGGGAAACGGGTCCCGAGGTAGAGAAGGAGGAGGAGGAGGAGGCGGAGGAGGAGGAGGAGGGGAGGAGGAGGAGGAGGAGGAGGAGGAGGTGAGGAGGAGGAGGAGGAGGAGGGGGAGGAGGAGGAGGGGGAGGAGGAGGAGGAGGAGGAGAAAGGAGAGAGGAGGGAGGAGGAGGAGGAGGAGGATGAGAAGCAGCAGCAGCAGGAGGAGGAGGAGGATAATGAGAAGGAGGAGGAGGAGGAGGAGGAAGCAGAAGATCAAGGCCGGCCCCTTCTGAGAAGCCTGATTCTAAGAAGCCTGCCCCCCTCCCCCTACCCCTTGTGCGCGCCGCCAGTGCCCACTGTATGATGGGCCCGCTCGCCCAGGTGCTCCTGGCAAGCCAGACGGCGGGGATGCGCTCGCTGCTACCGCGGGGGCGGAGATGTGCGGCCCTCGGTCCGAGCTGATCGTCGCTCTTCTCGCATCCTCCCCTTCTCTGCCTTGGCATCCATTGGCCAGCCCTAGTGCTCGCCCTGCTGCATCCTCCCTCCCCATCCTCCATCATCTGTCCTCGTCGTCGTCCTCTTCCTTCTTCCGTCTCCCACCTCATCTTCTTCGTCGTCTGTTCGGCCTCCCCCTCTTGCTCCCTCCCCCCTTTTCTCCATACGCCTGCGCTCTCTTCCCTCCCTTCCTCCTGCCTCTCTGCCTCTCCCTCATCCCTCCTTCATCTCCGTTTGCTTTTCTCCCTCCGCTCGCCTCCCTGCTGCGCCATCCTCTCCTCCCAACGGTCGCCGCCCGAAAGAGCGGCGATGTGGCGTCCACTTGTGCCGGCCGTGCGGTGTCCGCGGTACGGTCGATTCGGCTGCTCCGCAGTCGCTCGGTGGCGTTCGGTCGGTTCGGTGCGGTCGGTTGGTCGTTGCGCCGCTGCGCCCTTCTAAGCTGCGTAGCGGTCCGTCGGTACAGTCGGGGCCCTGAAGAAGGAACCCTTTTCGTTGGGGAGGGGCTCCGTGTTCCTTCATTGTTTCGCAGCTTTCCTCAGGTTGTCCTCAGGTTTTCGATCTGAAATCGAAGTTGAACTTGTGGGAAATAGGGGCCTCGTTTCAGAGCGTGAATTACCTACCCCGCTTTCGCTTCCAGGCAAAACCAAGCCATACCACGCGCCTCCTCGGCATCGTTTGGTATCTCTTGGAAGCGAGGGTGGTCAAAAGCGAGGTAGGTTTGTTTCCCCCCTATCGTTCCTTATTTAGGGTTCCTCAGATCAACGCCCCGACTGTATCGCTGTCGACCCGAGAAGAGCTCGGCCTCGCTGTCGTCGCTGCGCCTCGAGCAATTTTGAGGCGGCCGGTCTGGCGTCTCTCGTGGCCCCCCGGGAGCCGTCGGCCCAGGAGCCTGGGGCGGAGCACGTCGGCCCTGGGGAGGTGTTTGAGTACGGGGGGGGGGGAATCGACCACAGCCACGGCTTTTCTCTTGTTGCCGCCTCTTCCAGCCCGCAGGAACAAAAGGCAGTGGCTGTGGTCATTTTCGTTGAGCTCGGCACCAGGGAAATGGCCACAACCACTGCTTCTTTTTCGGCCGGCTGGAAGGCGGCGTAGACAAGAAGCAGTGGCTGTGGTCATTTTCTGGTCCCGCATTGAGGGGTCCAGGGTTCCGACGTATTGAACAAAGCGGAGCGCCAGATATTTGGGAAGGGGGGGTGGAGGGGCAAGAGGAGGAGGAGGGGGGGGAGGAGGAGGGGCAGAAGTCCCACCAGCCCTCCTTGGGCGTGAGCGGTCTAGCGGGCTTCAGCTTCCGCCTCTTTATTCTTCCCTTTCTGGGAAGGGTTTCGTGTCAATACGCACTCACTCCCCCACCCGACAGGGCATGAGTACGACCACGTACGTGAACAGCGCGCGTGCCCTTGCGGAGCGGGCCCAAGCTGCAGCGGAGCCCGGTGACCTCCATCGTCGAGGCGGACACGACGAGCCACTATCGCTCAAGGAGCTTCGCATTCGTGAGCTGGCCGAATTTGGCGCCAATGAACTCTTGTGCTTCCCTGCTGATGTCCATCGCTGGGCCGGCCGAGCTGGCTAACCCATCTGTTCTCAGAGGACAGGAGGCCCTTGGTCATATTCCGGATTCGCCTTCGTGAATTGGCACCTGGGCACACCACAGGGACCTCGTCATTGGCAGCCAGCTCGGCTCATTCGCAGAGCCTATGATCCATCAGCCTTCGTTCCGCCGATCCCCGACCAGAACGCCATGGCGAGGAGGCGGCTTTGCGTCGAGATCGCAGAAGCCAGGCTTCGAAGGCCCACTGGCGAGGGCAACTGCGAGGGCGACTGGCTGGACGGGGGCGAGGCCCGCGCAAGAGGACGTCCTCGGCCGCGACGCTCGCGCAGGAGGCCTGGGGGCCACTGAAGCCACGCGGGAGTAGCAGCTGGAGAAGGCCAACGAGCGCGGGAGGTTCTTGCTAGCGCGTGGCTTGCGGAGGGACCAGATGCACGACAACGCGATGCACGACGACGTCCGCTACGACCTCAAGGCAATCCAGAGTCAGTGCCGACGGGCCCCTCGACGGAATGCCTTCCCCGCAATGGGGCATTTGCGCTGAGATTCTCGCAAGCTGCTCGGCCCCCGCCGAGAAAATCGACGGCGTCGGCGTGGGCATCGGGCACGTGGATTCGGAACCGCTCCAGATGCAGAACTTCGACTACTGCCTGGGGGACCTGCTCAAATAGACTAGGGTCAAGAAGAAAACTGGGCCTCACATCGAGCCGCATCGCTGATGCATCGCCGATGCGTCGGCGATGCGGCGCGATCCTCCGACCCCATCTACTCGGACCCTATCTGGGAGGCCCAGAGCTGGGGAGCGCCAGGAGGGTCCAGCGCGGATGCGAGCATGCCGCGCGGACCTCCGGACGGAGTGCTGTGCAGGCGGTCGCCCTCACCCGCACCGAGGTGCCCTTCTTCGCATTAGGGCTAATCAGTATGAGCGGCTTGGTCAGATACATCTGCAAAAAGGACACCCATCCCAGTTATCCCTAAGCTTATTGGGCCTCCTAACTTACGTTCCCTCCTAAAGGGTGAGGGGTCCTTGTTTGGTTCATCATCCTGCGCCGCCCCTGGCTCGCGCCGCGCGCCAGAGAGGGAGTCCAGCGCCGATCCAAGAAATCCGCGCGGAGCTGCGCCAGTCTGCGTTTGTGCAGTGCCAGTTGTCCCACATGGGGGGGAAGCGGCAACTGAGGAGGAATGCCAAACGCCCCTGCTCTTGGGAGGCGCGCGGAGGAGGGTTTGGAGGACGCTTGATGAGGGACCAGGGAGGAGAGAGAGAGAGAGAGAGAAATAAAGAAAGAGATAAGAAAGAGAGAGAGAGAGAGAGAGAGAAAGAGAGAGAGAGAGAGAGCGATACACAAAGAGAGAGAGAGGGATAGACTCAGAGAGATAGAAAATGAGAAAGAGAGGGAGAGAGAACGAGAGAGCAAGAGACACACAGACACATAGACGGCGAGGGACAGACAAACAGCCAGACAGACAGACACACGAACAGACATATAGATAGGCAGGCAGGCAGGCAGGCAAGCGGGCAGACAGGCAGGCAGGCAGACAGGCAGGCAGACAGAC
The DNA here is from genome assembly GCA_963575745.1 of Prorocentrum cordatum. Classification (NCBI taxonomy): domain Eukaryota; class Dinophyceae; order Prorocentrales; family Prorocentraceae; genus Prorocentrum; species Prorocentrum cordatum. Next base: position 831,381 of record CAUYUJ010017804.1, read on the forward strand.
ATATAGTCACAGGCAGGCAGGCAGACATACATTCAGACAGGCAGTCAAACAGAGAGACAGAGATCGCGACAAATGAATCGCATGCGGATCTTGCCACTGACGCAATATGGTTTTCAATGGTTTGGGACGTCGCTCCTGGGACACATTGCCGTTTTGCGTGAGACATCCCCCCACATTGAAACCTTACGACGTTTCAAAGTTGTCCTAATATGTTTCCACATGGCAGTTTCGCTCGAGGCATCCTCCAACCATTGCTTCGGAGCTGCTTCTCAATTGCAACCGCAAGGTGTAGAACACCCTCCTGCGCCACACGCACGCACGCACGCACGCACGCACGCACGCACGCACGCACGCACGCACGCACGCACGCACGCACACACACACACACACACACACACACACACACACACACACACACACACACACACGCGCACGCACGCACGCACGCACGCACGCACGCACGCACGCACGCACGCACGTACGCACGTACGCACGCACGCACGCACTCACGCACGCACGCACAAACACACACACACACACACACACACACACACACACACACACACACACACACACACGCACCGCAAGGTGTGCACCTCCGTCCCAACAGCGCCTTGATGATCAGCTGGCGTGCCGAGACCGTTGGTAATCGTCCGTGTGCGCGCGCAGGGGTGTGAAATGCCCTTTGATGATTCGCATGATCCTCCTCCTATCTTGTTTGCTCTGCTTCTCCATCTCATTCCTCCTCCTCCTGCTCCTCCTCCTCTGATCCGACTTTGTAGTCATCTTCTTATTATTTATGTGGTGCTCACGTGCTGCAGTTCTTTTTGTATGAGCCTGGGCACGCACGTGCCCCGTGTATCCAGATGTACACATATGTATACACATATGTGTATACATAATTCGAAGAAAGAGAGAGAGAGGGAGAGAGAGAGAGAGAAAAAAACAAAGAGACAGAGAGAACAAACACCAACAAAACAGCAAACATCCATACTCGACAGAAAATACTTACATATATACATGTATATGTATATATATATAGCTGACGAATCTACAAAGAGAGATATAGAGAAAGCAGGAGAAAGAGAGAAAGAGATAACGAGAGAAAGAGAGAGAGAGAGAGTCCGTAGAGGGCCCATTCGCGCGGGGGCGGGCGCTTGAGGAGCAGCTCCTCCTACTTCAAGCCCTACATGAAAAGCCGCGGGGCCGTCCCCACAGCGCGCCGGACGGCCGGGGGGATACTCCACCGCGGTCCACCTGGCCTCGGAGATGAGGAGGCCAAGGTGGAGGAGGAGGAGGAGGAGGAGGAGGAGGAGGAGGAGGAGGGGGGAGGAAGAGAGGAGGAGGAGGAAGGAGGAGGAGGAGGAGGAGAGGGGGGGAAGAAGAGGAAAAGGAACAGGAGGAGGAGGAGGAAGAGGAGGAGGAGGGAGAGGAGGAAGAGTTGGAGGAGGAGGAGGAGGAGGAGGAGGAGCAGGATGAGGTGGAGGAGGAGGAGGAGGAGGAGGAGGAACAGCAGCAGCAGCAGCATGAGCGGTGCCCTCCCTCTCTCATCGCCCTTATGACAAACCTGTGACACACGTCTGGCTCTGGCGTCGGCTCGGCGCCGTCGCGGGTGCGCCCACACGGTCGAGTGGCTGCGCGGCGGATGTGGGTTGACCAATCGTTCGTCATAGGGGGGGATGCATTGAGGCATAGGGGGGGGAACAAAGTCTTAAGTCGGGGGCAACGATAAGCGGGGGGGGGATAGGCATAGGGGGGGGGGATGCATTGACCCCCAATCGCGCACTGATCGCAGATAGGGGTCTGATAGCCCCAACCCGCCAAGGAAGGTGCGGATTCATTATCGGGGGCCTATCGCAGATGTATCGGCGATGTATCGCTGATTCTAGGTCGATGCATCCCCTCTGTGCCAGTCCCCCCACTATCGTTGCCCCTCATTAAGTAAGAATGGCGCAGATGTCAGCATTGACTGTGCAGTGTCCAAGGTGTTCTTTCGAGCGCCTGATATCTGGGGAGGAAAAATCCACACGGACCCGATGATTAGCGATCGCCAAACGGCCCTGGGCGTTTCCTGAATAGCCCTGCCCTGTTCGATTTCTTCGCTGGGCGCGTTTACTAAACGTCTTCGCGTGTCGGGGTGGTCATTATGGGGGGGGATGTTTTTGGACCTCTATGATTGGGATATTCAACGCGGATGGAGAGTTTGCTCGCCCAGGGTTGCCATTGCCGGTTTTTGCGTCACATATCGTCCACCAGCCAGTGGAGGCAAGCGGACATCTTGCAAGTTGTCAGGGTGGTCCTGCCTTTCTGCGGCCACCCCCCCGCCCACTGCGTCGGCCCAGGAAGAACCGGCCTGTGCAGAGGACGGTTACGCCGAGATCTCCCAAGCATATTCGGCATCGCTATGCTTACGACACCGAGCGCTCTTCAAATGTTTCGGCAGAGGCATGTTGCCCCGCCCCCCTCCCCCCATTCCCATCCCCCCCCCGCCAGGAAGCATCGCTATAATGCTGCACCGTCAGTGTGCATATCGCTTCGCGGCCTTTGCGGTATGGCCATCTCGATTGGCTCTTGGGGTCTGTTCAAATGGGCGTGCTTCTTGTGGCCGTATTCCGCAGGGCTCCCCCGAAGAGGCTCGGTAGAGGCATCTTGGGGGCGGCCAGTATGGTTATCGGGGCCCTCTCGGAGCTGGCTTGGGACTGGGGCCGTCCTGGGCCGTCTTCAGCGCTCCTCGGGCCATTTTGGGGGCCTCATCGGTGCCGTCCTGGCCTGCCACGAATTCTGGAGACGCCTGGAAGCCCTCTGAAGCCCTCCAGTCGTTAAGGGTTTGTGCAAACGATGTGCTGGAACAGCGCGTTGTCATGCATAGGCACGTTGTTGGCGCAGCAGCAGCCATTGGGACGCCGTCCCGGCGTGCGTCCCCGGACCAGAGGTGTCCTTCCACAGTGGGCATGCTCAGTCCGAGGGGGGTGGCGCATCATGCGTATTGTCGCCTTTGAAAGATGGTAGGCGAAGTTCTCCTCCTGGGGCAGCTCCTGGCGGCAGGACGTGGAAGACCCGAGTGGTTTACCGTCCTCCTACGTCAGGGGTTCTTGCTATTGGTGTTTCCGCCTCCGCCTCGTCACCTCACCTCCTCGCTCCCTCGCCCTCGCCCTCGCCCTGGCTCCCGCACGCGTGCCGCCTGCCACCCAGACCCACTCGCACGCAGGCTCGATCATCCTCAGCCGCGCTCGTGTTCAGGCGCACTCGCACACTCAGATCTGCCGTACCCGTACACGCTCACACTCAAGCCTACTCGTATTCATACCCAGTCCCAGGCAGCCTCCTCTCATACGCAGACTCACTGATGATCAGACGCGCTCACACCCGGACTCACTCGCACTCAGACCACTCATGTTCAGGCTCACTCACACGCAGTCTTCCTCGTACTCGAGCTCATTCATACTCGAGCATGGCCATCTGCAGGCTCAGTCATGCTCAGATTCACTCACACACGGTGCGTCATGCTCAGACTCACTAGCAGTCAGACCATTCATATTCACACTCATTCACACTGGGACTTGCTCATACCCAGACTCGCTCACAATCGTACTGGCTCGCATTCGCCCTCATTCACACTTCGGCTCTCTCATACACAGACACTCATTTGCAACCTCAAGCATGTCTATGACTACCGCGATGTAGCAGTGATGGGCGTAATCGGAGTCTCGCCACCAGTTCATTGGTACGCTCTTTCTCCTTGAGTCGGAGGACGAGAAGTAAAAGTGGGGAGGGGAAGGAGGTCCGCGGCAGGGGGATGGATCGGGTCCGTGAAAGTGGGCGCGGCCGTGGCCGAATACGTTTCGCGGCTCTAAAGGGGAGGGGGAAGGAGGAGGAGGAGGAGGAGGAGGACCAGTGTAAACCCAAGAGCCATCAACGATGTTGGTATTAAACCCTCCCTCCAAGCTCCCACTTCAGAGGCCCAGGAACTGCCTCTTTGGAAGACAAGCGTTTGAAGACTCTGAAGCAAGCCAAAATCTTGTTCCCGGGATTCCAGCGCCACGGATCAACCTGACTGCTGTGTCTTGACGATCCTGCATCGCGCTAGAACATTCCTGGGACCCCCAAACACAACGAATCAACATATAGCTGTTGCACCCGCACAAGTCAGAATCTTTTCAAGACACAGTTTCTAACACGTTGATGATGGGAATCCGTGAACGTCTTTCAAATTGTTGACGAATGTGCGCCACGCTGGGGCGACAGCGACATTTTGAAAAGGGACCGCCCTCAATCCTTGAATCTCTTGCATTTTTTAAAAGATAAGAAACAAAACAAACGAATGTGCGCCGCGCTAACGTGAAAACCACATTTTTGAAAACGACCCGCCCTCCATCTGTGAAGCTGTTGCCAATTTTCAGCTTCAGAGTCAGAAGTTGTGAGGAAAGCTCAGGCGAAACGCCCGGCCCGCCAGACAAACATGGCCTCGGGGTGCGACAGGGAGGATTTATCTATCAGGAGAAGGAATGGAGGAGGGGGATGTGGGAGGGGGAGGGGGGGAGGGGGAGGAGGAGGGAGAAATAGAAGCAGAGGAGGAGGAAGAAGAGGAGGAGGAGAAGGACCCCTACCCAGACCGAGGGATTATTTTCACAACGCGGGACGGGCTTTTCAGCCCGAGCTTCTTTTCTTTTTGGGCGCGAGCCAGGGGCCCGGCAGAAAGGCACCCATGGAGACCCCGAATTGCCGAGAGCCTCCCGTCGCCATTTTTGTTCCACGACCCCACTGCAGCAGCAGACAGCGGCTGGAGGAGGGTCGATGGTTTCCCCCGAAGTCCGCCTTGGGGGGTCCTCCTTCGGGGAGGAGGAGGAGGAGGAGGAAGAGGAGAAGGAGGCGGAGAGGGGAGTGGGAGGAGGACGGGGAGGAGATGGAGGAGGAGGAGGAGGAGGAGGAGGAGGAGGAGGAGGAGGAGGAGGAGGGTAGGAGGAGGAGGAGGAGGAGGAGGAGGGTCGATTGGTTCCCCCGAATCCGCCTGGGGGGGTCCTCCTTTGGGGGGGGGGGGGTGGGGGGGGGGCGCGCGGAGCCAGGCCAGTCGGCCGCCGCCGCGGGTGCCGAGCCGCCGGAGCGCGAGCGGAGCCCTGCGGTGCAGAAGGCGGGCCGGGAGGAGGATGAGGGAGGAGGAGAGAGGAGGAGGAGGAGGATGATCAACCTCTCACCCAGCACTTGGATCGACCAAGTCGATGGCGACCCGCACGACAGAAAGGCAGCATCTTCCAGAACAACCACGGACCCTTGGGGCAGAGTAAACCTTGGAGGTGAGGCAGCCGAACGTCGACTGATCGCGAACCACCACGCCCGCCTCGCCATCCACACCTTCCATGCTGCCCACGCTGCCGAAGTACCAGCACTACTAGCGCAATCTGCAGCCCCAGCAGGTCCGTCAGTGATGTGGAGTACTGAGCTGATGTTATACGCTACGGAGAATCTCGCTATGAGACGACCGACCATGGTAGACGACACCAGCAGCCTCTACGCCATCTACTACGGCCTCTCCCAGGAATACGGCAATCCCCTCGACGATTTCGTAACCTCCATTTTGGGCAGTCTGCCCCAGCATGAGGTCAGACGGCAGCCTGCTGATCCGACGACCCGAGCTGGCCGTAACATGGCCCATGACGGTCGAGACAGACGCCCACCACGGCAAGATGGCCGTAGCGCTCAAGGTGGCCGCCAACACCATCCTGGACGCCCCCTCGAGGGCGAGGGGGGGGAGGACACGGTTAAGGCCTGACCGACCTGCCGCCGCCTGCGTGCAGGCCGTCATGGGGGTGGTTTCCCTTCCTCATCAGGCCTTTAATGAGCCCCCTCCTCCTGCTCCATCTTGCCACCCCCCTGCGGCCTCTCCGGGAGCCCCCCCGAAGGAGGAGCAGATCCGCTGCACTTAAAGGCCCCTTAAGTGCAGCGGGCTGTCTTGGCCTCCGGGGACCCCCCCGAAGGAGGAGCAGATCCGCTGCACTTAAGGGCCCCTTAAGTGCAGCGGGCTGTCTTGGCCTCCGGGAGCCCCCCCCCCCCAAATTTTTCTCGGCCCTTTTCGGCCCCCGCCCCTCCCCTTGCGAAGCCTTGGCGGCTTTCCCCTTGTCCTCCTGGCGGGGGTCTGTGTCGGGGGGTGGCCCCCCCTACGCGCTTCGGGCGCGCGCGAGTAGCCCCGGCCGCGCGGACGGCTGCGTCCGACAGGACATCGAGCCGATAGCGATAGCGATAGCGATAGGAGGAGGAGGAGGAGGAGGGGGAGAGGGGGAGGGGGGGGGGGGAGGAGGAGGAGGAGGAGGAGTGAGGAGGAGGAGGAGGAGGAGGAGGACGGAGGAGGAGGAGGAGGAGGAGGAAGAAGGGGGGGCCCTTCCCTCAGCGGCAACAACAGGGGTGAATCTGTTCAGGGGGGGCGCATCGTTGCCAGTCGCCCTCGCCGACAGGGAGGGGCCTGATGGCCCACCCCGGCCCGGGAGCGTACGGATGCGCCATCGGGAGCGCATCGGCGTTGCATCGCCGATTTAGGATCGGCGTTTCCCCCGGAGCGCGTACGCCCCTGTTGTTCGCTCTCCTCCACCTACTTCGAGGGTCGAGGTTATCCTTATCCTTATCCTTCCTCGAAAATTCGAGGAGCGAAGCTCCTCCTCCTCCTCCTCCTCCTCCTCCTCCTCATTTCCTCCTCCTGGAGATTACTCTCCACCTCCTCTCTTGAAGGTGCGAACGTCGAGCCTCCTCTAGATCATACATAATCTCAGGGCGTTCCAGAACGCTCCTGGAGCGTGCCACAACGCTCTGGAACGGCCGCGTCGAACGATATGCCCTCCAGATTTCGCAGGGATTCCCTGCTTATGCTTACCAGAGCTAACCCTCTCCGAAGCAACGTTAGGGGGGGATTGGCTGAGGTGGGGGACGCAACGATCCCCAATCGCACATTGATCGCCGATAGGGGTCCGGTGGCCCATCCCGCCCAGGAATCTGCGGCGTATCGCCGATTCCGGCTCGAGGTTGCCACCCCTGAGCCAGTCTACGTTGTTATTGCCCCTCATCCTCATCCGTCAGTCGGCTCACGTTCGGCGGTCCACGTTGGGGACATATAAAAACGTTGAAGGTATGCGTCCTTCTTCCACCAGGAGGAAGAGGACGAGGAGGACTTGGAGGAGGAGGAGGAAGAGGAGGAGGAGGCGGAGGAGGAGGAGGAGGAGGCGGAGGAGGAGGAGGAGCGGAGGGGAGGAGGAGGGAGGAGGAGGAAGAGGAGGAGGAGGAGAAGAGGAGGAGGAGGAGGAGGAGGAGGTGGAGGAGGAGGTGGAGGAGCAGAAGGAGACGGGGGGGAGTCTGGTAATCTGGGCGGGCCTCGCGCGCGCCCGAGCAGGGGCACTGGGGCCCAGAGGTGGAGCGGAGAGCGCCAGGGGTGCCGACTCCAAGGAGGGGGAGGAAGGATGACTCCTCCTCCTCCTCCTCCTCCTCCTCCTCCTCCTCTCCTCCCCTCCTCCCTCCTCCTCCTCCTCCTCCTCCTCCTCCTCCTCCTCCTCCTCCTCCTCTCCTACTAGGAGGAGGAGGAGGAGGAGGTGACGACTCCAAGGAGGGGGAGGAAGGTGACGACTCCAGAGGTGACGACTCCAGAGGTGACGACTCCAAGAGGTGACGACTCCGAAGAGGGGGCGGAGGGTACTCGGAGGACCATCGACGGTTCCGCCCTCTTTCCTCTCTCCGCTCTGCCCGTCAGACAAGTGCACGATTGAACCAAGCATACCTCGAAGGAGGGGGAGGAAGGATGAAGAAGAAGGAGGGGGCGGAGGGTACGCAGAGGACCATCAACGGTTCCGCCCACTTTCCTCCCTCCGCCCTCTCCGTCAAACGAGTGCACGACTGAACCAAGCAGGCCTCGAAGGAGGGGGAGGAAGGATGAAGAAGGAGGGGGCGGAGGGTACGCAGAAGACCATCAACGGTGCCGCCCTCTTTCCTCCCGCAAGTGCACGACTGAACCAAGCATACCTCGAAGGAGGGGAAGGGAGGATGAAGAAGGAGGGGGCGGAGAGTACTCGGAGGACCATCAACGGTTCCGCCCACTTTCCTCCCTCCGCCCTCTCCGTCAAACGAGTGCACGACTGAACCAAGCATACCTCGAAAGAGGGGGAGGAAGGACGAAGACGGAGGGGGCGGAGGGTATTCGGAGGACCATCGACGGTTCCGCCCACTTTCCTCCCTCCGCCCGTCAAACAATTGCACGACCGAACCAAGCATACCTCGAAGGAGGGGACGGAAGGATGAAGAATGAGGGGGCGGAGGGCACTCGGAGGACCATCGACGGTTCCGCCCACTTCCCTCCCTCCGCCCTCCCCGTCAAACCAATGCACGACCGAACCAACCATACCAGAGCCACTTTGAGGCCACGGCGTTGTGCTAGACCTGTAACCAGACTGGTCCGAAACTCGATGCACCTTGGCTCCGAATCTGAATTGACCTTTCGCGAGTCTCTTCATTTGCCCGCCCAGCGGGGAAAGTGGGGGGAACAAGGCGTAGCCAGACTAGAGACACGCGAGGATCCCCCTCCTCCCCCATTTTTCCTCCTCATCCTCCTCCTCCTCCTCCTCCTCCTCCTCTTCCTGTTCCTCCTCCTCCTCCTCTTCCTGTTCCTCCTCCTCCTCCGCCTCCTCCTCCTCCTCCTCCGCCTCCTCCTCCTCCTCCTCCTCCTCCTCCTCCCTCCTCCTCCCTCCACGGCCTCGCCGCGCCCCGTGGCCGGGAGACGAGCTCGGCGCCGATGCAGGACCCGTTCCCGATGGCGAGGGAGACGGTGATGATGGGGAAGCTCGCGCACGCCTCCCAGGCCGCACGCCTCCTCTCTTAGGCCTGGCGTCTGACCGCCGCGGCCGTCGCCGCGGGAGGAGGAGGCTGAGGAGGAGGAGGAGGAGGAGAAGGTGGAGGAGGAGGAGGTGGAGGAGGGGGAGAAGGAGGCGGAGGGGGATTAGGAGGAGGAGGAGGAGGAGGAGGAGGAGGAGGAGGAGGAGGAGGGATGAGGAGGAGGAGGAGGAGGAGGAGGAGGAGGAGGAGGAGGAGGAGGAGGTCGAAGTCCTAGCCCGAATACGCCCCTGGAGAGATCTGGGAGCCGACTTTTGGAGGGGAGGAGGGGGAGGAGGGCTCCAGGGGAAGGTGGTCGGGGGCGTCGAGAAAGGAGGAGCGAGGACCACATGGGGTCAGGGAAGCTCGCGGACGCCTCTCAGGCCGCATGCCTCTTTTTTGTTTCGGTCGCAACTCATGGGGGCTTTGTGCTTCCTCGCGATTCCGTTTTTAATGTGCATTTCAGCCACGCGCAAAAGGGGGATGGAGGGGACAGGGGGGGGTGAAGGCTTTTCAGAAACACACACACACACACACACACACGCACACACACTTCTCAGAAGGCGCGGCCGCCCCGTCTAAGAAGCTGGTGGTTGCTTCTCTACAGAGACAGGAAACGTCTGAGTGATGCCGAACAGGACCGAAGTCCGCATGCGGCTGCTGCCACTACGGCCTTCGGTCGAGCCCCCTGTGGGGCCACGAGACCGCACGCGGGCGCTGCTGCTGGGGTCTTCGGAGCAGCTCCATTTTGTGCGACGCACCGTGCGAGGAGTGTGCCAGAATGGGCGTGACCGGGCATACGGACCTTGCCACTGTGGCCGTCAGTGGAGCTCCTACGGGGCCACGAAGCGCGTGAGGGGTAGAACGGGCGTGGTCCGGCATATGGACCCTGCCCCTGGGGCCGTCTGTGGAGCTCCTGCGGGGCCACGGCACGTGTGAGGGGTGCACCAGGATAGGCGTGGGCAGGCAGGCGGACCTTGCCACTGGGGTCGTCCATGGAGCTCTGCTGGGGCTTCGACACGTTTGAGGGGTGTGCCAGAATGAGCGTGTACGGGTACACCGACCCTGCCACTGAGGCCGTCCGTGGAGCTCTTCCGGGGCCGCGGAACGTGTGAGGGGTGAACCAGACTGGGCGTGGTCAGTCATGCGGACCCTGCCGATGGGGCCGTCTGCAGAATTCTTACGGGGCCACGAAACGTGCGAGGGGTGTACTAGACTTGGCATGGTCAGGCATACAAGCGCCGCCACTGGGGCCGTCGGTGGCGCGCCTCCTACGGGGCCACGAAACGTTTGAGGGGTGTACCAGAATGAGCGTCGTTCGGCACACGGACCCCGCCACGGGGGCCGTCTCTTGAGATCGCATGGTGCCGCGAAACGTGTGCGGGGTGTGCCACACATGGGCGCGGTGGCCAGGCATGCGGGCCCTGTCACTGGGGCCTTTGCGGAGCTCTTATGGTGCCACGAAGCGTTTGAGGGGTGTGCCTGAGTGGGCGTGGTCAGGCTCGCGGACCCTGCTGCTGGAGCCTTCCGTGGAGCCTCTGTGAGGGGTGTGCCGAAGCAGAGGCATGCAGAGGACAGAAGCAGGGAGCAGAGGAGGGAGGAGAGGAAGGGGAGCGGGTGGTAAGGTGAGGTGAGGTGGGACGCCCGGCTCTGCGCGTTCAAAACGACGACCCAGCACCGCAGGATGGTCGGGAATTTCCCCATGCCTCTCCCGGGCCGCGTTATGGCCAAGACCCGGCGAGGGGGGGCGCTCAGGGCCAAGAAGAGGAACCAAATTTCGAGGACGTTGTCGTCGCCGTGGTCGTAGTCGTCGTCGTCGTCGTCGTCGTCGTCGTCGTCGTCGTCGTCGTCGTCGTCGTCGTCGTCGTCGTCGTCGTCAACGTGGCCGTCGTCGTCGTGGCCGTCGTCGGAGCAGCGGCGGCGGCGTCAGACGCAAGCTCCCCGCCCCGCCAGGAGGTGCGAGGGCGGGCCGCCCAGCCGGTCCCCATCCCGCTCCCGCCCAGCCGGCCCGATCGAGTCGCCAACGGTCGCCGCCGCCGCCGCCGGGGGCAGCGGCGGCGGCGTCCGGCGGCACTGGCGCGCGGCCCCTGCAGGAGGTGCGGGGGCGTGCCGCGCAGCTCGGGTCCCCGATCCCGCCCAGCGGCTCCTCCCCCTCCCCCTCCTCTTCCTCCTCCTCCTCCTCCTCCTCCTCCTCCTCCTCCTCCTCCCCCTCCCCCTCCCCATGATCAAGAGTCGCCACCGTCGCCGCCGCCGAGGCCGTTGCCGCCGCCGTCGTCGTCGGCGTGGGAGCAGCGGCTACGTCTGGGCTCAGTATCGTTTCACCGACCCCAATCCCCATCCATATCTAGACCCCCACCATCTCAGCACACCAGTTGGGGATATACCCTTAGAAACCCGAAGGACATTGCCTGTATCCCCATCCAGGGGGGCAAATACCGCATTTGCGCCGCGCGCATTCGTTTTACTTAGCCTTGCGAAGGACCCACCATATCCAATTGTGAATGCCGCCTTCGGTGGAGCTCTCTTTTGGGCCACGAAGCGTTTGAGGGGTGTACCAACATGGGCGGGGGGACGCATGCGATTCTCGCCACTGCGGCCTTCGGTGGAGATCCATGTGAGGCCGCGAAGCGTGCGTGTGAGGGGTGTGCTAGACTTGGCCTGGGGACGCATGGGATTCCTGCCACTGCGGCCTTCGATGGAGCTCCATGTGGCCAACCGTGTGAAGAGTGTGCCAGAACTGGATTGGGGACGCATCTGATCCCTGCCGCTCTGAACTGCGGAGGAGCTCCCTGTTGAAGCACCACGCGTGTGAGGGGAGAGCCAAAGTATGGCGGGAACTCATGTGATTCCTGCCACTGCGGCCTTCCGTGGAGCTCCTTGCGGGACCACGAAAACGTGTGAGGAGCGGCCAGAAACGGGCGTGGGGACGCATGCGATTCTTGCCGTTGCGGCCTTCGGTGGAGCTACCTGTGGGGCCACGAAAAGTTTTAGGGAGTGCCTAATGAGCGAGGGGGCACATGTGACCCTGTCACTGCGGTCTTCGGTGGAGCTCCTTGGTGCGTGTGAGGGGTGTGCTAGACTTGTCCTGGGGACGCATGTGGTTCCTGCCATTGCGGCCGTCGGAGGATTGAACCAAGAAGCGTGTGAGTTGTGTACCAACAAAAAATTGGGTAGAGAACGCTTATGATTCCTGTAACTGCCGCATTCGGGTCAGGCTCCCTATGGGGCCACGAAACTTGTGAGCGGTGTGCTACAACGCGCTTCGGTTGAGCTCCTTGTGGGGCCACGAAACGTGCGAGGAGTGTGCCAAACTGGGCGCGGGGGGGGGGGAAGCGTATGTGATTCCTCCCTCTGCGACCTTCGTCTGAGCTCTCCGTGGGGCCACGAATCGTGTGAGAGGTTTCTCAAACTGGGCGGGGGGACGAATGACATTCCTGCCACTGCGGCCTTCGGTGGAGTTCCCGACGGGGCCACGAATCGCGGAAAGGGTGCCGGTGGGATTCACGTGATTCCTGCCGTTGCGGCCCTCCGCGGAGCTCAGACGGGTGGGCCGACGCAGAGACATGCGGAGGGCAGGGGCAAGGATGGCAGGAGGAGGGGCAGGAGGAGGGAGCGGGACGAGGAGGGGGTGGGAGACGCGGGGGGCGGCTGGATCAAAACGAGGACCCAACACCATAGAGTGGTTGGGAGCGCATTGCACCAGCTTCCAGGATGGAGGGCGCGTCCATTTGAGCAAGCGGCTCTCGCGTTGGCGCCGCGCACATCCGTTTCAAGACATCGGAGCACGTTCCAGGATGGAGGGCGGCGCCTCAGTGCCAAAGATTCGCATGGTTGAAGTCCCGGGAGGTCCGTGATGGCATGGTTTCGGACTGTCATGGCGCAGCACTCACGTTGATTCGCGGCGTTACAGTCCCAGGGATTGTGTTTTGGTACGCTTGGGGATTCTAAGACGATTGTCTTCCAATGGGGCACTTCCCGCAATGGAAACATGATGCGTAGGGACCTATGCATAGGGAATTTGGAGAGTCTTTGGTTTACATTCGTCCTGCTTCTTCTCTTCCCTCCTGTTTAGGCCTTAAGGGGGGCATCCTTCGCCGCCACAGATGGACATGGCTCTAACTGGCCAGCGTGGTGCCCATTGTGGGGGTACCAGGGGCCAGCTTTGAGCAGATTCGAGCTTGGCGGGGAGAAGGGATGGAGGGAGGGGGAGGAGGAGGGCATCGACCCGAACGGTGTTTTGGCGATGTCGTGGACCGTTTCCGTGTTGATTCCGTTCTGCAGCGAAGGCGGAACGAGGACACCACGAAGGAGCACGAACACAACACGGAAACGAAACACACGGGTTTGGTCGGGCCTTGGAGGTGGGAGAGTGGACAACGGGGGCGACCAGCGCTGAGCCCCTCGGAGGCGCCGCGCGCGGGGCTGTCGCGTGCGCGAAGCGCAGCGCCGGCTCGGGCGCGGCGGGCTCGGAGGACTCTCGGTGCTGCTCTGGTCTGAGGAGGAGGAGGAGGAGGAGGAGGAAGAGGAGGAGGAGGAGGAGGAGGAGGAGGAGGAGGAGGAGGAGGAGGAGGTGGGAGCCTTGGAGACTGTCGGGCGCCCAGGAAGCGCAAACACTTGGATCAGCGGCGGGTGCGGGCGACGGGCCCCCGCCGCCTCCGGCCAGCCTCGGGGCGCGCTCCTCGTCGCCAAAGTCGGCTGTTTCGGGGGCCGCCGTTCCAGACCGTCTGATATTGGTTCTCCGCTCTTTGCCGCCTTCCTGGGCACTCCCGCGCCCCATGGGTCTCTCCTGGCCTTCAGCCCCAGGACCGCGTGGCCATGCTCCAGGGGCAGCGTGGTTCCCCAGCAGCAGCGGCAGCTGCCCGTGCCACGGGGGGGGGGGGCGTGCCCCGACCCGCGGATCTGGGGCCCACGCGCCAGACCCACGGATCCGAAATCCACGCTCGCGTCCGCGCCTCTGCTGTTCCCCCCCCCCTCGATCCTCGATCCCCGATCCTCGATCTCCCCGATCCTCGATCTCCCCCTCGATCCTCGATCCTCGATCCCCGAGCCTCGACGTGCGCGAGCCTCCCCCCCCCCCCCGAGCCTCGAGGCGCCTCGCCCCGTGCCCGATCAACAAAAATGGCGGGAGGATGCGCCGGGCTTGGCGATCGCCGAGGCTGTGCAGCACCGTGAGCGAGGCCCTGGAGCGCCCGCAGATCCACCCCCTCGAGGCGCCCCTGCGGGGGGCGCCGGGGGCGCCGCCTTTGCCGCCGCCAACGCGCCTCTGCCGCCCGCAGCCTCGGCCCCGAAGGCGTCCTGCTCGTCGTCGTCGTCCTCGTTTTCGTCCTCGTCGTCGTCGTCGTCGTCGTCGGCGTTGTCCTCGTCGTCGTTGTCGTCGTCGTCGTCGCCGACGTCGTCGTCAGAGCCAGCGTCGGCGTCGTCAGCGTCGTCCTCGAGCGCCACCCGGCGACGGACCATCGCCGACCGCCGAAGACGCCAGAGAGACGCCCCGCGAGAGGGCCGAGGATCGGCCGCAGGAAGGAACACTGAGACCTGGACGCTGCAATTTTTATTGCACTGGGCGTTTTCACCCGGCTTCGGGCCTGGGGCTCATGACATGTCGATCGCGTCTGAAGGATGCAGCAGAACTGCGGGGCATGGGGCTCCAGTCGTGGTTCGTCGATGTGTTGTACTTTTTTCTCAGCGTCGGACCCCAGGGAAGGCCCAAGAGACCCTCCAGGAAGGCCCAGTTGGCAACGCCAGGACCCGCCCTGGCGGCCTCAGGGCGGTTCCAGCGCGCCTTCTCGGGAGAGTTTGGGAGAACCGTTGCGCCCAGCGTGGCCCAGGGCCGCCGGAGGAGGAGGAGGAGGAGGAGGAGGAGGAGGAGGAGGAGGAGGAGGAGCCTGGGGCCCCAGTCACACAACGCAGTTTCAGCACTGCAGACTCTCCACGCTTTTTTTGTTCGCCGCCTCTTCGACGGGGCCTGCGGCTCGGCCTCTTCGCTGGGCTCTGTGCTCCGCGCCCCCTCTTCGCCCCCCCCTCCTCCTCCTCCTTCCTCCTCCTCCTCCTCCTCTCCTCCTCATCCTCCTCCTTCTCCGATCTCCTCCTCCTCCTCCTCCGCCTCCTCCTCCTCCTCCTCCTCCTCCTCCCCTGCTCTACCTCGCACCTCCTCCAACCTCCTCCTCACTCTTCCTCCTCCTCCTCTCCTCCTATTCATCCTCCTCGCTCCATTCGCCCTCCTCCTCCTCCTCCTCCTCCTCCTCCTCCTCCGCCCCCCCCTCCCCCTCCTGCCCCGCCGTGGCCGCGGAGGCGCCTGCCGGGGGGGCCCCCCTGCCGTGCTGAGCATCTCCGCGTCAGCCGTGCAGAGGTCCTGGCCGCCGGCAGGGCCGCCGCTCTTCCGGCGGGGGGGCCCTTGCCCTCGGCCGCCCTCGCTCTTCGCTGGTGTGAGCGCGGGCTGCCAGGAGGAGGCGGCGGAGGAGGAGGAGGCGGAGGAGGAGGAGGAGGAGGAGGAGGAGGGTCATCCCTTGGCTGATGAGGAAGGCGAAAGGGTTGGGCCCACCCGACCCTTGCCCGAAACCTTGGGCTCCAGGCCGGCGGTCTCTCTGCCACGCGGCAGGAGGGCGCGAGGCCTCACGACGCAGGAGCGCTGTGAGCCTCTGCCGCCAGGGAGGAAGTCTGGTGGGCGGCAAACGGAGCACGGGGGAGCCTGGAGGGGGTCGGCGGCTTCTTCGCCGCCGACCCGGGCCTGGGCGCTGTTTGGTTGTAGCGGCCCGCCCGAGGTCGCGCAGCGGCCGCCCTGGCTGGCCTTGGCCTTGCGCCGGCCGGGGTGTGGCACGTCCCCGCTGGAGGGGCACAGGGGAGGACAGGGGGGGGGGGGCGGCCGCCACGTCGTCAGCAGCTGTGGCCGCACTCGCCGCCGCTGTGGTCAGAGCAAGCCGCGCGCCCCGTCCGCTCCCCTGGGCCGCGCGCCCTGCCCCCTCGCGAGTGCGGCCGCGTCAATGGAGCACGCACAGGAGCGCGAGCCGCTCCTCGGCGGCGCGGACCCCGCGGCGGCCTCGGAGAACCAGTTCCTCAAGGACGCGTCCACGGCGGTGCGTGCCGGCTTCATCCAGAAGGTGTACGGGATCCTGTTCGCCCAGCTGCTTGTGACGGCTGTCGTGGCGTACCCCTTCGTGGGCATCCACAGCGTGAAGGTGTGGGCGCGGCAGCAGGGCTTCCCCCTCCTCGTGGTGTGCCTCGTCCTCAACGTCGCCTTTCTCTGCTCGCTGTCCTGCTGCCAGGACCTCGCGCGCAAGGTTCCAACCAATTACCTGCTCCTCTTCGGCTTCACGGCCACGGAGGGCGTGTTGGTGGGTGTGATCTGTTCGGTGTACACCATCAACTCCATATTGTTCGCCGTCGCGGCAACTTCCTTCCTCGTGGGCGGCCTCAGTTGCTACGCGATGTATACACAGAGCGACTTCACCACGATGGGGCCGTACCTTTTCTCGGCGATGATCGTGCTGATGATATTCGGGCTTTTCCTGGCCTTCTTCCCCATCCCCTTCCTGCAGACCGTGTACTGCTGCATCGGGATTCTGCTCTTCTCCTTCTACCTGATCTACGACACGCAGCTGATCATGGGCAAGGGGGAGCTCGCCCTGGGCATCGACGACTACGTCCTCGGAGCGCTGATGCTCTACGTGGACATCGTGCAGATCTTCCTGTACATCCTGCAGCTCCTCGGGGACAGAAGCTGAGCCTCCTGTTCGGATGCAACTCCTGGGAGGTCAAGTTCTAATTCTGCCCTGGTCCGAAATCCGGCTTACCATCCCGCTTCACCCCGCTGAATCCTCAATCCGGCTTTATCCCGTGTAATCCGGCTTATAATCCCGCTTAGTCCCGCTGAATTCGAGGTCCAGTCTGGCGCAAAAGCCCCCCAAATGAGGCTTGTTCTTTTTTTATAAGGAAAATCCTGGAGGCCTCGCGCGGCGCGTAATAGTAGGATGATCTAGTCCACCTGTCAGTTCCGTAAGCTATGGGCCGACGCTCGCGCGGCGATGCTCCGGAGCCAGTCCGACCTAAATCCGACACGAACCCGACGCGAACCCGACGTAACTCCGACGCGGATCCGACGCAGGTCCGGTCTCAAGTTACCACGGGAGGCCTCCAGGATGTTCCTCAATCCGGCTCTATCCCGCTCAATCCGGCTTCATCCTCAATCCGGCTTTATCCCGCTCAATCCGGCTTATAATCCCGCGCAGTCCCGCTGAATTCGAGGTCCAGCCTGGCGCAAAAGAAGCCCCCCCAACGAGGCCTCTTCCTCCTTCCTTTCTCCGGCGAGAGGTTGCCTCCGAACCCGACGAGAAGTTGCCTCCTGCCTTTGTCCCACGAGGAGTTGCCTCCGAGCCCCTGCGGGCGGGGGCCGCCCCCGCGCCCGAGAGCCTGCGCGGGGGAGGCGCCCTTCGCGCGGGGCCCCGAGGCGGCCGCGCGCGCGCGCGAGCCGCGGCGGCCAGGGCGCCCTGGGCGCGCGCTGGGCGGCCAGCGCCGCGCAGTCGCCCGGACATGCTCGCGGCGCGAGAGAGAGAGAGAACAAACGAAAGAGGCAGAGAAAGACACTCCCACACGAAGAGAGAGCTACAGAACAAGCACAACAAGATAGAGGAAGGCATGCGTACATAACTGACGACATAAAGAAATACATATTCAGACACGAAGAAAGAGCTACACAACAAACAGAAGAAGAGAAAATGAAGGCATACATAAGAAGTAGCGAAAGGAAGAAGGAACGAAGGATCTCTCCGTTCCCTACCACTGCTCCTCCCTCTCCGGTCCTGCTCCTGCGGCCTCTCTCCGACAATGTGTGCCGAGTGCAGCGGAGCAAACAGCACGCGTTTGGGACCGCCTGCTTCGGATCCTGGGCCCGTTCATCCATATTGAGCGTACACGCGCTGGCTGTACACGATGGGGCGGTTCGGTGTGTCGAGCTCCAGGCTGCGATGGTCTCAGTGGCTCCTAGTCTTCCAGTTCTTCCTGTGATGCTAGAGGACTGTCGCGCAGGAGCCTCTGGTACCTGCTGCAGCCCTGCGGAAAGCTCCTTGGATCGTTCGCCCAGCGCCCGAAGCGATGAGCAGCAACATGTTGTTCACTTGATGCTTGCTTCTCGGGGGCTCTGACTCCCCTGGGCCCCTTGGGCCACCTGCGAGGGGCTGTGGACCCATCGTCGAGGCCACCTGGGCCTGTGCTGAGCCGTCCTGGAAGCTGCCCGAGTCCATCCTTCGCCGTGCGGGGAGCGCCTTCTGGCGGGGCGTGGGCCAGCCATGGCCCGTGCCTGGCCGGCCGGGGTCGCTCCGCGGCCGGGTCGCGGGCGTCCCTGCTGGGCGCGAGAGGCCGCCCGGAGGGGCCGAAGGACCGCCTGGGCAGAGAGATGTGCGTCCAGGCGAGGTGGTCCGACACTTCTTGCTAGCGTCAAGTCGGGCGTGTCCCTCGACAGGAGGAGTGCCCAAAATGGTCAAACGGGAGGTGGGGACGTGTGTTTATGCTTCGGAGGTGGACAGACCTCCTTTCCCTGACACGTCGATGAAGGAATTGGCCGTTTTCGGTTCGCGAGAGGGCGTCGCGGCCGTCATTTTTGCGGGTCCAGGTCCGTCGATTTCAGCCCTAGGTCGTTTTCACCAAAGGGAGGTTTACTAGAGGGAGGGAGCTTTGCCCACCGCCGAATTCTTGTGTGGACAGTCGTGATTGGACGATTCTTATTCCAGAGCCCGCCTGTAGGAGCACATGCCCGACCGGATGCCGGCGTGCCGCCCCGCTGGCTCCGGCCCGCCAGGGCTCGGCGCGCGACACGCCGCCCGTTCTTCGGGCTCCCGGCGGCGACGCCCCGAGCCCGTCCGAGCCTCCCGCCGGGCGTCAGCGAAGCGGCACGCGGTCCTTCCGCCGTGCGGCACAGCGTGTCGCCCAGGCCGGCGCCGCCGCGGCACGCGGTTCCGAAGCGGAGGAGGCCGAGGCGATGCAGCGCCCGTCCATACGGGGTGCTCGGTCCCCCGTAGGGGCTTGTTCCCTCTGGATGTGCCCTCTCCTGACAGGAGGCTGAGTCCATACCGAGTGCGTAGGTCCATACGGGGTGCTCGGTCCCTATATTATAATTCCGCCAGGATGTACCCTCTCCGGACAGGAGGCTGCGTCCATACCGAGTAGGTCCATACGGGGTGCTCGGTCCCTGTCTGGACTTTCTCCGTCTGGATTGACCTTCCCCCGACACGCTGTCGGGCGGGTGCCAATGGGGGCTGGCCGAACCTGAGGGGGTGGAGGAGAAGGGCCCTGAAGTCAAGCAGTGGCGAAGCGTCCCGGCTCGCCTATAGCCCCACCAATCAATGTTCTAAGAACCTTTTGCGGTTCCCACGAAATGTTCTTAGAACAGCTCTGGCTGGGACTGTCTTGTTTTAACACATCGGGTTTATGTTCTAAGAACATTGTTTCTGTTCCTGGAACATCTCTGGGTTCTAAGAACATTTCGGGGTATGACTATAGGAATGCCGGGACGGTCGGTCCCTGCTCAATGAATGGGCCCCCGCGCCCCCGTTTTGGAGCCAGCGGGGGGCCTGAACGGGGCCCCGAGGGGCCCGACCTGCCACCCGCCCAACCGCTGCTCCTGGCCGCGTGCCGTGGGCGGGAGGCGCACGCGCACCCACGCTCGAGGCCTGGCGCGCAGGGTCGCCCGGCAGCTGCGCCCCCCGGCGGCTGTGCGGGGGGTGTGTCCGGTTGGCTCGCGGGTGCCGCGCGCTCATATACGGGGAGGCGCACCCCGGAATTATTGATGCGGGCGCTGGTGGGTGGTGCATAAAGATTGGCCTCGCAGGCGCACCCCGGAATCCAGGATGAGTCCCCCTCCTCCTCCTCCTCCTCCTCCTCCTCCTCCTCCTCCTCCTTGTCCTCCTCCTCCTCCTCCTCTCCGTTCTCCTCCTCCTTCTCCTCCTCCTCCTCCTCCCTGTTCTCCCCTCTTCCTCCTCCTCCTCCTCCTCCTCCTCCTCCTCCTCCTCCTCCTCCTCCTCCTCCTCCTCCTCCTCACCCCCCCTCTCCCAACGAGGATGTGACGAAGCCTAGTGAGCAGTGCAGCGTAGTGTGGAACGCACTCCGCCAAGAGGACGACGAGGCTCCTTTGTTGCAAGCCGCTCGGATAAGCCGCGAGGAGTCTTCGGACTCCAACTAGGTCCCTGGCCCTTGGGCGGTGGCTTTCTTGCGTTTATCATCGTTCGGGTCAGGCGTTTTTTCGGCTGGCGAAGCAAGCTGCTTCGCCAGCCGAAAAACGAGGACGAGGAGGAGAAGGACGACGACGACGACGGCGACGACGACGACGGCGGCCGCGGCGGCGACGAGTGAAAACCGAACGACGGACGAGGAGAGTCCGATGGGCGGGCCGTCGCAGAGGGCTCTGAAGGCCTGTGGCTTTCTGAGGAGTCTCGTAAGCTCTCTTCGCAGAGGCAGGACATCTCTCAGCAGGCCGGAGGGCTGCCGAGAACCCCCGCCGCCTTCTCGAAGAAAGGCCCGCCCCCTCTCGCTGCCGCCTCCACATCCCCGGGCTGGCCGCCCGTGGATGTGGTTACGCTCGCCGCTCGGGGGGCATGGGCCGGAGGACTGGCCAGGTTTGTGGAGGGGCCCTGCACGGCTCTCGCGAGCGTTTGTCACGCCGGGTGCGGGTGTTGTGCGCAGGCCGCAGGCGGCGGCGGCGGCGGCGGCGGCGGCGGCTTCGACGGGGAGCGGTGCCTCGACGCGCGTGGCGTGCTGGCTCGAAGCGGAGCATCCTCAGACACCCATCGCGACGACATGTCTTCGGCCATCTTCGGAGACCTTGAGGTTGACACCAGCACCAAGGTCGTCGATGTGCCTCCACCGAGGAACGATGATCTTGATCTCGGCCCTGGTGGTACTTCCTAGATAGCTGACGGACCGCCGCCAACACCAAAATCTAGGATCACCTTCCCCAGGCGGAGGCAACCCCCTGTGGCGGTTCTGGTGCCCACGTCCAAGCCTCTGGCAGATTCTCAGCCTGCGGGGCCCCCTCCGTGAGACAGGTTCGACGCCGGAGTTCCGGGCCCAGCGGGGGGGCAGGGCAGCCGATGGTGGCAGGCGCCGCGTGCGATAGGCTCGCGCCGCGCCCCAGAGCGGGAGTTCGACGTCGAAGGCCGCCGGAGGCCAGCAATCGGTCGGTGTTCGGGAGCCTTGAGACGGGGGTCGATGCAAACGGGGGTCAGCCACGGCACCGGATCCTGCAGGATCCTGCGAAGACCCCCTCTGGCTGACCCGGGTCAGCGAGCCGCCCGTGGCCGCGAGGCGGCCGCACATATTGGCTGACCCGGGTTTGCGGAGACCTGCGTTGCAGTTATTTTGTTCCTGCACTGCAGTTTTTGGCTTCCTGCTGACCCGGGTCTGGATTGACCCGGGTCAGAAGATCCCCGAGGCGATGTTTCTCCCCCAATCCCCGAGTTTCGCCCAAAAAGTTTGGCCGCTCAGAAGAATGGGAAAACCCTGGGATACACCCCAAGGGGGCCATTCGGACGCACCCCTATCGAGAATGGACACCCCCCCATCGTATATCCCAGGGTTAGGCCCCAAATTTCTGGTCCATTCGGAAACCCCATGAAGCCTGGGATAGGGGTCGACATATCCCCTGTTACTGCTGACCCGGGTCTGGATTGACCCGGGTCAGAAGATCCCCGAGGTGTGAGCCACGTGCGCCGCCGTCGGAGAGCCGCGATCGCTCCAGGCGGAGCCATCCACGCTGCATCGGAACAGCAAGCGAAGGCGTGGTCACAAGCCACGAGGCGGCCACGATCACGAGTGTGGGCAGTTTTGTTTGGCAGGGAATCGGGCGAAGAGAATTATGCACATGCACCGATCCTGGCAAGGCCCATCTTTGACCCAGGATCGGTGCATATGCCTTCCTGGCCAAGGTAGGAGGGCGTATGCACCGATCCTGGGCTCAGGATGGGCCTGGCCAGAATCGGTGCATGTGCATAGTTCTTTTCCCTCTAGGGAAGAGGTGTCGATGCGGGCGCCTCGGGGTTGGCAGACGTGAGCCCAGGTCTAGCATGCACTGGTTGGGTCGTGCGATGCGTATGTGGTCCCATGGGCTCCCGAAGATGGCCAAAGATAGCACCACGGGAGTCTCCAGAGTGCTTGCGAAGGCCCAGAAGGCGCTCGAGGCAACCGAAGAGGCCCCGAGAGGACTCAAACAGATCGAAAATGCGGATCACATGCGTGCCAGCATGCAGGAAAACAGATGGTTGCAGAGTGTTTTGGCGTACAGTCGTTGATCAAGTCGTTGAATGCTTGGTTTCTAACGAGGTGCGAGGTGGGTCTCAGACGGTCTCAGACGGCTTCAAGGTAGCACCAGGATTGCGCCTCGGGAGCCCACAGACTCCCCAAATCGCTGATGCCCAAAGACATAACACTCGCCGCCTTATCGATGACGTGTTGTTTTCGAAGCAGTTGGCTCTCAGAGGGACGGTCCAGGACCGCCGAGGGCTCACGAGGGCCTAAGACGGTCCCAACACTGCCCAGTACGGCCCCACCACGAGCTCCCCATGATGGCTCAAGAGGGCCTCGAGGAGGCCCGAGACGACCCACGAGGATCACAGTCAACAGGCGCCCCACGTGGCGCATGGGGCCTCAAGAGTGCCCCACTATCCAATATGCTTCCAAGGCTACCCCAGAGTGGAGGGTTTCTCCGAAGGGCTTAGGCGACCCGTCCTCCTCCTCCTCCTCCTCCTCCTCCTCCTCCTCCTCCTCCTCCTCCTCCCTCCTTCTCATCCTCCTCCTCCTCCTCCCTCTCCTCCTCCTCCTCCCCCTCCTCCTCTTCCTCCTCTCCCCCTCCTCCCCCTCGCTCCTCCTCGTCCCTCCTCCTCCTCCTTCCCCTACTCCTTCTCTCCTCCTCCCCCTCCTCCTCCTCCTCCTCCTCCTCCTCCTCCTCCTCCTCCTCCCCCTCCTCCTCGGGTCGCCTACGGCCCTGGGGGAAACCGTGTTCTCCAGACGCCCCAGGAGTGCCAGAGGATGACCCCAGCCGACCACGAGGAACCCGAAGACGCTGCGAGTGCGAGGCGAGCGGCAGGCACCTCTCCTTCTCGGGCCATCAATGAGAGATGCGGCGTCGCCCACCTCACGGTGAGCCAAGCAGACCAAACTCAAGCAGTAGCGAAGCGTCCTATAAGCCTACAAAACAAGGTGGTTTCCACGAAATGTTGAACATGTCTGGTTGGGACTGTCTTGTTACAACACATCGGTTGATGTTCTAAGAAAACTGCTTCTGTGATTCGAACATTTCTGGGTTCTAAAAACATGTCGTGGTAGGCCTATAGGAATGCAGGGACGGCCGGTCCCTGCTCAACAAACGAATTACCGATCGATTCCGACCAGTGATGTTCCGTCGAGAGCGCATGCTGGGCTCGCTGTCCCAAACAAGCATGCGGTCTTCGGTCAATCCCGCCATCGTGCCTGGGATGTGGGCCAGAGGCCTCTTGGATTCCTTGTGAGGTCGCTTTGGATGCCTCTCGGGGGCCTCTCGGAGTTGTCTTGAGGATCTCTTTGAAGTCTCTTGGGGGCCTCTGTGGGGCCTCTTGGCGAGCTGCCTTTCTGGGGGGCTCTTCGGGACATGTTGGAGGTCTTGGGGGCAGTCGTTGGGTTGAAGGCTTCCGAGACACCTTCGTTTTTTGTGTATTTTTCTCTTTCTTTGTTGTGCTGTTCCCTCTCTCTCTCTCTATGAATATCTCCTTTCTTTGTACACATATTCATGAAGGTGTGTGAGGTGTGTGTGTGTGTGTGTATGTGTGTGACTGTCGCTCTCTCTCTCTCTCTCTCTTGCTCGCCTCTTGGAGCGTCATGGGAGCCTCCCGGGCCGTCGTGGAGCTGTCTTGGGCCGTCATAGGGCCATCTTGAGGCCTCGCCATCTTTGGGCGATGCACGGTGCCTCAAGGGCAGTCTTGGGAGTTATGATGCCCGAATTAATGACCACGAAACACACATTCAAGCACATGAGGACACATCAAGTATTTGTTGCATCTTGCTGCCTCCCTGGAGCTCGCTGGGGGCGCCTCTGGGACATCGTGGGCCGTCTTGGGTCCCTGATGGGAGCCTCTTGG
Organism: Prorocentrum cordatum; assembly: GCA_963575745.1. Lineage (NCBI taxonomy): Eukaryota > Dinophyceae > Prorocentrales > Prorocentraceae > Prorocentrum > Prorocentrum cordatum. Next base: position 855,311 of record CAUYUJ010017804.1, read on the forward strand.
CCCGTCTTGGAGCCCCCTTGCCTTCGGAAAAGTCACGCGACGCACCCCAGGCGTAACGCGGAACGCCTCAAGAAGTCGTCGTTGTATGCCCCTGTTGTTGAGCAGAGTATCTCAACGCAGAGAGCTAACATCTGGTTGAGCCAGACGGGGGTCCAGCGAAAACAGGGTGGTGCAATAAATTTGTGGGGTTGCAATAGGTTTGGGGTGCACAATGTATTCCGAGGCGCAAATTTATTGTTGCATTATCGCGTGCAACCCACTTGTTCAATACAATGCAATACAATTATCTGGCGCAATACATTTGCAGTCCCATTGCCCCAAATCTATTTCACCACCCCCTTTCAGCTGGACGCACTTTAGGGTCACGAGGGTCAAAAGGGCATTTGGGCAATTAACACAGTGCCCAACGAACGGTGACGTACAATCTAGTGGCCGTCAGCCCATCCCACCACCATGCTTGAATCGTAGACCAGCGGCGAAGTAGAGGCCTCCTTGGCGTCTCTGGGAAACTTCTTGCTGATCGTTTTCTTATTCATTGTTTTGTCGATCGGCGCGGGCCCTTGCCCCCCCCTGCCCCCCCCCATGGAGTAGATCTTGGCTGTGTTTGGCGCCTGTTTTGAGCAGGTGGAGTCTCCCCCACAGGACGCTCTGTTGCAAACAGTCGCATTGAGCAGAGTTCCCGAGCCAGACCCCTCCTCCCCCCCTTCGGCCCAATGTCGAAACGCCGAATTTTGAAAGCGTTCACCTTGTGGGCCTCTGGATGGCCTCTTGAGGGCCTCTAGGGTCTCTTAGGGGTCCTTCTGCGGACCTCTTTGGGCCCCTCGGGGCCTGTCCGGTGCCCCTTCGGGGCTTGCTGGCGGTCTCGGAGCCCATCGGGGGGTGGATGGCTCCAAATGTCAGTGCGGGCGGCTCCTCTTGGAGCCGTCTTGGAGGCCTATGTGGCTCCAGTTGTGGGCATGAGCCGTCTTGGGCCGATCTTGTGGGCCTCCTGGGCCGTATTTGGGCGCCCTCACTGTCAAAGGTTAGCTCATGCTTCTTGAGTCATGGGCCTTTCAATGCTCCAGCGCCGACCTGTGTTACATCATTGGGCCACGTTGCGGGTTGAGGCTTCCAGCCAAGTTCCCGAGGCCTCTTGAAAAACCACGCGGGGAATCACGAGAGCGCCCCGGTGCGTCAAGTGGGAGTCTGGGCCCGTGAAATGAAAGTGAATATGCATATGGCACACTCAATATCAAGGGCTCTCAGGAGCCCGAAGCCACTGCACTCTGTGATTACGTCGCTGTGGCGGACAGCATGAATCTGGCAGAGTGTTCTAGGTGGAACCTTTGAACATGCCTCTTCCTTCCTTCCCCCCCCCTCCATAGCCATTCTTGTCCGAGCCCTTGATTCACGTCTGGACTTTCAATCCGCTGTTCTACTTCCGGCGCTCCACAGCCAACGATGCGCTCGGTCGCCTGCATCCAGTTGTGCCTTCTGCTGCTTGGCGTGCCTCACCTCGATGCCCTGCAGGCCGACTCGGCGCTCGAGAAGTCCAAGCCGACGTCTGACCTGAAGAAGGCCGCGTCGCACGCGAAGCACAGCGCCGAATCCGGGCATAAGTCTGGGGTCCTGAGCCACCACAACTCGTCCGCGAAGCCGGCGAAGCTGCAGACGAGCAAGGCCGCGGGCCAGCACAAGGCCAGCGCCACGGGGGCGGCGAAGCACACGCACGTCCAGCAGCACAAGATGAAGGCGGAGGCCGCCGACCACAAGGCCAAGTCCGCCTCGCTCCACAAGCACGCGCAGCACGGCGGGGCGAAGGCGGGGGCCACCGCCGAGTCGAAGCTCCAGCTGCACGCCAAGGGCCACGCGACGGCCCAGCACAAGGCCAAGGCCAGGGCCAAGGGCGAGCACGCGTCGAAGGCCGAGGGCAAGGTCGAGCATGCCTCCAAGGCCGCCGCGCGACAGTCCTCCGCCGCGCGCGAGAGGCACTAGACACACTCTCCCCCGCAGGTGCCCCTTCCCGAGGGCGGCTGTGGCTTCGGGGGCGGAAAAGAGGGGGGTGATGACTAGGGAGGGGTGGATATCATGGCGCGGGCCATGATATTTCCCCAGATTTCGTGGCGTCTCTTCTTCTTTCACTACGTCCCTGGCCCCCCGCTGGGCCGCGCACATGCCGCCGGTCATGATTTGCACCCCCCCCCTCTTGGACACCCCCCTCTTGGCCGCTCCCGATGGCTGGAGCGCAGCTCCAGGCGTGCCCTGATCGCCATGAGGGACACGGGGGTCCCGAGGGGGAAACGGGTCCTGAGGCTTTTTCGTTGTTCTTTGCCCTCCCCGGGCCCCTGCACGGGCCTGGGGGCCTTGCCAGAAGCGACTCGGGCGGCTGACAAGCCTTTAAGCCCTGGTGTCCCAGACCCGGCGCCCTCCGGACCCGCACCCCTCGCGCCCGCCTGTCGGGCCGGACGAAAGGGGGGGATTGGGAAAGGGGGAGGGGTACGAAATTTGCTGCATGCAGCTGGTTTCGGCCCCAACGAGGGGCCCATTCTTCGATACATGGTCGCCTCCGGCGCCAGGAGGCGCCGGGAAAATCAGCGACGTGAGCGGATTCCCAACCCCCCCCTTGGCTATCCCCCCCTGCCGCCCGACCCGAGCCTGGGAGGGCGAGGCCGGCTCGAAGGTGTGCACCCCTGGCTTCCCTCCCCCCGCGCCTCTCGCCGCGAGCGCAGGGCCGCAGCCCCGCCCGAGGCCCACGCCGCGTCGAAGAGCAAGCACGCGGCGAAGGCGGAGGGCAAGGGGCAGCACAAGGCCAGGGGCCAGGCGCAGAGGGCGTAGCTCGGGCGCGCGCAGGCCAAGTCTTCAGTCGGGCATGTCCCTCTACAGGAGGGAAATTCAATCCTCGGTTTTCTTTGTCTAAAAAAAAGGGGACGATCTCCGACTACTTTTCATCATTCTGGTGCATTTTTTGCCTAAGTCTGATTTTCATCCCAAATCCGCCTGTAGGG
>CAUYUJ010017805.1:0-30000 GCA_963575745.1 Prorocentrum cordatum
TGAGGAGTCCGTGTGTGTCCTGAGGATTCCTGCGCAATTCTGAAGAATTCTAAGGGGCCATGAGAAATCCCAAAAAAATTGAGGGGTGCCCTGAGGGGATCCTGCGGAATCCTGGCGTGTCCTGAAGAGTCCTTGGGGGTCCTGGAGAAGTCTAAGATATCCTGAGGAATCCTGAGCAGCCCCATGGGATCCTGAGAAACCCTGGGGAGATACTGAAGAACCCTTGGGGGTTCAACGGGTTCCTGTGGGATCCTGCGGAATCCGGGGGACTCGGGTGGAATCCTGAGGAATCTTGAAGGGTCCAGAGAAATCCTAGCGAATCCAGAGGAGTCCTGATGGGAGCCCAGAGGATGCCTAGGGGATCCTGATCCTGAGGAATCCTTAGGGCTCCTTCGGGGTCTTCAAGCATCCTGAGGAACCTTGGGGGATCCTAAGGAATAATCGTGGATCCTGAGGAGGAACCCGTAGGACTCTTTTGGATGGGGGTGGGGGGTCCTGGGGAATCCTGAGGAGTCCTCGGGAATCCTGAGGAGTCCTAAGGTGTCCTGAGGAATCCTGGCGAATCCAAGGAATCCTGATGAGCCTGGAAGAAGCCTAGGGAATCATGAGGAGTCCTAGCATGTCCTGAGAATTCCTGAAGAACCCAACGGAATCCTGAGAAACCCGACGGAGACCCTGAAGAATCCTGTGGGGTCCCAAGGGTTCCTGTGGGGCCTCGGGAAGAATCCGGAGGAATCCTGATGGACCCTGAAGAATCCGGACGAGTCCTGAGAAGTCCTGATGAGTCCAGAGGAAGCCTGGGGAATCCTGATGAATCTGGTGGAATCCTGAAGAATGCTAAGAACTCCTGATGAATCCTGAAGGGTACCCCGAGGAGATCCTGAGGAATTCTTTGGAAACCGAAGAAGGCTTTCAGCATCCTGAGGAATCTTGAGGGATCCTGAAGAATCGCTGTGGATCCTGAGGAAGAATCCACCGGACGCATTTGGAGGGGGAGGGTGCTGGGGAGTACTTAAGAATCCTGGGGATCCCTGAGGAGTCCGGAGGTGTCCCGAAAAATCGCTGGGGATCCTGAAAATTTCGAAGATATCTTGCAGAATCCTGAGGAGCCCAAAGGAATCCTGAGAACCCCATGGGGGGATCCAGAAGAATCCTTGGGGATCCCCAGGATTCCTGCGGGATCCTGAGGAATCCTTGGGGCTCGGGAAGAGTCCTGAGGAATCCTTGGGACTCGGGAGGAATCCAGAAGAATCCGGAGGGATCCTGAAGAGTCCGGACGAATCCTGAGGAGTCAGGATGAGTCCAGAGGAGGCCTGGGGGATCCTGAGGAATCCGCGTGGGTCCTGAGGAATCCTTGGAAGCCCTGAAGAATGCGAAAGAATCCGGAGGACTCCTGAGGGGCAACCTGAGGGGATCCTGAGGAACCATGGGGAATCTTAAGGAGTCCGTAGGCGTCCTGAGGAGACGTGGTGGATCCTGAGGAATCCTGAAGCGTCCTGAGGAATCCTTGGGGGTCCTGAAGAATTCGAAGATAACCCGAAAGATTCCTCAGGAACCCAACGGAATCCTGGGGAGATCCAAAAGAATCCTTGGGGATCCCATGGATTCCTGGGGGATCCCGAGGAATCCTGGGGACTCCAGAAGGAGCCTGAGGAATCCTGGAGGATCCTGGGGAACCCTCGGGGGTCCGACTGAATTGCTCCTGAGGAATCCTGAAGAATCCTGGGGGGTCCTAAGGAATCCTTGGAGATCCTCGAGTCCAGAGGGGTCCTCAGGCACCCAAAGGAATCCTCAAGGATTCGCGGAAATCGTTGGGAAACCTATGGAAAAACGCCAGGAATGCCGACCCCTTCTCCGGCCCCGTGGGGCACCTTGCGCTGCCGCCCTAGTGCCAGCCCCTTCTCTGGCCCCATGGGGCAAGCCCTCGGTGGCTGGAGCTTTGCTTACCCGCAAGGATAAGCGCTTGAGTTTTGAGAGAAGAAGAAGAAGAAGCTCTCAACAACAAGCCGGGGCCGGCGTCAACGCCTTACCGAACAACAACAACAACAATTATTCACTGCGTGGGGATCCCCATATGTGCATCTCCTTGCTGGCGCTCCCTTGGTGGTGGGACTCGGTGAGGACGAATCTGGATTTAAGTGTGACTGAGCTGCCTCTCTCTCTGCTCTCTCTGCTCTCTCTGTCTCTCTCTCTCTCTCTCTGCCCTCTCTCTGTCTCTGCCTCTCTTTCCCTGCCTCTCTCTCTCTCTGCCTCTCTCTCTGCCTCTCTCTCTCTGCCTCTCTCTCTCTCTGCCTCTCTCTCTGTGCCTCTCTCTCTCTGCCTCTATCTCTGCCTCTCTCTCTCTCTCTCTCTCTCTCTCTCTCTCTCTCTCTCTCCTCTCTCTCTTCTCTCTATTCTCTCTCTGCTCTCTCCTCTCTCTCTCACTCTCCCTCTCTCTCTCTCTCGCTCTCTCTCTTCTCTTCTCTTCTCTTCTCTTCTCTCTCTCCCTCTATCTCTCTCTCTCTCTTTCTCTCTCTATCTCTCTCTCTCTCTCTTCTCTCTCTCTCTCTCTCTTTCGCTCTCTCGCTCTCTCTTGCTCTCTCTCGCTCTCTGTCGCTCTCTCTCGCTCTCTCTCTCTCTCTCTTTCGCTCTCACTCGCTCTCCCTCGCTCTCTCTCTCGCTCTCCCTCGCTCTCTCCCGCTCTCTCTCTCTCTCTCTCTCTCTGCTCTCTCTCTCTCTCTCGTCTCTCGCTCTCTCTCTCTCTCCCTCTCTTTCTCTAGCTCTCTCTTCTCTTCTCTTCGCTTCTCTTCTCTCTCTCTCTCTCTTCTCTCTCTCTCTCTCTCCATTCGACTCTCCCTCTTCTCTCTCTCCCCCCCCCCCCTCTCTCCTCCAACTCCTCTCTCTCTCTCTCCTCTCTCTCCTCTCTCTCCTCTCCCTTCTATCTTCTATCTCTCTCTCTATCTCTATTTCTATTCTCTCCTCTCTCTCTCTCTCTCTTTCTCTCATCTATCTTTCCTCGCCTGTCCTCATCTCTCAACTCCCCCATCTCTCTCTGTTTCTCTCTCTCCTCCGCTCTCTCTCTCTCTCTCTCCTCTCCCTCTCTCTCGCTTCTCTCTCTCTCTCTTCCTCTCTTCTCTCTCTCTCTTTCTCTCCTTCTCTCTCTATCTATCTTCTCTCTCTCTCGCTCTTCTCCTCGCTCTCTCTCTCGCTCTCTTCGCTCGCTCGCTCTCGCTCGCTCTCTCTCTCTCTCTCTCTCTCGCTCTCGCTCGCTCGCTCGCGCTCTCTCTCTCGCTCTCTCCCGCTCTCTCTCTCTCTCTCTCTCTCTCTCTCTCTCTCTCTCTCTCTCTCTCTCTCTCTCTCTCTCTCTCTCTCTAGTCTCGGCTCGAGAGTGCCCTGCACTCATAGCGTAGCCGCGACGCGAAGCGCCCCGCCTGGAGTCCCGACTCCAGGCCTCGCGAGACCGGAACCGCGCCAGCAGCGCGGTACTGATTTGCGTCACCTCCTCCCTCCCACCAGAGCGCCCGCCGCAATGGCCCCCGCCAAGCCGGAGCGCCGTCGCTCTTCCAAGCAGCCGCCGAGCTCACGTCCTGCAGCTGAAGGATCCCTCCTCCAACGCAAACAGGACTGCATTGCAGCCTTCAAGCAAGCGGGGTCTGACCGCCCCACAGCCGCATACAACGGGCTCGCCGAGCTGAACGCGGACGAGCTGCAGGCCACGTACGACATGCACAAGACCAACACCAAGAAGCTCGGCAGTGCCTTGATTCGCATGTGTGCCGCCAACCAGATCAGCTACACGCTGGATCACCACCAGCGCAGCAAGCCTAAGCGCAATGGTGGTGACACATCCTATCCACCAGCTGCGTCCGCACGTCTTCAGGCTGCGGACGCCAAATTTATTGCCTTGGACCCGGCCTTCTGGAAGGTCCCAGTCCTGGCCGAACCCACATCACTCGACGACGGCAAGACGTACAAGCCCAGCATCAGCCTCCACGACTACGAGAGTGGCGAGCGGCTGCTGCAGCACCATCTCGAGCAGGGTAAGCGTACCACGGGTCAGCTCGCGATCGCTGTCATGGGCCCAAAAAACGACAACTACGTCGGCACCGAGCTCGCCGTCCCCGTGCTGAAGCGCCACCCCAAGGCGCCCAATGTGGTTCACACGCACGTCCCCGTGACCGTGTACCAGCTGGGCACCAAGGAAGTCGCCTGCACGGAAAAAGTAGCCGTCGCCACCATTGATCCTGCCGACCACGTATGCTGGATTCGGGTGACCATACATGAAACCGAAGCCATCGCCGCAGTCCCCTCCATGCATCAGGCCTTCGAGGATCAGTTTTCGGGAGGCGCCCCCGTGAACGGTGGTCCACGCGCCAAGGGTCCTTTCCGAGGGGATTCCGCTCCACAGGACAAGGCGCGCCAAAACCAAAAGCACAGGGAGTCTAAGAAAGACGCTCGCCGCCAGGAGCTCGACAGTCAGCTGCAGGACACCTTCAAGGCCCTTTTCCACGGCAACTTTAAAGCCGTCACTATCCTCGAACCCTGCAAAAGTCTAGGCAGGTACGGATCTGGCGTCGGAAAAAGGTCCCTGGCTGCCACTTTCGGCGTCAGTCTTCAAGCAGTTGACAAGGTCTTGGCGGGTTCGGGGCAACTCGGCGCCACCTACGACCTCAGCAACGCAGGTGCGGACGAGCCCACGGCAGACAAGTACCAGACCGTGTGGTTCCCCGAGGACCAGCCCATCACGATGGCAGAGGCGTTTCAGAAGTCGGTGGACTTCAAAGCCCTAGGAGTCGTCAGGCACGGCAAGTCAGGCTTATTGGGGATCCGTGTTGCACGTGGGTCAGACGCCGCCAAGGCCGCTGCCGTCAGCATCCGTGGCTGCGAAGCCACTCTCGCCAAGACGCGATACCGCATCACGGGCATTGCGGCACGCCATGCCACGCTGACTCAGCTTGCCAAGACTCTCACGGGCCCGTCCGTCAAATGGGACTGTGAGGTCTACCACACCGCCTGGGACCCAGCCACTTCGGCGCAGTTTGCCTTAGTGCGCGCTCATCGTCCCCCACCCACATATACGGTACAGGTCGCAGGGTGCCCCATCCCGTGGAGCATCACCGAGGCCCCGTTGGCTGAGGTCGTGCCGAAGAGGGACAACGTTACCATTGTCACCCCTACCACTATCACAGAGCCTGTGACGCCGCCAGCCCGTGGTGGCGGCTTCAGCCCCGCCACGGGCACACTCCTAACCAAAGCGGCCCAGAGCCCTTACCTCCACGACCTCATGACTGCCACGCCCAAAGGCAAGGGCGTCGCACCGCTCCCGATCCCCAAGGAGGAGCCTTAGCCAAGCGCCACCGATCCTCCAGCGGGAAACGTGACGCCACGCCGCACGCAAGATCACACGGCGCTCCAGGCCGCAGCTCCTCTGCTCCCCCGCACGGCACGGATGGAGCTGCCGAGCAGACGGCCGTCCAAGGAACAGGTGGGGACGGGCATGACCCGCAACCTGGCACGGGGGCGGCCGAAGGTGGGGGCCACACGGAAGGGCACGTTGACGCAGCCGCCGAGGTACCAGGCGACGTCGAGATCCTCTCATCAGAGGACGAATTCAGCGTGGCATCGCGCGAACCGAACACCCTCGGCGAACGCTTCGCTACGGCCCCTAAACTGTCAGATGCCGCTACGACCCGCATCCAACACATGGAACAACAGCACGAGCTGCTTGCCAACACGGTGGACAACATGCAGGTCCAGCTTGCGGGCGTTCTCTCATCCCAGGCCACACTCACGGAGCACGTTACAGGCTTGGAACGAGGGCTTGCCACCGTCGTCACGCAGCAACAGACGGCAACTACCGAAGCTGCTGCACTGCGCGGCGACATCCAGGCCCTCCTCGGGCACCTCACGGGGGGTACCATCCACCTGCCCCAGGTGGCCACCCTCGATACCAAAAAGGAAGAAGCTGCACCAGTTGCCGAGCCCGTGGCTGTCTGCGGGTGGATCGACCAGCCAGGCCAGGTCACCCCAGGGACGGGGCCCCCAGGGGCTGACAAAGGCAAAGACAAAGGGCGGGCCACACAGGAACCCTATTGAAGGTGCCTCAGAGGGCCCGCCTCAGCCCTCCGAGGAAGCGCCTTCAGAGGCATCCCTTCTCACTTCTCGTCGTACCTCCTCCTTGCTATATCATGTCATTTTTGGCAGCAGCACGAGCAAGCTACCTGGTGTAGGGACACCTGTCATCTTGCTGTGGGTGTGTTTGTTGCAATGTACATGAGCATGCAGGGGTACCTAAAGATGCGTGCTGACATGCAGCCTTTGGCTCATCGCTCGCGCCGCCTGCCAGGCCTCGCCATCATGTGGCGCTTTGCTTTCAGCCTGGCCCTCCCCTCGCTCGCTGGAGCACACCCGTCTTCAGGCGGTGCGCCCCAGCATGGAGGTGGGTTTCTTCTGCAGCACGTCGAACGTGCGTCCCTTTTCTACCTCTACGATGACAGCATCTACAAGTACGATCACTGCACCATCTTGGACCCGATCGTCAACGGCACCGCTGCCGCGAGTCCGTGCAGTATTGGCCAGGCACACAGTGGCGGCTTCAGCCCCGCTGCTGTGCCCCGCTATTGCCCTACGGGTCCCACCACTCCCATGCGAGATAGGGGCGAACCCGAGGAAGACCCTGCTTTCTGGCACCTGATGATGATCCGCGCCAGGCTCATACCGTGTGCTGCGGCGTGGGCACCAGGTGAGGATAACCAGGACATGTTCTGGGCATGGCTCGAGGACTGCGTCCCGTACATCCTGGCGACGCTCCATCTGCCACAGTACGATCACCTCTTCCTTGAGGCGTCCGAGGACACCACCGACGCCCTGCGTCATCGCACCGCGGTCGACATGTGCGAGGACATCTGGCACAGAGCGGGCCCCGACAGGCAGCGCATCAACCGCAACCTCACTCGGATCCAGAGCAGCCGCGAGTACGCCACCCGCTATTTCGGCCTCCTTCTGGAGTACCAGGGCGCTCGTGCCACGCTCGTTGGCCCTGAGGCTTTCATGGCACCTTTGCCGCCATACCTCTCACGGGCCCATGCTCTGCTGCCAAGAGGTCTCCCTCCACCCGACCATGACGCCATGGCATACCTCGCTGATGTTATCCTGCACCAACCGCCAGACATGCTGCCGCTCGTCGAGGCGGAGCTCGCTGCGGCGCCGACGGACGGCACCGATCAGGCCGCAGAAGATCCCGTATCATGGCTGCTCCAGCACATCGCGGCCAGCGATATCGGCAATACTTCCATGGACTCGTTCCACGCGTCGGAGGATAGCCAGGACGACATCGATATCCAGGATCGAGACGGCACGATACCATCAGGCGACTCGGCTCAGCGTGACCGCGACAGTGAGCCTCACTCTGGGCTCGCCCCGTGGCAACGCAGTGCGCCCCACACCTCAGATCAGGCCGACCCTTCTGCGCGGCCTAACGACGCTGAAGGCGTCACTGCCGCTGATGTGACTAGCCATTCCACTGCTTCGCCAGCTCATGCCAGGCCGTGCAGTGGCGGCTTCAGCCCCGCTGCACCACTGGCTAGACCTGGACATCCCCAGACCGCAGGAGGTGACAACGTGACTGACTCCAACCCCAGTGCCATCGACCACTGGCAGGCCGACATCGACAACGACCCCATCGATGATGAACACCCAGATGCCAGCGGTCCCCACGAGCCCCAGCACAGCTCAGCGGCATCACGACATTGTGGCTGCCTCATCTGCCTCCTGGTGGCCACGTACGCCATCGCGATAGCAATGCCGTACAAGGACCAGATCGATGGATACTTGCCGACCCCGAGCCGAGACCCCAGCTACCGACAACGACGACGACGCCAAGCGACCGCACCAGGCCCATCGGCGTCCACTATATTCCGACGCAAAACGACATACTATGTCACGTCCACATTGAGGGCCACTCTCAAATGGACCAGCGACAAACTCAGAGATGGTGTCTCGGGCGGAGCCACTGCAGTCGGGAGCGGCTTCGGGGGCGTCCTTAAATGGGCCAGCGGCAAGCTAGGGGCCATAGCCACGGGTGGAGTTGTGTGTGGTCTTCTACTCGTCGGTGCCAAACTCCTTGCCCAGGGAGCTGTCGGACACGTAGGCGCCCGCATATGTGCGCGGGCCCTGGACTCATCCACTGCCCACTGGTGCCTCCGCTGTTGCCAACCGAGCAGGAAGCCGAAGGACGAGGCCACACACAAAATGCCGTGCACGCTCGCCGACGAACACGACGACCAGCAGGTGCACGCACTCCGACATCCGCTGCTACAGGAACACTACGCCGCAGCTGTTGCCGCCGCAGTCGCCGACGTCACCACCGCCACTACCGCCGCCATCGCTGAAGTCACAGCCGCCGTATCGCGAGCCTCGTCTGTCACACCAAGATCGACCAGCCCGACGCCACGAGACGGCTCCAAGAACGGCACGACATTCGGTAACCTACCGACCAACGAGGATGCCACAGCACACGGCAGCGACACCGAGCCAAGGGAAGCGAGGGAACGCACCCATGGCAGCCCGTGGTCCATCTTCCGACATGCTGACGCTCGTGGTTCCTCCCCCTCCCCCGACGAGGACACCCAACCACCACGACGGCGAGCACGCTATGCATCACCTGACAGGCCCCAGGCGCCTTCAGGCCCTGGTACGCCTTACACTGCCCTCAAGCCACCGACACGCAACTCACGCAACACCATCCAGCGTGACCCAGCGGTCCCCGAGCCGCCGAAGAGCATACTTAACGCCCTGTACCAAAACGGCTTCGCGCTAGGGAACAGTGGCGTGTCCACTGAGGACATCAAAGACGCTCTACGACTCCACGACCACCCTCGATTCACTCACGACCCAACACTCCAAGTGCTGGGGCCGTGGACGGACATCATGCAGAGGCCACCGAACCGCCTCACTTGGGTGCTGGAAGACTCGGGCGGAAACTCGGGCGAGACAATTTTCCCATACCTCACGTGGGACCTCCGTCAACCCACCACCGACGCGCCCACTGTTTTCTGGCATGGGACCCGCGGCGACCTTGCGGCCCGTCTTGCTGCCTGTGGAGGGCACCTCTTGCCAGGCCCCCGCCGTGAAACGAAGGGTCGAACTGGCACCAACGTTGGCCGCACGTACGTGAGCGTGCACCCTTCGCTGGCCGCGTGGTACGCGATACCGCCCCACCCGCCCTACAGTCTCGAAGACGACACCCTCGCGTGGGGACCCATCGCACTCTGGATGTGCGAGGCCACCCAACCACCGCGCGGGGAAAACAGGCACAACTACGTGAAAGGGGAGGCTCACGGAGCGCGCCTCATTTACCCTCGGGTCCTGAGCCTCCTCATCCGCATGGACTGGTGTGCCCCCACAGAAGCTGCTTCCAGGTGCCGTGCCCTTCCACACGCCTATGGCATGGGTGACTGCGCGCACGCCCTCCACATTGCTGGCTACGATCATCCAGATCTCCGTGAGGCGGCTGAAGCTCACGACCAGGAAGCTAGCACCAGGCGCAGATCAACCATCGCGGCAGCATGGCCACCACCGCAGGCGCTATACTCGCCAGAAGCGGCGCGAGCATGGGCCAAACAGCACTACGACACGGAAGCAGCCACCAGGGACGACCCTAATCAGCCTCGACCACGCGTCTCGCTCCACATACTCCAGCTGGACCCGAAACCACTCATCGACCTGGTGTACACGGGCTTGCAAGCTGTCCCCGTGCGGGGGCACCCTGACGCACACGGGTCGCGCCCCAGCGGCTCCAGCCCTGGGGCCGCGTCGGACCCACCACGCACGCAACAAGTCAGGCACAGCCTTAGCCCACAGTCCAGACCCCTCATCGACGTCATCTGGAGTCGACGAACGCCGTACGCCATCCCTCATCAGCGCGGCCGCCGCCCTCGCCCGAGGCCGCGCCCGTGCGCGACGATCTGCCTCTCGCTCGTCACGACAGAGCGACGGGAACTCCACCTCCGACAACAGCGGCATCGAGACGTGGGAGCACATTGTGACGGAGGAGGAGCCGACTGCCTACCACGTCCTCGCCTACCACGTGCGTGATGTGCGGTCCCGTGTCAACGCCCCTGGCATCGAGGTCTGGCTCGACCCTGGTGATCACCACGATGGCGCCTACTTACCGTGGGGGACGACAGTCATGGGCTACCGCGTCATTGACCCTACGGTGGACGGGCGTGACGGCTGGGTCATCCTCCATCATGATCACGGCGACACCACTACTAAGCTCTGGGCACCGACCCAAGTCCACGTTAAGGGGGACGACTCCTGGCGCACCGTCATGGTACCAGCGGATATGGGGCCCCAGTGGATCAGGTGCCATGCCGAGGACGCACGCCTCCCCGCCGAGGTAGTCCGCACTACAGGCCAATCCTGGTTTGCTGACGTCTGGCCCTTGTGGGATCGCCCGAGACCCCACCCAGACGACCCAGGCACAAACGAGCATGCGCTACCGCCCTTACCAGGACGCTGGTCTTGCCTACAGTGTCGATTCCAATGCTGCCAATATTGCGCGGCTCGCCGCAACACACAGCTTGGCACCTCGGGCCAACCAACGTGCCCAGACTGCGGCCGCAGCGGACTGCGTACACCTATGGACTGGTCCACGGACTACTCGTGCAACAGTTGGACGTGTGCATACAGCACCAATAAGAGGGACTCTGACACTTGTTGCCTGTCCAGCAGGTGCCCCCACCCTCCCAGGCCACACAACCAGCTCGACGTCCGTGCCACAGGGATGCCGCCGCACATCCTTGCCCGCCAATTCGGCAACGCGCCAGCCCTCCACGACCTCAAGGAACCCCCCCGAGCGCCTTCAGGCCCCGGGGGAGAACCTCCACAACCAGGGCAAGCAGGCTACCAGGGCCAATGGTACCTCCCACCACAGCCGCGGCGTGTCCCCAGGCAGGGATTGCCTGACGGCACAACGCGGCCACCTGGATTCACAGGAACGGGGATGCCCGAAGAACCTTCCCCCGACCAACCGCTTTGGAGGGAAGGCTATGTGCTCTTCAGCCCCCATCAGGCCCTCAAGGAGGAACTCACCTTCAACAAGACGGTCCGCCGACCCTTCTCCCTAGCCATTACCAATATGTACAGGGATCGTGTCACGGTCAGGACCGTTTGCGAGTTGATCGCCGAGCGCACCCACATGACCCGCACCCGCTGGCGAGATGTGGTACTGTACTGGGACGCCGAGGGTGGTCCTGGGCCTCAAGCTCTCGACTACGATATGCGACTCTGTGACGCCATGGTGAGCCGTGCCACGACCGAAGCTGAGCTAAACCACGACCGCAGCAACCGTGGTAGTTTCTGCCTCTACGGACCAGCGCACCAGCGGGCCATCAACATTACGGCGATCTCAGAGCCGCAGAACATCGACTACACGGAGTATGTGCGACGATACTCACCCGTAGGGGAGACCTACCCTGACCACGCCTTCGAGCACGTCTATCGGGGCTGGCAGCGGCCCGACGTGCCCACCATCCTCCCCGACACCCGTCCCCTCTCGAGAGCCGACTGGCAGCGCCACCAACAGCACCAGCAGCGCATCCAGCAGCGGGACCAACGTGACGCAGGACAGCAGGGCACACCACGCTACCGCTCCCCTGCGCGAGTCCCGACAGGCGGTAACACGGCTTACGACGGGGTTGCCGCCTACCACCGTGGTCCCATAGGTGCCATGCCTGCGGCTGCTGGAGCAGCCGCCTCCAGCTACGGCCAAGCCCCCAACGCCAGGGTTCACCCAGCGGCCATCGGCTACTCGCGTGCACCCCTACATGCCCTAAGGGCCACCTCGCCAGTGCCAGGGTCCACGCGCGCCTGGGGCCTCTACTCAGGCCGACATGAGGGCCCCTCCAGCAACCAGCCTGCAGTGATAACCCCTGCGGCTTCAGCCCAGGGGGCTGCAACAAACCGTGGCAGGGCTGGGCGCCCCGAAGGATGGCGCGATGCGAACGTGCGCGCTTGGCAACCGCGCCAGCACACGCCCCCGCCAAATGTAGCTGCAGCACTGCGCCCTGCCCAGGCCAAACCTGCCCCACTTGTGCGAGAGAGGCAGCCGCTCACCCCGCTCGTCCTCACGCGCATCCAGGCGCATCGCAGCGCCTCCCCGAGGCACAGCGAGGGAAGCGCCCACCACGTCAGCCCCCGCCCAGACGCGGCCGACCCCGACCAGGCCACAGCCACGGCGGAAGGCGGCACAAGCGCCTCTCGCCAGCCCAGCCCATCACCCTGCGCGGCGCCGATCCGATCCCCGAGCAGGGCGGATTCTGAGCGCGCTAATGCCCAGGCGACTTCGCCACGCGACCGTCACACGGGCGGGCGCGTCCCGCGCAGCAGGACCTGCAGCCGCCACAGTTCACGCAAGGCCCCAGGGAGCTCCACGAGCTCGCCGCCTCGCGAGACTCAGGCCGATGCCCGACCCCCCGAAGTGGTGCCACGCTTCGGAGCCAGCGTCATCGACCCTAGCCAGGTCGACCTCGAGCCGACGCCGTCCACGGACCACGAGCCGCAGCTGCCCACCCGCGTGATCGTCCCCATCGACGAGGCGCCAACCTTCGACCCGTTCAAGAACAAGTACCGTGTCAAGAACCTTGTGGCGGGTTTTGGCGGGGGCTCACCGCTCTCACCTCAGAGTCGGGGCGGTGCCCCCGCCACCTCGGCTGCTGCCGCGGCAGCTGCGGCCCCGCGGGGAATCAGCCCTGTCCGCAACGTGGGCCTCACGGCAGCGGGCATGGACGAGGCCCAGCGTCAGGCCTCCGATCGTGCTGCTGGAGCCGTTCCACCAGATGCTGCTCATCAAGACACTGACGGGGCGGGCGTGTCACCGCAGGAGGGACCAGCGGTGGCGCGTGCGCAGTACATGCGCGTGCGTTGCGCCGCCGCCGCGCAGGATGGATCGAGGAGTCGCCTCCCTCTCCCACGGCTGCCGTCTCACTTCTCCTCCCCTCGCCCCCTATAGTACTGGAGTGAGGAGGAATTTTCGTGACATTTTTACTAATATTTATGAACCCCCCCTGGCGCAGTGCCGACCGTGTCCCTCCTATATGGTTGGCCTGACGGCGGCTTCAGCCCCGATCAAGCTAGCCCATAGTAACGCCATGAGCTCCTACTGTGGCCAAGCCTCCTACTGGGGCGAGGGTCAAGCTGACCTTCACCGTGCGGGGCGCGCAAACCCCAGTTCCACCGATGGAGACGGGCCAGGTCGCTCCATACACCTCGTCAGCCTTAACATCACCAGTCTCTCAGCGAACTGGCCAACCATCACCGCCCTTGGTGTCGACCACAATGCCGCTGTCATAGCACTGCAGGAGACCCGACATGCCAAGCCGACTAGGCAAGCCATCGCTACCAGCGCCGCCAATCCTCTCCACGGTGGATACCACGCCAGTCTTGGGCCTGACCTTGATCTGGCGCGAGCCCAGCGCAGAGCTGCCCACGGCGGCACTGATCACACCGTTGTGGGCAACACTGGCGCCTCGGGAGGGGTCGCCATTCTCTCCAAGGATGCCATCGTCGACACCACTGTCGACGACAATGCGCCCTGTATCGCCGCCCTCAAGGCCAAGAAAAGATGGCATGAGGTCTTTCTCCCAATCTGCACTCAACACCGCCGTAGGCGGCGACGAAATAATCATGGGCCCGCGGGGATCTACATAGCGAGCCTTTACGGGATTGCTGGAGGAGACAGCACAGCTCTCTTTCGGCTCGCTGACTGTGCCGCCGCTAGGGTCGGCTCAGCACCCTACTTCATCTGCATGGACGCCAACACGAACATTGACGACAATCCACACCTTTTGCACATGTTGCAGCACGGATGGTCCAACGTCGCTGAGGGCACACCAGATCACACCATGCACACCTATGGCAATATCCCTGATTGGGACCGCGTCACCAAGTGCCCCCGCACTTCGCGCATCGATTATATCATTGCCAACCAGGCGGCGCGATCCCTTGTCACCGACTTCTGCTACCTTCGCGACTTGCCTGCGAAGTCTCACGTTGGCCTGCAGGTCACGCTTGACCTCAGTCGCCTCGACCATACGGCCCGACGTCTTCTTGCCCCTACGCCCTACCCGCCCGACGATGGAGTTCATGAGGGGCACGAGCTGCAAGCACTTGGGACCCTCATCGCTGGGCGGTACCAGGACCGCATGGAGCAGGCCGACGCACGAGACGACGTGGAGCGCATGTTCACCCTGGCTAACGAGGCCAGTCATGAGTACCATCTCACCCGTCTACGCGATCTGCCACCTCCACCGCCCCACCAACCAAAAAAGAAGCCCCCCACCATGCACGGGCTCACGCCTACGTTCGAGGATCGACCAGTTGTCCCCCGCGCGTTCCCCACCTACGGAGCTTCCACGATTCACATGAACCGACTGCGCAAGCTCTATCGGCAACTCTGCGAGCTCCGTTTCATCGGACAGCACCACCATCTTGATTGCCGTGCTATTCCGCCGTACCTCGCGCAGCGCATCGACTGCACGTGGGCCGCGGCCCGCCTCTTATGCCACAAGCTGCGCCCCACGGTTCTCCTGGAATTCCCCGAGGCCTGGGCCCCAGACGAGCCAGTGCCGCACGGGGAGCACCTTGACGTTTTGATCCAGCATCTCGACTTAGAGCTGGCGCGACGCGCGAACCGTGCCAAGGCGGAACGCATCAGGATATGGGCCGAGGGCGTCCGTGAGCCAAGCGGGCGAAAGGCGGCCATATACGCACGAGCTGCTGATAGCTCGCCCACGGCGTATCTCCGCACGCCTACCACTCCTGACGATACGCAACTCCACTGCGACACCAACGCCTTCAAACCTGACGAAGCTTGCACGGACGACAGCGACGCTGACACCGAAGCTGGCGGCTTCAGCCCCGGCGACGGTAGTTCGCCCGACACGGACAGCGACGAAGACCACACCCGTGAACCACCACCTGCGCAAGTCCCCGACATCCTCCCTGCCAACGCCATTGTTGCTAACATCAAGGACATGCTGAAGCTCATGGTCGACACCTGGGAGCCCATCTTGGGCAGGTACCGCGCACGTGCGGGACATGACGCCGAAGCCATGCCGACGTGGGCCGACTTCTACGACGAGTACCGACAGGAGCTGCCTACGCCATCACCAGCTACCCCTTTCCACCTCACCGACGACCAACTCATCCACTTCATTCGCACCCGTTCACCGAGACGCGCGGGGGGTCTGGACGGTTGGACTACTAAGGAGGCAAAGGAGCTTCCCGACGACATTCTTCGCCTCTTCGCCAGCGTTCTACGAGCTATGCAACGCACTGGCACCATCCCAGAACCCCTCCTCCACGTCCCAAACCCGTGCCTCCGAAAAGGCCGAGGCGAACTCCCAACGGACCAACGACTTCTCTCGGTGCTTTCCGTTTGGATGTACGCGTGGGAAGCACCAGCTTACCGCAGCCTCACGGAATGGCGGAAAGGATGGACCCACGCCACGAGTTTTGGCGCTGTCCCCAAAGCTACCATTGGGGACGTCAGCACTTCTCTCGCCCTTCGCATCGAACACGCCAGAGCCCTTCTCCTTCCCTTGGCTGGAGCTGCCCTGGACCGTCAGAAGTGTTTCGACTATCTCATCACGGACATATGCCTTAACCTCGCGCTTCACGCGGGGTGTCCCCAAGACATCGTTACTGTCCGCAGAAACTTCTACAGGCGCCACAAACGTTACATCCGCATGAACGGTGCGTACTCTAAGGAACTGGCCAGGACAAACGGTCACCTCCAGGGAAGCTCTTGGTCCCTGGACGACATTAAGCTGCTCATGTGCGTCTGGACCAAGAGACAGCATCGTTACGTGCCGCGGTCACTCAGCACTACTTTTGTTGACGACAGCAACTCCACTACCCACACCGCGCCCGATTTGCAGAAATCTCTTGATGAAACCGCCAAGTTTGATCGATTTTCTGGTCAACGCATTCATCCTGGAAAAGTGGCGGGGTGGGCGCTTACCGACGAGCTTCACACCGCCGTTACCCAGCTCACCTTGGCGGAACGGCCCTTACGCGTGGTCGACTCCTTCAAGCTCGTCGGAAGTTACATCAACGCCGAGGCAGCGCCGGCTCCAGCCGCGCTCAACCTCACGGCCACCGCTGACGCCCGTGTTCGCAGGGCGACTAGTCGCCTGCCGCGTATTGGCAAGCTCCCATCTCCGATGCGTATTAAGGCGCGGCACGCCCGCTCCCTTGCTGCCAGCGTCTGTACCACGGGCACTGACATCCAAGCCCCATCAGGCCCCGTCAAAACTGCCTACAACCATGCCCTTAAGGCGGCTATCCGCCCCAAGGGAAACAGGTGGGTCGAGTTTTGGACTCTCATGGCCGTGTGCGTCCCAGGGCACGCCCTGGAGATTGACGCCATTATGCAGCGTGAAGTCTTCCTGTGCCTGCGGCGACAGGTCAACCGCGACGCCACTCTTTGCGGCCTCGTCAGGGATCTCCAACACCATGTCCAGACCCTTTTTGGCGGAGGACCTGTTGGACGACTTGTCCAGACGCTTCAGCAGCTCCGTTGGACTTGGCCCACATTTGGCACCATGTACGACGACTGGGGCTGTCAGATCAGTTGGCTGAACCTTCCCCAAAACGCCTTCCTTCACATGCTGCGCGCCTCGCAACGCAGAGCCTTTCTCAGAAAAATCAAGCCACGGCGTCATGACCTTGGTCACCTTGCTTCGGTCAGACAGGGCCTCGACCTTTTCGCCAGCACGTGGCTCGCCCGCACCAAAGGAGCTGCCAAATGCAACGCATGGCAGCTGGCGCTCCTCTTAAACTACCTGTCGGGCGGGGACCACACCCAACAGCGACGTTCTCGATCAAATACGTCCGCTGATCCCAGCCCTATTTGCCGTTACTGTGATGAGGAAGAGGAAACTCAGGAGCACACTGTGCGTGACTGCAAGTGCTGGGCCCGTGAAAGAGTCCCTCTCACCACCCTCATCAGTGACGAGCAGTGGGCACGTCTTCCTCCGCACACAAGACATTGCGGGCTCTTCGATGAGGACCCAGCCCTCCTCGATCTGCAAGCCGACCTCGCGAGGGACCCGCTACCTCAACCCATACCGCGGCCCCCGCCTGAGGGAGATCCTGCGGCTTCAGCCCAGGACTCCTACACCACTTACCTTGACCACGACACTGGTTGGACATGGGTCTACGCTGCCACGGACGGTGCATGCACCAACCAAGCCATCCCTTTGCTTGCAAGAGCGGGCTACGGCGTCTACTACGGCATCGACCACCGCATGAACTACAGTGCGCGCGTCACGGCATCACGCAGAACGCACAGCTTGCGGAGACCCTCGCCATTGTCCACCTCACGGCATGTGCTGAACGGCCCGTACACGTCTTCGTGGACAACCAGGCGGTGGTCGACGGCTTCCAAAGGATCATCGACGGACACTCACCTCCGCAGGGCACGCACGTGGAGTTCTGGGAAAAGGTCCACCGATGTGTCATGGCCAAGCCAAACATGTTCCGCGTAGAGAAAGTCGCTAGCCACCAGGGCGACACGGGCATCGACCTCGGGCTCATCGGGCCCATCGCGGAGGAGTTCAATCGTCAGGCTGACGCCCTCGCCACAGCGGCGGCACGTACTCATAACCTCCCAGACGACATCGTTGAAGCTGCCAAAGCACGACACCGCCAAGCGACCGTGCTCCATGGAGTCGCCGTTGCCATCTACGAGCGGAGACATCGTACTCTTCCTCTCCCACACCGCAGGGCTGGGTTCACTGCTGCAGAACTAAACAAAATGGAACCAAATCCCCTGCTGTCTGACCAGGCTCCACCCGCGGCTGGACCAGACATCCCACAAAACCCCGACGAGCTCTGGGCCGAGGCCCAACGGGGGTTATTCGACGAACAGGAGGACGACCCGTTCGGCTTTGGTGGAGGTTTGGACTTCCTGGGCGACGAGTCAGCCAGCGCCAACCCTGCCCCGGCGGGCACCCGCACGGCGCCCCCGACTCCGCCATTGAGGGCGTCAGCCCACCCACATGACAACGCCGTTCCTTCTCAAGACGCTGATGAGCAGGACGATGACCTTTTCAGCCTCGGTGGGGGATCGGACGCTTTGGACGACGGACCAGCCAACGAAAACCCCGCCCCGTCGGGAAACCTCGCAAACCCTACTGCGACGCCGTCCCCAAGAGCGTTAA
The DNA here is from genome assembly GCA_963575745.1 of Prorocentrum cordatum. Classification (NCBI taxonomy): domain Eukaryota; class Dinophyceae; order Prorocentrales; family Prorocentraceae; genus Prorocentrum; species Prorocentrum cordatum. The sequence goes on from CAUYUJ010017805.1 coordinate 18,207, forward strand.
CGCCCACATACGATGATATCGGTCACCGCCAGGACGCCGACCACGACCCGAGTGCCCCCCGAGGATTGGGCGGCATTGAGGACGCACCGCCGACACCACACGCTGCCGACCATGCCGCCCCACCGAGTCACAAACCCTCTACGCGACCGACCTCAGCGGCCTTGCACGGCACCACGACTGGCCCCACCGCGCATACCACTTCACCTCCCCATCGTCAGCGACCCGCGGGGGCGGCTTCAGCCCCCCCGCAGGGTACTAAACCAGACAGGCCCTCGTGCCCCACCCACGCTTCCTCCGTTGCTGAGCGAGAGGAAGCGGCTCCCCTGACCTCTCGGGGCGCGGCCCTAGCGGCTCCAGCCCTGGGGTCGCGCCGGCCCCTCCAGTCACCTTTTAACGGTGACGGACGTCAGCGTTCAGGGTCCCGCACGCCGCTAGCCCACCTGGACAGGCGTACCGAGGACCTCGCCTCTGTCTCGAGATCCTCGGCGGATGTCACTGAGCAGCCACCTCTCACCGACCGTGAAACTGAGCTGTCACAGGCTATGGCTGCCCTTCAGCAGAAGTGCTTAGCTCTCGCCGCGGACCTCGCCGCTGCCCAAGCTCGTCAAGGTCCTCTACTCCAGCGCCTCCACAGCGCTGGGCGAGCCTTCGCCGAGCTGCTCACCACCTCGCCCGATGGTGTCGTGCCGTCACTCAACATCCAAGCTATGTTGTCATCGTTCCGCGGCGCTCCACCTGGTGCCCCGCGCTGATCCCCTCCTTTCTGCCTGCCCGTGTGTACGTGTGGCTCCGCGTCCACGGTGTCAGGGCGTGGGGGCGGGGGGTGCCCCGTCACTGCGCGCCGCTTAGCGGCCAAGCGCCCAACTGGCGGTCCGCCAAGCCGCCTAGCCACGTGCCAGCACGTCGCCTTTCTTGTTGGGGCCTTTTACCTCACGCGGTCTGTCAGGTGAGATCTTCATCGTCTGTCCGCCGTCTGTAGCGTCAGTCGCACTGCGCCGGGGGAGGGGGTTTTGTAGCCCGCCCTCGTATCTTAAGGCTGCACCGCCGCAAATAGTGCTTGCGAGTTGTCGCACCGCAGTGCGCCTCGCGGACGGACCCTGGTCCGCCTACTTGTCCGATCTCTCTCTCTCTCTCTCTCTCTCTCTCTTTCTCTCTCTCTCTCTCTCTCTCTCTCTCTCTCTCTCTCCTCTCTGCTCTCTTCGCTACTGGCTTCTGACGGAGTCTGGGTTAGGTGAGCCTGAGTGTGGGTGAGTCTGAGTATGGGTACGTCTGTGTGTGCCTGACTCTGAAGAAATGAATCTGAGTGTGAGTGAGCTTGTGTATGAGTGAGTCTGGGTGCGAGTCTGAATCCCAATGGTGCCCCTGGCAGTGTCTGGCGACTAGGAGGCCCGGGTCGACTCCTCTTTGGGAAGCCAAAATGCTGCCCCTGGCAGCGTTTGGTGACTATGAAGCCCCTGGTGGACCCCCCCTGGGGCTCCCAAATGATGCCCCTGGCAGCGTTTTGTGACCATGAGGCTCTCAAGAGATACATGTTGGGGACGCCAAACGGCAATTCTAGCTGAGGCGTCCCACCAAAATCGGCGCGAACGGGCTCGTGAGATCAGCCAGGGTGGCTCCCCCTTGGGGCTCCCAAATGATGCCCCTGGCAGCGTTTTGTGACCATGAGGCTCTCAAGAGATACATGTTGGGGAGGCCAAACGGCAATTCTAGCTGAGGCGTCCCACCAAAATCGGCGCGAACGGGCTCGTGAGATCAGCCAGGGTGGCTCCCCCTTGGGGCTCCCAAATGATGCCCCTGGCAGCGTTTTGTGACCATGAGGCTCTCAAGAGATACATGTTGGGGGCGCCAAACGGCAATTCTAGCTGAGACGTCCCACCAAAATCGGCGCGAACGGGCTCGTGAGATCAGCCAGGGTGGCTCCCCCTTGGGGCTCCCAAATGATGCCCCTGGCAGCGTTTTGTGACCATGAGGCTCTCAAGAGATACATGTTGGGGAGGCCAAACGGCAATTCTAGCTGAGGCGTCCCACCAAAATCGGCGCGAACGGGCTCGTGAGATCAGCCAGGGTGGCTCCCCCTTGGGGCTCCCAAATGATGCCCCTGGCAGCGTTTTGTGACCATGAGGCTCTCAAGAGATACATGTTGGGGAGGCCAAACGGCAATTCTAGCTGAGGCGTCCCACCAAAATCGGCGCGAACGGGCTCGTGAGATCAGCCAGGGTGGCTCCCCCTTGGGGCTCCCAAATGATGCCCCTGGCAGCGTTTTGTGACCATGAGGCTCTCAAGAGATACATGTTGGGGAGGCCAAACGGCAATTCTAGCTGAGACGTCCCACCAAAATCGGCGCGAACGGGCTCGTGAGATCAGCCAGGGTGGCTCCCCCTTGGGGCTCCCAAATGATGCCCCTGGCAGCGTTTTGTGATCATGAGAGAGTGTGAGTGTGAGTGAATGTGACTGTGAGTGAGTCTGAGTGAGAGTGAGTCTCATCTTATCTTATCGAGTCCTATCTTATCTTACCTTTATTACCCTCTATCTTATCTTATCTTGAAATCTCTTATCTTGTATTAGCTTATCTTATATCAACTCATCGTATCGCATCATATCTTGTCTGATCTTATTACTCCATAGGCTGTCTTATCTTATATATTATCCTACCTTGTCATATATCTTATCTTACCTTATCATATATTGTGCTATCTTATCTTATCTTGTAGTAGCTTATCTTGTCTTGTCTTATCTGGTGATTATCATTGGGAGGAGGGAGGCGCGAGCGGGAGGAAGGAATCCGCGCGTGGGAGGCGTCAGAGTAATAACAAGAACCCCAATCCTTAGGATATGGGGAACAACAACAACAACAACAACACCACCACCACCACCACCACCACCACCACCACCACCACCACAAACAACAACAACAACAACGACAACAATAACAACAACAGCAGCAGCAACAACAACAAAAACAACAGCAACAACAACTACAACTACAACTACAACTACAACATGTTTCATTAGCGCGCAACGGGGGACAACCGTTGTGACACGAGGTGCGCAGAGGCCCCACACACAAGCAACGCGTCCTTGGGCCCTATCGGGGCGCTCCTGGGGGCTCTTGGGGCCGTCCTGGCGGCCTCTTGGGCTTTTCTTGGGGCTTCCCTGGGCCATCTTGCAGCATTGCAAGCCCATCAGAAGCGAAAATAATATGAACGTAAATGCATGCATGAATCGTTGCTTGGGTGCTGGAAGGATCTGGACTCCCAAGGGCGTCCTTATGAGGCCCCGTGGCACCGTGAAGCAGTTTTTGGGCGGTCCTGTGGACTCTTGGAGGCATGCTGGAGGCCATCTTGAGCCAGCCCGGCGCAACGCTGGTGCGGGGGGAACCCGTCTCGCCCATGGGCTGCTGTTAGTTCTCTCTCTCTCTCTCTCTCTCTCTCTATTGCGCTCTCTTTTTCTCTCTCTCTCTCTCTCTCTCTCTCTCTCTCTCTCTTTAGTCAATCTCTTTCTCTCGCTCTCTATTATTATTATATATATGTATCTCTCTCTCCCTCTTTCTTTCTGTCTGTCCGTGTGTGTATGTGTATATATATAGGTACGTATGCATACACAACTCTTTCTCGGCCTCTCTCTCTCTCTCTTTATCTCTATCTCGCCCGCCCCCTTGTAACAACTGCATTCTTGCCAGCATGCACCAAGCCAGTAAGCTTGTGCACTGCGGGTGTGCAAGCTAAGTTGTAGAAGCAAGGTGTTTGTAAGCGGTGTGGAATCATCGACGTGGTAAAAGGCTATTGATGTGCTGCGAGATACGTGGTGGAAGCAATGTGGTGTCAGCTATCTGGTGCAAGCAATCTGGGACAAACGATGTAGTGAAAGCTCAGAGGCGCAAACTAGACGATTGCTGTATATGCGGTGCAAGCTATGTGGTGCAAGCTATGTGGTGCAAGATATGTGAGGCAACCCCCACAAACAACAATCACATCGAAAGTGAATCGCCGAAGTACGCCAGCCAGTCTATGCTGCAAGCTGCCAGGATGGAGAGGAGGAAGTTGAGGTGGAAGAGGACGACGACGAGGAGGGTGATCAAAGAGGACGCACCGAGCAGCCATGAGGAATGTGGTACACGGTGGTGTGTGAGATCCCCGGTGGCCCTAACGGCAACATAATCAATCCAGCGCAGCATGAGGTGGACAAGGAGAGGAAGGAATGTGAACTGAAGGAAGCGTGAGCAGCGTAGATAACGCCGACACCAGTACAGCAGCGCTGGCGAAAGGACCACTCCAAAACTCCCGACAAGTCGGTGGCAACTCGTGAGGCCTCCCAAACCTTCTTGTCGGCCCTTGCGACTCGACACTAAATCGACGCCGGATCGACGTGAATCGACGAACACCGACGCTAGATCGGCACTACCTCCTCGACCCCCCAACGCGAATCGACGCTAATCGATGCTGAAGTCGGAATTCAGAGGGTACACCAGGCTTCCAGGATTTGTGACCGAACAAGCATGAGAGGATCGGCGGTGAGCAAAAGGGGGGAAGTGAGAAGAGGCGGGCCTTCTCAGAAGGCTCGGGAGCCCACCGGCCTTCCGAGAAGCTTCCTGGGCCCCCCCCGGAGGCGCCGAAGACTTCTTCTTGGAAGGCGCGGGAGCTTCTGAGGAGCCCCGCCGCCTTCTGAGAAGACCCTCTCCCTCCTCCCAGACACGCGACGCCCTGAGCTTTGCTCTGGGCGGCGCCTCCAGAAGTCCGGACCCGTTCCCCGGGGCCGGTGTTTCGTGCGGAGACGTTTTGTTGACGGCTTACGGGGCCGAAGATAGCGAACAGCTTGGCGTCATTCCCTGCTAGGCTCTGCCTAGAAGGGTTCTTACTCTCTGGGCTTAAAGGGGCCGGGCAGTGGAAAGCGCCCCGGGCGGTTCCCCCAGTATCCGCCCCGCGGTTCCCCCAGTTACGTCCCCTTAGCTTAGCGTTGCTTATCTCATCTTAGCTTAGCTTATTTCATCTTAGCTTAGCTTACTCCATCTTAGCTTAGCTTATTTCAGCTTAGCTTAGCTTAGTCGTCGTCGTCGTCTCCCCGCCTGGAGCAAACAAAAAAACGGATCCGTGGGCGACGCCGCCGCTGCCGCCACTGCCGCCGCTGCCACCTGCTCCTCCTCGTCATCCTCACCGTCGTCCAGCTCCTGGTCCTCCTGCCCCAGATCTGTGGGTGTATTTTGTGGCGCTCGTGTGTGCCAACCTCGTTGCCAGTTTAGTTTTCTGTTCGGGTAATTAGCATGGGTGTAATTCCCGACCTAGGATCTGCCTAGAGGGTTACTTTAGCTTAGCTTAGTTTAGCTTAGCATAGCGCAGCGCTGCATTAGCATAGCATAACATATAATACTATAGCCAACCATAGCATAGCATAGCATAGCGCAACATAGCATAGCATAGCATAGCTTAGCATAGCACAGCGCAACATGGCATAGCATAGCTTATCATATCATAGCATAGCGCAGCATAACATGGCATATCATAGCATATCATAGATTAGTTTAGCATAGCATAGCATAGCACAGCACAGCACAAACTAGCATAGCATAGCGCAGCATAGCATTGCATTGCATAGCATAGCATAGCATGGCAACTAATGCTGCTTTCCTAGGGGCTCCAACTTCTAGGTAGGGTCGCACTGGGGTATTCTTAAAAGATACAAATATAATGACAATAAAAAGTATTGTTATTCTTTTACTATTAATTTATCTCATTGCTCGAATGCTATTACGATTCATGTCTGGGCTCGGCTCCCCCCCGCGCTCGCCGCCGAGAGGAGGGCGCGCAGAGGGGGGGCGCAGGGGGCGCCAGCGCAGGGGCGCCTGCCGAGGCCGGGCCCGCCGAGGCAGGGCGGGGGGGGGGCCGCCGGGAGGGCCCGGCCTCCGGGCGGCGGTCCGCCCCGCGGGGGGGGGGGGGCGCTCGCGAGGGGCGAGCTGGCCAGGCGCTGCTGGACAGCGGGTGCTCTCGCGGGCGCTCTCGCGTGGCTGTCCTGGCCAGGCGCTGCTGGACGGCGGGCGCCCCCTCTTTGCGGCACTCTCGCGGGCGATCTCGCGGGCCTGTGCTCCTGAGTGCAGGGGTGGACGAAAAGCAAAACATGCGCGAAAGGTGCCCCACCATGGCCAGAACCTACTTTATAAGAATCGTCCTCGGACTATATCTTTTGACTAATATTGAATATTCCTCCTGTAGCGGGACAGGACCGACTTGACAGTTGAACAAAGCAGTGGTGAGCGTTTTCTCGTTCGGCGTTTCGACACTGGGCGGAAAGCGGGGGGAGGGGGGGGGGCTCGCTCTGGACCGCTGCTTAGTGCGCGACTGCTTGCACCCGTGCGTCCTGTGGGGGAGGCACCACCTGCTCGAAACAGGCGCCAAAAGCAGCCCAAGATCTACCCCGTGGAGGGGGAGGGATGGGGGGGGGGTGCGAGGACCCGCGCCGATCGGCAACAACACAACGAATAAGAAAACGACCACACATGCAGCTAAAGAGCGTTTGAATCAACTTCTTGGTGGCTGTTGTGCGATGGTGGCAACTGCTGTCTGCCACGGGGCGCACGGTGCAGCCCGCCCTCCCGGGGCATCCCGCTCCGCTCACCGCTGGGGAGTGCGAGATGGCACACTGGAATTTCGGACTCACACTCTGACATGTCCAGCTGTTCTTGCACATCGGCTCCACCGCCAACACCCAAGCCACCACTGCACCATTTGACCCAGGCCTCATTGCCCAGCGACGTGGTCCGGGTTCTCCCTGCACGACGACCTCATGAGCTTCCATACGTCATGCCCCCTCTCCACGCACTGCTGCAAGTTCCCATCGTGCGACTCAGCGCCATGATGCTGATACCCGTCGCTCTCTTTCGAGAGGTGGCGCTGGACCCCGTGCTCGTCATCCTGGTCGGTGTCAGCTTCGAACTGCTCATTCCCGTCGAAGCTGCTTTTGAAGTGGTGGTCGGCACAAAAGACAGCACCAACATCGGCGACGACGTCGGTGCTGCTATGCTTGTCGGAGCTGGCGTGTCTGCTGAAGCCGACTTTGGAGCGGCAGTCCAGAACGGGAACTAAAGCTGGCGTCAGAGTCCGCGTCTGGGCCGTGGTGACAGACCAAGTCGTTGGGCATGGCAGGGGTCGCAGTCGTGGCCATGATCCTGGTCGTGACTGCAGTGGTGCGGCCTGATAGTGATGCTTGTGTTTGTGCTGCTACTGGTGTTTGCAATGGTTGGATGCACGCTGCGGGGATGGCAATGGCAGTGGTGATAGTGATGATGGTGGTCCCCATACTTGCAGTGGCAGTGGTAATGGTGACTATCGCAGCAGGGGTAGCGGGCATGGCATGGAAGTAGCGGCTGTGGGAGTTATAGTGGCCGCAGCAGTCGCAGTGGTCGTTGAAGTGGTACGTTGGGGAGTGAGTGTGGGAGCCAGGATTGCGGTGGTAGTGGCAGCGGAACGGCTGGTGGTGATGACGGGTGGTCAGCAGGCGTGGACAACACAGCCGCAGTCTTGGACCAGGTGGGCGAGCTCGTCCCGAGACTCTTGATCACTCCGCGGCCCGCAGGGCGGATGGCCGGGCCGATGCTGGTGGGCAGGGCATCAGCAACGACCAGGATGGACGATGCGGCTGTGACTGCGAGGATCACGGCGGGCGCCGGCTCCCGCCAGCGGTGAACTGCATGAGAGCGGGCCGCGTGGTCGCCGGCGTGGTCCCTCGGCCGTGCCCTGGCATGCTCTCCGTGCGCGGCCCCAGGGAGGCTTTGACCCTCTCCTCCGACCCTCCCCCCCCCCCTCGGGCCAACGCTTCGCCCCGGGCCCCTGTCTGATGGCCCCTGGCGCCCCGCAGAGCGCCCCCCTGGGAACGGCCACGCCGGCGACCTGGCGACCCGGCCCTCCGCCCCTCGCCGTGGAGGCCGCCGCGTGCTGGGGGGGGGGGGGGGGGGGGGGCGAGGGGCAGCGAGGGCTGCAGAAGAAGGGGCCCTTCGGGGCCCCTCGTGGCGCCCTCTGCGGCCCACAGAGGGAGCCCTTGCCGTCGCTCGGGCGTCCATTTCCCGTGCATGTTTCGATGTCGTGCGTTTTTTTTTGCCCGATGGTCCAGGATGGTCCTCGATGGTTCTCGCCGAAAAAAATGTGCACACGTCCGAGCGATGCCAAGGAGCCCTTGGGGCCCAAAAAGGGCACCTCCCTTCCCCCTCCCCAGCTACCGCTCCCCCCGTGAACTCACGCCCCACCGCCGTTCTGGCCCGCGCCGAGGGAGGTAACCGCACGGCCCGCTCCTGCAGGTCCAGCGGCGGGAGCTCGCGCGGCGCCATCGGCCCCGAGGCGCCCCCCGCGCGCGGCGGGGGGGGGGGGGCCTCCGAGGAGGCGTCCCGCGCGCGCGCGCCGGGGGGGGGGGGGGGGGGGCAGGCCAGCCGTGCAGCCCCGCGCCCTCCCTGCGGGGTCACGAGCGGCGCGCGCCTCCACGTCCACGTCCCTCGCGGCCCGGGGGCTCCGGGAGGCGCGGCCCCCCCCGCGGAGGCGCGGCCGCAGGGAGATGCGCCCCCCGCGCGGGGCACCCGCGGGAAGGCGCCCCGCAGCCGTGGGGCCCAGCCCGCGAGGGGCCGCGGACGTAGAGAGACCTGCTCCCCGCCCAAGGCGCGCGCCGCGCGCCCCAGGGAGAGGGGAAGGGGGCATCTGCGAGAGACGGGCCAGCAGCGACGGGAAGAAGGGGCCTCGCGCACGACAGCACGGCGGCGTCTCGCGGTGGCCCACGCGGGCCGCTCGCGCAGAGGAGGGCGTTCGCACGCGACCGTCGCGCGGGCTGCTTGCGCGTGAGTCTCCTCAGTCCGCCCAGCTTGTCTCACGTCGCTCGGGCGGCAGGGGTGACTGACGGGAGGGGGGAGGTGAGGCAAGTGAGAGGCCCGTGGCCCACGGAGCCTCTAAGATGCCTGGCTGGATCGGGTCGAGTACTTGAACCCTTTGCCTTCCCTTCGTCGCAGATGATGGGCCTCGTTCTCCTCGTCTGCCCCTCCTCCGATCCCCTCCTCCCCCTGCCTCGCCGGCCGAGACCCCGTGGGGGGGGGGGGGGGGGGGCGAAAAAAACACGGAAAAAACACACAACACACACTGATGGAACAACAACAAACAGTGTGTGTGTGTGTGTGTGTGTGTGTGTGTGTGTGTGTGTGTGTGTCTGTGTGTGTCTGTGTGTGTCTGTGTGTGTGCGTATCTCTGTGTGTGTATCTCTGTGTGTGTATCTCTGTGTGTGTATCTCTTTGTGTGTGTGTGTTTGTGTGTGTGTGTGTATGTGTGTATGTGTGTGTGTTTGTGTGTGTGTGGTGTGTGTGTGTGTGTGTGCGTGCGTGCGTGCGTGCGTGCGTGCGTGCGTGCGTGCGTGCGTGCGTGCGTGCGTGCGTGCGTGCGTGCGTGCGTGCGTGCGTGCGTGCGTGCGTGCGTGCGTGCGTGCGTGCGTGCGTGCGTGCGTGCGTGCGTGCGTGCGTGCGTGTGTGTGTGTGTGTGTGTGTGTGTGTGTGTGTGTTTGTGTTTTTCCCGGGGACCGAGAACTGGCGGTGCTGGCAGCTCCTGGCCCTCCTCGGCATCCCAGCGGAGGCCTCTGGAGAAGCGTCCAGGAGCGAGCAAAACAACGGCATGATCATGCACGCCCTCCGCGATCACGTGTGCACGCTTGAACCGGGTGACCCGCGCTCAAGCGTAGGCGGGCGGATGCTGAACGCGCGCAAGGAGGACTTTCAATACTAGAGAACGGCCCTCCAGATTCAAAGGTCCTGGTGCTACTTTGTCCATTCTCCTGAAGGGTCAGGGGAGCAGAAGTGATGTACGAAGACCTCCCAGATGGGAGCCGAGTAGCTGGGTCGGAGGATCGCGCCGCATCGCCAATGCATTGCCAATGCATCGCCGATGCATCAGCGTTGTGGATGCCATGGCAATGGACACCCACACAATCAGATCGTTGAATTAAACATGTTGCTAACATGCTTGAACATGTTACACAAAAAAGGTTTAAGTCATACTTGCGGACATGCTTCAAACATGTGTAAAGCATGTTCTAGACATCTGGAAAGTATTTGGTAACATTCTTCCCCACTAGTGATCGTCATCCACAACATCAGCAACGCCAGCGATGTATCGGCGCGGCCGACGTGGAGAAAATCGAGCGATATCGCTGCTGCGGTGCGATTGACAGCCTCTGCGGGCGCTTGTGGACCGCGCTTGACGCCGTCTTGGAACCCCCTCGGGCCACTTGAGGGTGCTCTTTGCCTATCTTGGCACTCTCTGGAGCCGTTCCCGAACCCTGGAGGAGGCCTCTTGAGCTGTCTTCGGACGACCTTGCAGGCATCTGGCGCCGTCTTCGAGCCATCTGAGGGCACATTGGACTCCTCTACCTCCTTTGTCTTCGTCGTCGCTGCCTACGGGGTCGGCGGCATCGGCCGTAAGGCCTTCGCAATCGAGCGATATCGCCGCTGCGGTGCGATCCTCCGACCCCCCCCCGAGTGACTCGCCCTACGCCCTGCAAGCGGATAAAGCGGGTCTCGCTCCGCTCCCGGGGCGCGGGAGGAGGAGGAGGAGGAGGAGGAGGAGGAGGAGGAGGAGAAGAAGGAAGAGGAGGAGGAGCAGGAGGAGGAGGGGGAGGAGGAGGACGAGGAGGAGGAGGAAAAAAAAAGAGGAGGAGGAGGTGGAGGGGGACGGGGAGGAGGGAGGAGGGAGGGGGAGGAGGGAGGGGGAGGAGGTACTCGGAGAAGCCCTGGGCGCTGACGCCTGGGAAACTGGGGAAAAGGGACAGAGGGTGGCGCTGGATCGTGGGGTTGCCAGAGAACGGCGGAGCGACGCGCGGAGCCGAAAGTCCCGATACTAGTACATTCCAGCCCCTATTGCGAAAGAACGCGGAGTAAAGGGGCTCAGGGACACACAATCAAATGGACACGAATCCCAGGATCCCCCAGGTTTTCTGATATGTTATGTGTGTTTCGTCTCCCCCCCCCCCGAAAAACAGCATAAACATAAACTGATGGAGGTCCGCGCGGATTTCTTGGATCCGCGCTGGACACCCCTCCCTGGCGCGTGGAGCGCGCCAGGGGCGGCGCCGGTGGCGCCGTCAGGGGGTTCCAACGCAGATCCTAGGAATCCGCGCGGAGCTTCGAAAGTGTGTTTATGCGTCTTTCCATACTCGAACCTGAGAGGCTTCAGATGTATTGTGCTAGCCTGTTCGCACCGATTCGCGATCACTAATACGCAGATCTAGATGCCAATACCTGGGGAAGACCATAACAGTTGTGGCACAATTCATGCTCAAAATGACACTCACGCATATCACACATAAGACTCTGACTCCAGAGGCATCCTTCCTCCTCCCCCCTCCCCCCTCCTTCCTCCTCCCTCCTCCCTCCTCCCTCCTCCCTCCTCCCTCCTCCCTCCTACCTCCTCCCGCTCCCTCCTGCCTTTTTTTCTTATTATTATTATTATTACTACTACTACTACTACTACTACGACTACTACTACTACTACTACTACTACTACTACTACTACTACTACTACTACTACTACTACTACTACTACTACTACTACTACTACGATTAGTAGTATTAGTATTATTTTTCGTAGTATTCTGACTATTATTATTACTATTGTGAAATATTTTTAGTAGTATTATCATTATTTATAATTATTGTTAGTATTATTATTAGTATTATTAGTATTATTATTAATATTATCATTCTTAGTATTATTATTATGAATATTCTTATTATTAGTAATAATAAAACTAAAAACATTTTTATTATTATTATTATTACTATTGA
>CAUYUJ010017805.1:42500-67500 GCA_963575745.1 Prorocentrum cordatum
CTCATCAGGATGGTCTGGAGCGAAGCACCACCCTGCATTCAGAGGAGGACAGGGTACCCATACCTCTACCCTTTCCTCGGTTTTCCCCTTTTGGGGCCTCCTTGGAGGCCCTCGTCGCCACCGCTGGATTCGCCTCGAAATTCTGGTCAGAACGCACCCTGGGAGAGGTCCAGGGAGTAGCGGTATGGGCACCTTTGGGTGTCCCCATGCACGTTTCAAGCTGCACACGGGAGAGTCCTTGATGGTTAGGATGCTACGGTTCGGAGGCATGGGGTTGCTGTGGTTCGGGCGCGTGCGCGCGCAGAACATCATGCAAGCATTCCCACTGGAAAGAAACACGACCGTCGGCGAAGCAAACACGGAATTTCATGTGTATACATGAGTTCGCCATGCTGGTCCAAAGTGATTGCGAGTTTCATTTCTTGGGCCCCACCACGCAGGAACCGCATCCGACCTCATCTCCGGCCTCTCTCTCCCAAGCACCATCACCATTACCATCAGCATCGGCATCCTCATCATCATCTGCATCATCAGCATAGTCATCGTCATCAGCCTCATCAACATCATACTCATCAGCATCAGCATTATCATCGTCATCGCCATCGGCATCATCATCAGTATCGTCATCATGATCAGCATTGCCACCATCATCATCAGCATCATCATCATCATCAGCATCATCAGCATCATCATCATCATCATCGTCATCATCATCATCATCATTATCATCATCATCAGCATCATCACCATCATCATCATCATCATCATCAGCATCATCATCATCAGCATCGTCAGCTTCAACAGCATCATCATCAGCATCATCATCAGCATCATCATCAGCATCATCATCAGCATCATCACCAGCATCATCAGCATCAGCATCATCAGCAGCATCATCAGCAGCATCATCATCATCATCAGTATCATCAGCATCGTCAGCAGCAGCAGAACCAGCACCAGCACCAGCATCAGCATCATCAGCGGCACCATCACAATCACATAAGTATGATCCTTATCACCATTGCCAATACCACCATGCACACACTCAGGCGGGTCATACGGATCCTGCAGCTGTCGTTACTGCTGGACTCCTGAGACTGGCGGAAGTCTCAAGCGCGAGCCTCGCCTGTGAGCGAATTGTGAGGAAGTCTCGAACGGGAGCTCCCTCCGTATGGGGGGCCCAGCTCATGTTAGCAATACGAACGGGTCATACAGATCCTGTAACCGTCGTCACTTCTGGGCTGCTGAGGCCTGAATCTGGAGGACGACTCGAGCGGGAGCCTCGTCTGTGAGTGAATTGTGGGCTGTTTTGAGCGGGAGCCCTGGGAGCGCCTCAGGTTGGAACAGGAAGTCCCACGAGGCTTCAGGAAGCCACAGGAAGCTTCAGAAGGCCACAAGAGGCTCCAGAAGTCACAAGGAAACCCTGGGAGGCCCTGGAGCCACCAGGAAGCCCCAGAGGTCCCAGGAGACCGCAGGACGCCCAATGAGGTCCCAAGAATACCCCAGGAGGTGTTGGGAGGCCCCAGGAGGTCCCAGGAGGCTTCAACAAAAGGCTCCGAAGGCCCCAGGGGGATCCAGGAGGCAACAGCAAGCCCGAAGAGGAGGCAGGAGGCCCTAGTAGAAGGAGGCCCCAGGAGGAGGAGGAGGAGGAGGCCGAAGGAGGAGGCGGAGGAGGAGGAAAAGGAGGAGGAAGAGGAGGAGGAAGAGGAGAAGGAGGAGGAGGCGGAGTAGGGGGGGAGCGGGAAGAGGCGGAGGCAGCAGGAGGAGGCATGAGGAGGAGGAGAAGGCAGGGAGAGGCACCCGAGGGAGGCAGGCAAGGCAAGAGGAGGCAGGAAGAGAAGGGGGAGGCGGGAGGGGGTTAGGAGGAGGCGGAGCCCCGTCGCGCAGCCTGGCCGGCCGCTTGCTTGCTCCTCAAGACGGGCCAGCGGAGGGCGGAAAAGGAACCCATCTTCATGTTACTCTCAAGTCGGGCCCCCTCCACAGGAGGAGTATTCAAAAATAGTCGAGCAAATCACCTGGTTACTCTTAAGTCGGGCCTGTCCCTCCACAGGAGGAATATATTCAACAATAGTCGAACAAAAATAATCTGGGGACGAGTTCTTGACCAGTTTAAACCAATCGTGGATTTTTTCGCCCCCCGGCCCGACCTAATGTTACTCGCGGTGACGCCCGTGCCTGGTCCCACCCCTCCGCCCGCTCGGTCGTCGTCGCTTTTGAGTGGGCGCGCTTGGGCGGCCAGCGTGAAAACTGTGATTCCTGCGGCGGCGAACCACGTCGCCAGAGTGTCCCGCGACCGGGGGTCGTTCGGCCAACTGCGCCAGGGAACCGAGCTCCTCAAAATATAGCACCACTGCGGGCGCATACCAAACCGCCTCCCCCCGCACGTCTCGACGAGCGGTGTCGGCGCGCCGCCTGTGGGAACGGCCACCGCTCCCCATCGAGTACTTCTCAACGAGCGCCCGCGCGCATCGCGCCGTGACCGGCCCACTCCCCGCCTCCTCTAGCGGCCTCCCAGCTGGGGTCGGAGAAGATGGGGTCGGACGATCGCGCCGCGTCGCCGATACATCGGCGATGCATTGGCGATGCATCGGCGGTGCACCGGCGATGCATCGGCGACGTGGGCGATGCATCGGCGCAGTCGACGTGGAGCGAATTCGGCGATGCGGCGCAATCCGCTGACCCCATCTGCTCCGACCCCCTATTCCAGGAGGCCTATAGATCACCCCCCCGATCCGCCCGCGGATAACCGAGTGCCCCCGAGATTAATGCCACAGGGATAATAAAGTTCGGGGTTGCGGGGGGATTATAAATGATTCCTACCGGATGCCAGCATGTAAGAAGAGAATGAGATGATGTTAAAAGGACCGAAAGCCGAGGATCGAGGATCGAGAATCGAAGTCCGAGGATCAAGGATCGAGATCCCAGAGTCGAGGATCGAGGTCCGAGGATCGACGGCGGCGAAGTCCGAGGATCGAGGATAGAGGTCCGAGGGTCGAAGATCGAGGCCCGAGGATCGAGGTCCAGGGTGCCAGGGGGAGAAGGAGGAAGACAGAGAGAGAGACAGAGACAGAAAGATACAGATAGTTAGAGAGAGAGATAAGTAAAGAAATATAGACAGACAGAAGGAGAGAGGAGGAGGAGGAGGAGGAGGAGGAGGAGGAGGAACATAATCCAAACCTATTAACATTAATTTGTAAACGAACAATGGAAATTCAGATTTTCATCTGCTCGTGTAGGGTAGCTCACGTGCCTCGGTTTTCGTGGATAGTAAACCACAGCGATAAAAAAGTTCAGGGTGCCAGGGGGAGAAGGAGGAATATAGATAGAGACAGATACAGACATATACATATAGTTCGACAGAGAGAGAGAGAGAGAGAAAAAAAAAAAAAAAAAAAAAAAAAAAAAACAGAAGGAGAGAGAGAGAGAGAGAGGAGGATGATGAGGAGGAGGAGGAGGAGAAAAGCCAAAGTTCCAAACCTATTAAGGTTAAGGTGTAAACAAACAACGGAAATTAAGATGTTCATCTGCTCGTGTAGGGTGCCTCATGTGCCTCGGTTTCCGTGGATAGTAAGCCACAGCGATAAAACAATAAAAAAGGGCCAGGGGGAGAAGGAGAAAGACAGAGAGAGAGAGAGACAGAGACAAAGAGAGAGAGAGAGAAACAACAAAAAAAGAAAGCGAGAGAGGAGGAGAGGAGGAGGAGGAGGAAGTCTCTCATCGACAAGTCTCTCGCTTCGCTTGAGACATCCTCGAAGAATTGTTGGTTCCGCTTGAGACATCCTTGAAAAACTGATCGTTTCGCTTGAAATTGCCTCCAAAAATTGTTGGTTTCGCTTGAGATATCCTCGAAAACGTCTTCGCTTCGTTTGAGGTTGATATCTCAACATAAGAAGGAAGTTGACCTCGATGGTGAACTTTTCACAGTGATTAAAAAGTTCGGCCTCCGCGCCCCGCGCCCCTGACCAAACTCTTATTGGCCGTGGATAATCAACTCTAGCGTGTTAAGGGGGGGTCCTTTTTTATCAGCAACAGGCGGTTAAGCACTGTCTGACAGGGGGAAGCGGCCCCACGTGGCCCTCCGCCTCCCTTCCCCCCCCCCCGCCTTGCCAGAGGATACCAAATGTCTTTCCAGGGGGAAGCACGTGGCCCTCCGCCTCCCTTCCCCCCCACGCCTCGCCAGAGGATACAAACTGTCTTTCCAAGGGGAAGCACGTGGCCCTCCGCCTCCCTTCCCCCCCACGCCTCGCCAGAGGATACCAACTGTCTTTCCAGCGGGAAAAACGGCCCCACGCGGCCCCCCAACAGCCCGGGCCCGCCAGCGGGGGTCGGCGGGCGCCGGTGGGCGCGGAGATCTCCCCCGAGGCGCCGGCCCCGAGGGAAGGGGCGGGGCGGGGCGGGGCCCCAGCCCGCGCGCCGTCGAGGCGGAGGGCGGCCCCGACTTCCGCCGTGCTCTCTGGCTCACGTTTCCGACTGCAGCTTGTGCCGGGCATGTGGTGGTCGGTCCCTGTCCAAGGCGTATCGTTTCCTGGACATCCACTTCGGCACCGCCTGTTCCCCAGGCCCCGCCCGCTCCGGCCGCGTGAGGCCCCGCCTTCCTGTGCCCTGTCTCCCTGATTGAAGCTGCGCGTAGCCCGCCTAGCTTTTAGCGGAAGAGGTTCGCTCTCGCCCCGCAGATCAAAAATTGTGTCGGGCATGCACTCCAAGCGATGCGAAAAAGGTGGGCGGGAACCTCCGCACCAGGACGAGCGGGGCTGCGAGTTGCGTCGAAGAGGTGTGGCGGAAACGGCGACGGCAGGGCAGGGCGAACCTCGACACCAGGGGAGCTCGAAGAGAAGGGCGGAACGGTCCGCCCTGCTCGCGAGATAGCCCAAGAAGCACGGCAGCAGATCCGAGGTCCTGGCCCAGAGTGCCCCCAGGACTCCCAAGGAGGCCCCAACGGCCTCCAGTGAACCCCATCACGACCCTGAGATCCGACGTTGCGGAAAAAAATGCAACATCGTGAAAAATCACGGCGGGGGACCCGGAACCCCATCTTTCTGCGTCATCGTTCGAGCCGGATCGATCTGTGAAGGTCCCAGGGCCCGAAACTGAACGAAAACGCCCCGTGCGAGAAACTTGCAACGGCAAGATCTCGGGGCCTCACGAGGCTCCAAGGGGGAGCGGAAAAAACTGGACAGTACCCGGGGCCAGGGGCACCTGCAGCAGCCCCCGAAAAAGCAGAGGGCGACGGGGGCCTTCTTCGCCGCCGCTCCGGGGGCGGCGGCAGCCTTGGCCCCGGCAGCCGTGGGCAGCGCAGGCTTGGCGAGGGGCACCGCGGGCGCGTCCTCGAGCTCCCTGCATGGGGCGGGCGTAGGACGAAGCCAGGACGAGGATAACATCGGGTGAAGATAAATCGAGAATCTTTGAGATCTGGCGGCTCTGGAGGATGTCTCGGGCGCCGCTGCCTTCTCAGAGCGATCCGGAACGCTCTGAGAGTGGTCCGTAACGCTCTGGAAAGAATTTGCCCTCGTCCTGACCCCCGCCCGACATGGGGCGGGCGGCCAAGAACGAGCACACCAAAGCTGTGTGTAAGGTCATAGAGGCCAAGCCTGCTGTGCAGCCTGGCGTCTGCTCGGGGATAGCCTCGCGCCGGCCCACGAGACTCGGAGGACGACGACGAGGCCACGAGCACAGAGGGGGGGCCAACGACGAGGCGGCAGGTCTGGACGCCCGAAATGGGCACGGAAACAATAGGCACAATGCCCAACAGCAAATGTTGCCCCGAACCAACAGCGGCCGCCGTTTGGCAGGCGGCCTTCTGTCTCGAATGGAAACAATCCGCGGCGACACCGACAGCGAGTCCTGCTCAGAAGGAACACGAACTGCTCTTTTAGTCTTTGTGCCCGTTCTGTCCGTACCCATGTCGGTCGTCCCGAGGCAGGGGAGAGGGAAGAGACGCAGGCGCCCTGCCCTCTCGCGCCCGGCGGAGGTGGCCGACCGAGGCGCGGCGCACGAGCCCCCCGTGCAGGGGCGGGCTCGGGCCGAGCGAGGCGCTCCCGGGCGGCGAGCACCTCCGTGCACACGCCCTCGCGGCCCGGGCCCCATTGGGGGCACGCTGCCGTGGGCACGATCGTCGCACGGGCTCGTGCCGCGCGCCGCGAGGAAGCTTGAGCAGGAATCTTGAACAAGGGTAGAGGTATGGTCGGGGGCGCGCAAACATGGATTAGCGATCCGTGGATTTGGCGCGCGGTCGCCGAATCCATGGATTGGTGGAGGTGCCCTCCCCAAAGTGCAGCCAGTGCCGCCTCGCTCGGCGGCGGAAATCCGCGATTTCCCATGGTAACGGGACCCGTCGCTAATCCACGCCCCCTTCATCCATTTTCGCGATCGCCTGATATGGGTACCGCTTTTGAGCAGGGACCAACCGTCCCGGCATTCCTATAGTCCTACCACTAACTGTTTTCAGAACCCAAAAACGTGCTAGGAACAAAAACAAGGTTCTTGGAGCACAAGCCCGACGTGAGATAGAGCAAGACAGGCCTGGCCAGAACTGTTCTGAGAACACCTCGTGGCAACCGCAGAAGGTTCTCAGAACGCTGCTTGGGGCGAGCCAGGACGCGTCGCCACTGCTCGAAGGAAACGCCCCCCCATCCATGGGGTCGCGGCCCGGGGGCCCGGGCCGCGAGGCCGTGGGTGTGGAGGCTAGGAGGCAACTGCTGGGAGGTTTTCGTCGGAAAGATGAAATCGGGGATGGACAGACCCCCCTGTACTAAACCGTGGTTTGGCGAAAACGGCCTGAGGCCCAAACTTGGCGGGCGCAAGACTGGAAAATAACGGCCACGGAGCCCTCTCGAGAACCGAAAACGGACAATTCACTATTCGACGTGTCACTGTTGGGGGTTCTGTCCACCCCCGATAAGCCCCATTTGGGGGGTATTACGCCGGAGTTGGCCTCGGATTCAGCGGGATGAAGCCAGCTTAAGCGGGATTCAGCGGGATTAAGCGGGATGAAGCCGGATGTCGGACCAGGGCAGAATCAGAATCTGACATCCCAGGAATTGCATCCGAGTGGAGGTGTGTGCCGCCCACGGAACCAAGCGACGCCTGGAGGAAGCCTGGGCGGAGGCTGCTCGCGGGCCTCGGCCTCAGGGGGAGGGGTCTCCCTGTTCGGGCCCTATGGGGCCACCGAAGACCAGCTCGGGACGAAGAGCCGGCCTCCTGGAAAAAGAGTCGAAACTTCGGGGGGGGGGAAGTCGAAACTTCGGGGGGGGGGGGGGGGAAAGTCGAAACTTCGGGGGGGGGGGGGGGGCGCGCTGGACAAAACAGCGCGGGATGCCTGGGGAGGGCAGCCAGCCCTCCTGCCCTGGGCGTCGGAAGTATCGCCCCGGCGGCCTGTAGTCCTCGGCGCCGCTGGCCCCTGCCTCGTGTGCCGCTGCCCCGCCGCCGGGACCGCGAAGAAGAAACGCCGCGGGATGGGAGAAGCCCGCTCCGGGGAAGGGGGCCGAGACCCACATAAGGGGGGCCGACGCCGCGACGCGGCAGCGACGGTCACAAGGAGGAGGGACGCAGCGACGAACACCTCCGTGTCCATGCCTTCGCGGCCTACACGTCATTCATGTCTAATCGTGCTCATTTCTACGTGTGTTCGTTTCTAACTGTTCCTGGCCCCCTGGTGGCCAGGAAGAGGCCCAGGATAGAGCAATGAGAAATGAAAGGGCCCTGCCCCCCCCCAAAAAAATCTGAGACCGTTCGGAGAATTCGAAATGAACCATGTGTAGACACCGAGGCACAATCCCATGGACACCGTATGTGTGCGCCGGGTCCGCTCCGCGCACCCCGGGCCGCGCCGAGGGGCAGGGGCCGCCGGCAGGCGGGGCGGAGGCAGCGGCGGTGGCACGAGGGGGCGGCCATAGATAGGAAGTCGGGGAGTTTCTGGGAGCACGCGCCGCCGGAGGAGGGCAGCGAGGCCAGCGGAGGTGTGGCGGCGGGGACGAGAGGCCCGACGGATTTCCAACGTGACGGCGTCGTCTGCCTGGTGTCCACGGCTGCGTGAGCCAGTCGACGTCGGAGGATCTCCGCCCTCCGAGGCCTCCGGTGGGACTGTGCCGCTCTTGGAGGTCCCATCGCCGCCATATCCTGGGCACACTTTTTTTGATCCGCGGGTCGAGAGCGCACCTCTTCCGGTCGAAACTAAGCGGGCCGCGCGAAGCTTGAATTAAACAGAAATGAAGGAGGAAAAGGGGGGCCTTCCTGGGCACACGCTGTACCCAAGCTGTTGAAGCACCTGTGACCTCTCAGGCGGAGGCCTTACCCGGCAGGTGACGCGCGGCGTCCTCGGCCTGCGCCACCGCATCACAACGCTGCCCCGCACAGCGCGCGGCACCAGCTTACGACGACGCCACGGCAACTAGGAGAGCAGCCACGGAGGCACCCCCACACAGAGGCCCCCGCGCGGCCTCCGACTCAAGACGGCCCTCGGAAGCCCACGCCCAGGCATCCGAAGCACCCTCGGCCGTGTTCCGGCGGCGCCCGCTCTCGGCGTCGCAGGCCTGGGGAGAGGGGACTACGCCTGGATCCTGCTCGCCGTGCAACTGTGCCATGAGCAAGAGCGCACAGCTGTCGAGAATGAAGCCTCCCCCAGTCCAGGTCTTCCCTGGGCGAGGGGGCCTCCCAAAGCTTCGCAGCTGAAAACTCAACCACTGCATTCTGGCGCCGAACACTGGCCGTGCTCCAGCACGGCGTGGGCGCTCCGCCCTCACCCGCCGCGGCAGCGCGCTCCGCGCGCCGCCGCGATTCCTCCAGCCCAGCCCCAGCGGGGGAGTGGACCGCAGCGGCACTGTGTGAACCCCGGGGGGAGGAGAGAGGAGAAGAGGAAGAGGGTGGAGGAGGGAAGAGCCAGGAGAAAGGAAGGAAAGGGCACAGTTCCACCGCGGCCAATCCCCCTCCCCCTGGGGGGCGCGACCCCTCCCGCCTCGGCCAGTCCTCCAGCTGGTCGCCGATTTCTACCCCACCGATGGAGGCGGCGCCGACCGCCTGCCAGCTCCGCTGGCGGGGGCGCCCTGGCTATCCCTGAGTCGATGACGGGGCCCCTGCTATCCAAGCAGGGGGGGGCTATGGGGAGAGGGGAGGAGGAGGAGGAGGAGGAGGAGGAGGAGGAGGAGGAGGAGGAGGAGGAGGATAAGAGAAGGAGAAGGAGAAGAGGAGTGGAGGCGGAGGTGGTAAGGTAAAGGCGCTTAGGGGGCGGGTTCCAGATGAGGCGGAGGTGGAGGAGGAGGAGGAGGAGGCGGAGAGGAAGAGGAGAGGAGGAGGAGGAGGATGAGGAGGAGGAGGAGGAGGAGGAGGGGGAGGAGGGGGGAGGAGAAGGAGGAGGAGGAGGAGGAGGAGGGGGAGGAGGAGGAAGAGGAGGAGGGGAGAAGAGGGGGGGATGAGGGCAACGCAGGCAGCAGGAGGGCGCCGATTGTACCTCTGCCCCGATCCTGACCAGAGGCCCACCCTGAGGCCCTGGACCGGCGCCTACGCCCTCGCTGGCCAGGCCAGGAAGGCATGTGCTCCGACCCTGCATCCAGGGACCATCATTAAGTCGGGCACGTCACTCTACAGGAGGAATGCGCATTCCAAACTAATCAAGAAGATAATCAAACACATAACTAGCAACAACAAAACTAATATCTTAACCACGTGTTTGAACAGTGTTGGAAAATTTTTCTTTTTCGTCCAGAAACCGCCTGCAGAGGGGGGCACACCCGACCTAAGACCAGCATTGCCAGGATCGGTGCGCGCGGCGGGTTCACGTGGCGCTGACGCTGGCATTGGCCTTTGACTACCTCCCAGACCACCCCAACCCAACCCGAAGATCCGAATTTCGGGTTTGGGGGGGCGGCACGGGCGTCACTTGTTTGTTGCTTCCATGTTCCCCGACCCCCCCAAAAAAAAACTCGACACTCGGGCCTTCGGGTTGGGTTGGTGTGGCTTGGTGGGCGGTGAGCCTCTGACGCAGCGCGAACCGCTCACCACCGGACGCGCCGCGGCTCTGCGCGTCGCTCATTTTTCTGACCGTGCTCCTTCCTACTTGTGCTCGTCCCCACTTATTCCTGGCCCCCCCCACTGGCCGGGAAGAGGCCCAGGATGGGACAAGTAGAGGTGAAAGGATCTTGGCCCCCCAGATTGTTTTGACATCGACGCCAACGCCTCCAAAACCTTGGACTGACCAAGGAATCGAGCCAGCAGCGGAGGGGGATGCTGGCTCCTTGACCCAGGCCAAAAGCCTGAGTCACAGCGCAAGCTTGGCCCCCCAGAGAATCATAGACTGCTCGAAGGACGAGACATGCACAATGCCCACGCCTGCGCAGCGGGGCCCGCGTCGGCCGAGGGCGGGCCACCGCGGCGCTCCGCCCCGAGGAGCGCCCCGCGCGGGGCTCGCCGGCGCGCGCGCCGGCGCGGCGCGATCCTGCCTGGGGGCGCTCGCGGACGGGCGGGGGAGCAGGAGCAGATGCACCAAATTACAAGGGAGGCGGAGGAGGAGGAGGGGGAGGAGGGGGTTCACTGCCCATAAAGGGAAAAGTCCAGGGGAGAGAGGACAAGAAAGACTGGGGCGGGTGCCCATCAAAGGAGAACTTTTTGTTCCCAGGCAAGGGATGACCAGCCCTGCCTGGGCCCACCGACAGGGCACCCGTCCCCAAAAACAGCAACATCTGTCTAACCCCCGCTGCGCTCAGCCTCAGTGCGGGCGGCGCCGCGGGTCTGCCAGCAGATGCGCGACACGCCGGCGTCCACCCAGGATGGCCGGCTCTAAACGGTCGCGGCTGCAACCGTGCAGCGCCCCCATCAAGGAGCCACCAATCACAAGAACACACCGGCCTGAAGATACGAATTTCCACTAAACGTATCAGAATGATGCTGCTCGCGAGCCCCTGCAGCCTGGGCGGCCGCAGACAAAATTCAGCGCCACCTGAAATTGAAGGAGGGCGGTGGTGTACAACTGAAGCCTAAGGTCCCCAGACCGGGACCATGAAAGACCACGAATCCTACTGAACAGAGGGCGAGGCTGAACAAGTGTACATCTGTCTCAGCCTTCAGCCTCAGGCTCGGCTCCTGCCGCCCTTTTGGCCTGGGCCTCGGCCCGGTCCGCAAGGACCTTCTGACCGAGCTCCTCGGCCTCAGCTCTGTCGTAAAACCCGAAAGCGAGCAGCACGGAAGCAAGCCCGAGTCTGGGAGCCACGGGCTGCTTCGAAAAAGGGACCACCCTCGGAGCTGCGTGCATGATCTGGTCTCCACCGTGGTCCAGTCCGAAGTGCCTCGAGAACCGCGCTCGAGTGACCTCCGCTGGAGCCTCACAGGGGCCAAGCGGCACGAGGGGGAACTCAGTCGGATGATGTCCATCCTGCAGCCTCTTGCGCACTGTATACGCCGAACCACCTTTGATCGGCCTTGTGCCCTTGCACTGGCCCTTGAGGCCCCGCTGCATCGGAGTAGTAGCATACTGCCAACACGAAGGGCAAAAAATAATGGGCTCATCACCAGGCACAGCACACTGAACTATACAGTGCTGGTTAACCCTCCAAGGGCGCACGCCACGGCTGACAATCCACTCTGGGTCTCCTGAGGCTGCGCCCGAGGGGAGATCAATGGCAGTAGCAGCAGCAGGAGGCTCAACAGGAGGAGGGGCGAGAGGATCGTGAATCGGGTCCGCCTCAAGGAACTCTTCCACAAAAAGCCCGGGGGGGCAAGTCCCCACATCGACCGTCTTCAAAAAATCGGCACCGAGATGATCTCGCGTCTCCGAAGCTCCCATCGCGGCCGAGAGGCGAGCCGAAAACTTGCAAGCCAATCGGGCTATAAAACGGCATCCTTCCAACATGTGCACATCAGCTTGCGAAGACCTGCCGAAAGCCACTCCTTTCTTTGCAAATCGATCCGCCGCGGAGTTGCCATCCCGGTCGAACTCCGAGATTCGATCGCGCTCCACGTCTGAAGCGGTAGCGTGGGCTTTGACGTGGTCAAACGGGCGATTCACGAAATCCTCCCTGCTATGAACTCTGCGCCAAAAATGAGCGCGTGGGTTGCACGGGCTGGTGGACGTTTCCACCGAACGGCAACAACTGAGCGTGCTCTTGCAGTCGGCGCGCAAAGCATATCTACCCAATACGTGTTGGGAACACATCAAGACAGCGTAATCCTCCCCGTCCCGGGCCGTGCCCCCCGACACTCCAAATTCAGGGGGAACCCGCCCGAACAATGCTCCGACGTATCTGCGCTCGGCATCGTAAAGCACCACTGCCCAGCCCGCAACCCGCAGCGACGGGTGGAGCTGATCCAACCCCGAGCCGTCAGTGAAAACAAAACCTCCCTCCAGGAGGATTGGCAGCTGCACCTCGGCAGTCGTGTACAACCGCCAAGCTGGGTTGAACGGCTGGCGCCCCACGCACTGCCCTGGCTCAGGAAATACGCCACGCGCAAACCGCTCCTGCCAGCCTTCTGGACTGTCTGTCATCCTAGCGGCTGCCCGTTTGAGCTCAAGTGGGAGACAGTCCCTGCGCATCGCATCGTGGGCGGGGCAATGATAGCATCTGTGGAACAATGTTCCCCGAGCCCCCTGGCACAGCTGGCAAACGTCTGGCAAAGAGGGCTCCGAATCATGGAGCCGCGCTTGGGTCCAATGGGATCCCGAGACTAAACCGCGCAACGTATTTTGCTCGTGCCGGCCCCACGTATCTGACCAATCCGAAAACAAAAGCTCGAGGACCGGGCGCCAGCAGACATCAGAAGCCCAAACAGAGGCGTCCTGCATCGATAGAGCTCGGACGTCTGAGGCCCTGCGGGCGGCGCACGAAATTTGGGCCGCCACGCATGCAGGCGAATAAAAATATAGGTCCCACTCCGCCCCCCGATCGTCCACCGCCGTCCCAGCATCCTTGAGGCTACAGCCTACCCGCTGGGCCGTTAAAATCATGGCCGCAACTGGATCCTTGCAGGAGACCCATGGCCTGGCTGAGCTAGCGTTGGCCTGGCCGGCCGTGACGAGAGACTCGAGCACTGTTCTGGACAAATGCCCGTCACCGAGGACCTCGCAGTACTGGCGCATCGAATCGGCCGTGGCGAGCACCAGCGGGTCGCGCCTCCACCCTTGCCGCCCGCAGCCAAGGTAGAGCCCGACCGACGCGCCCTTAGGGAGACGCCCTTCCGCGTGAGCCGCCAGAACTCTGAGGCCGTGCAGCCGCGTGTCGCCCAAACCGTGGACACACGTCCCCCACATGGCGACAGCTGTGGGGCCTGCGCGGTGCACCCTAAAAATGTTTGCGCCAGCGCCTTGCAACGTGCGCAGCTTCAACGCCCGCCGCTGGGCCGCGAGATATCTATCGAGATGCGTGCCGACCCTCCGAACCCCGCCGTCCGTAGCGTCCCCGCCGAGATCTCTATGAGAGCGCTCTCGGTCAGCCAACTGCAGGGGCAGCACTGCCGCAATATCTGCAGCCAGTGCCGACGAGTTGGCCAGGAAACCGGCTTTCTCCCATGAGATAGGGAGACCCCGCTCCTGGACCGCATCTGCCACCGAGTTGAAGGCGAGGCCCAGCTGGTGTGGGACTGTTCTCTGGCCTCCCAGCGCATGAAACGAAACGTCATCGATAACATTTTTAATCGTAACAATCGGTGCAAGTGCATCGGCTCGCTTCAAAATCACTAGGAGTAACACTTTGGCCAAGGAGGTGGCGCACGAGCACCCGGCTACTACAGTGCCGTTTGCCTCGAGAGGCCTACCCGTGACTCCCTGAAAAACAGCCCTCCGTTCTGACCTGTAGAGGCAACAAAGACCCCGTAGCAGACTCTCGGGGAAGCCGACGTGGACCGCTGCCGCTCGAAGCTCAGCGTGAGAAATGTTCTCATACAATTTCTTCAGATCTGAAAATGCAGAGCCCGAGGCGAGATTCCGCAAGCGTGCAAACGCCGCCAACACGTTGTGAAGCCATGCACTCTTGTCGCACGAGGTCGAGCGGCTCTGCCCCCAGAACAGGTCCGAAGCGTGGGCCTGCTCCCAGGCGCTGCACTCGCGCTGCCGGATCTTGGACCACACTCGGGCCCATAACGGCAGGAGCCCGATCGGTCGTACCCCTCCTGTTGGCTTGTCAAGAAAAACAATTAAAATGAGCAGCAGACTTGACGCAGTGGATCCCGTTCCCAGGCGTTCAAGACATCTGCAAACCTCTGCGCGAAGCCAACGGGTAGCTGAGCAAGCAATCGGGGGTGGAAGCCATCCCACCCAAGCGCCGTGCACTTGGAAAAACATTTGCACGCCTCCCCCACCTGCTCGGCCGAGATGGGCTCAAGGAGCTGCAAGACAGGCCAACTCCTTGGGTGCGCTTCCTGCGAACGGCTCTCCCGTGACCAGATAGGGACCCAATCTTCCAACAAACGGTCCAGAGCAGCATGGCCCGCGAGCGGAAAACCCCCGTCCTCATCGGAGGCCAGGACAGGCTCAGGGACAGGACGCGGGCCTTTACTGAACCTATGCGCGGCTCGGCCTCCCTTCAGGACCGAACTTTGGGCGAAGTCCTGCCACGATTTACGAAACTGGCGAGTATCCGCTGCCAGCCTACAGGAGACCTCGCTCGACAGATCTGCAAAGAGTTGAGTGCGCCTGTCGGGGTCTCGGAGGCCTTCCAGGAGATCCTCCCCTGAAAGGTGCCCAAGAGACCCGGCCTCCGCCGAGGCAAGACATGGGCTGACCTGCTGAAGAATCCCCCGGAGCCTCCCCCAAGTCACCCCCGAAGTCCCCCCTTCGATTTTGGTCAGGCCCAGCATCTGGCCGATCACGCGCCGAAGCTGCAAAAATTGGACAGTTGAAAAAGATGACCTACGCCTGAGCTCTCTACCCCATGCCGCTGCCAAAGGCACCTGCCGAAACTGACACCCTCTCGCTCTACCAGTGTACTTCGCCCGAGCGCTGGCGTCGACAGAGTGTCTGGCAACTAAAAACGTTTCGGCTGCATCGAACCACTCCTTCATTGCCTCCGTCGGCACTCGAGGCAGGGATCCCTCTTCCCAGGACCACTCCAGCCGCGGCGCCTCAAACAAAACGCCCTCTGGGACGCCCCTCGGCGGCGCCCTGGGCTGAGAAGAAGAGGAAGGAGAAGAAGAGGAGGGGGGAGAAAGAGGAGGGGGCTCCAAAGGGAAACAACAAGGCACAACGCGTTGCCATGCCTTGGCTTTACCATTGAGGCCCGTGAGCTCCAGCGAGACCGCAGCATGAGGGCCGCGAGGAGTATTTAAAAGGGTGCGCACGCACGAAACATACGGCAAGAGGCACTGCGAGGCTGCGAAAAAATCAATGACACGTCCGCCGCATGTGGTCCTCCTCCTCCTCCTCCTCCTGTTCCTCCTCCTCCTCCTCCGCCTCCGCCTCCTCCTCCTCCTCCTCCTCCTCCTCCTGTTCCTCCTCCCCCTCCTCCTCCTCCACCTCCGCCTCCTCCTCCTCCTCCTCCTCATCCTCCTCCTCCTCAATCATCTCCTCCTCCTCCTCCTCCTCCTCCTCCTCCGTAGCCATTTTGGCTCAAGATGTCTGCTCTGGGGGCCTTGAGCCCCGTGGTAGAAAGGGATACCGCTAGTCCACGGCTCGATCTTCAGTTGTTCTTGCAACCCGAGTCGAGCTCCGCGCTGCTCGGGCCAAGAGGTCTTTCTGCCGAGTCGAGCTTTGCGCTGCTCGGTTGTACGCGATGGCTCCCCCGCCCGTGCATCAGCGCAAGTGGTTTTGCAGGCTGTGCAAGCACGCGCGGACGGGAAAGCCGTTCCTCAACTTCGCGGAAAACAAACAGTGTTTCCAGTGCAAGTTGTCGAAGGGCAGTTGTTTCGGAGGCTACCTCGCGGTCAAAGAACCCTCCGTCTCGACAGGCCCTAAGGGCACTGGAAGTGGAGCCACGCCTCCCTGGGTCAAGACGTCCACTGAGGTCCAAAAGCTCACGGCGCAGGTCTAGAAGCTCCAGGCGGAGCTCAATCAGGCCAAGAAGCCGCCTGACACGGGAGGCCTGTGAGACGTCGACCTTGGCTGCGAGGCGGTGCCCGACAAGGACCGCCTTGGCACGATCGACCGGGAGCTCGCCGCCATCTCGTCGCTCGAGGGCGCCGTGTGGACCAAGCTCCAGGCCGAGCTCAGGCAGGAGAAGCAGGATATCGAGCAGCGGATGTTGGACAGCCAGCCGATGGGCCAGCGGCTCCGCATTCTGCTCACAAAAGTTGATGAGGTCGAGCAGAAGCTTCTCAAATCCAGGAAGCATCAGGAGCAGTGTCGGAAGAGACTCGGCGATGCCGAGGCTGCGCTTCGCGAGTCGGAGCTGCAGGTCAAGGAGCACGAATCCACCCTCGGCCAGCTCAAGGCGCAGCAAATGGCCTTGGCTGCGCAGGGCGCCGCCCAAGGAGTTGAACCTGAGGCGCGCGCGGTGGGTGCCCCCATGCTGCAGCTGGACTCCGACAAGGTTAAACGCTTTCTCGAGCAGGGCCTCGACCAGCTCGGCGTGCAGGTCCCAGACCTCTCGCAGTTCGCCCGGACGTTTTGCGAGCAAGTCCCGAGTTGCTCCACTCAGGCTATCGTGCGGGTCGTGCCGCCAGGGTCGCAGGCAGTGCCAGTGGCGGTGGAGGCGCCGACTCTGGCGGAGGACGGTGTTGCGGCTACGGTGCAAATCCCCATCGAGCAGATCCGCTCGGAAATCTCCATCGGCGGCGTCACCCCGCCAGAGAGCGAGGAGGCAGCTCGAGCGCTACACGGCCAACTTCGGGCTGCGTTTGGCGGGTGCGTGCACACGGGAGCAGTTGGCTCCGCCTTCTCGCCGATGTAGTTTGACATTGTTGCACGTTCTATTCGGCATCATGACGTATTTCTTCATGTACCAGAAGGACAGGGCCCTGATCGAGGGCTCCCTGGGCAGTTATGTGCCCATTTGCGGCTCGTTGGAGTCATCGCTCTCGCCACGGGCATGGCCGGCGTGCAGGTCGAGCTCGTACGGCGGTCCGGGCTTCCAGGAGGAGCTGGAGAAGGACCAGAAGAATCAGGACTTGGAGGAGGAGCAGGACGAGGAGCTGTCCGACTTCGTGGGTGGACGCCGGCGTGCTGCGCGCCGCTGGGTGGACGCTGGCGTGTCGGCGGTGGCCCTGTCTCGCGCCCCTGGCGAGCTTGCCGGGGCCGCCGCCGAAGCCGCCGCTGGCGCTGCCTCGGCCGCCCTGCTGGACTGGGACGCCTTCGCCTCTACCTTTTCCTCCCCAGGTGCAGGCAGCGACCGTTTAGGTCGCCACCATCGTTTGCCTGTCGCTGGAGAGCCGCAGCCAGGGCCCGCCCAGGGGGCGTTGTCGGCGCCGCGGGAGACGTCCGTGGTGGACCAGTGTTGGGAGTCCAACCTCGTGGACTGCGAGTGGCCCAGCTTGGGTTTCAGCGTGGCTGCCCTTCGCACGCCCGACCCGAGCCTCACTTCCGGCTTGGTTCGTCGGGTTGCCCCCCCCCGGCGCCTGCAGGCCAACGCTGAGGGTCCGAGCACGTCGTCGAGTTCAGGGGCATGTGCTTCATCGGCAGCGGCTCCCACCTCGAGGGCTACTGGGCCGTCGAGGTCACCACAAGTACCTGAGGTACCGCGAAGGGTTCCTCTTCCTCGTGAGGACCTGCCGCTCCCTGGTGGCCAGCCTCCTGCTGCTGTACCTGGACAGGGCCCTTCCGATTTTGTTCGGTACCGGCCCATGCGTCTATTTTCGGGCGTACCGGCCTATATCCAGCCACGGCCCAGCAGTACGCAGCCTCTCGTCGACGTGACGGTGCTATCCTTGGACCAGTTGCTGCCCGTGCGGGAGGCGTTCGGCGCCTCCTCACTCACGTTCGGCAGCATCAATGGCGACACGTGGGCAGGCGCTCGCGGCACGCTGGAGTGGCTGCTGGTGCGAGGTGAGAGGCCGGACATCCTCTTCGTGCAAGAAACGCGCTTTTTCGACCATGAGATGGTCGGCAGCGCGCACCAGTGGTGTGCAGGCCAGGGCCTTCAGCTGGCTTGTGGGGCCGTCAGGCGCACTGGCGAAGGGCGGCTCGAAGTGTCGAGCGGAGTTGCCCTGGTGGTCTCGGGCCGCATCGGCCTCGGCCAGGTGGCTGAGATTTGCGCTGAGTGGGATCATCGGGTGATTATCCGTCGTGCCCATTTGGGCAATGGGGCCACGCTGGTGCTGGTATCCCTTTACCTGGTCACTGGCATTGGCCTGGCGGGCGACAACCTGGCCCTGCTGGAGTACGTTGGCGCCTTCGTTGGGCAGCTGGCCGAGCCCTTTGTGATAGGGGCTGACTGGAACGTTGGACCCGAGTCGCTCCTGGAGTCCAGGTGGGTCGACCAGATTGGCGGGGTGGTCCTCTGCGCGGACGAGCCCGCTTGCGGCTCGGCGGAGTACGATTGCTTCGTGGTGAGTGCCGCGCTAGCCCATCGAGCTGGCGGGCCTCGCGTCTTCGCCGACACGCCCTGTGGATCGCACTCGTTCGTCTCCGCCAGGCTGAGCAACTTCTGGACGGAGCCGATGGTCTGGGTCGAGGCCTCCCGGCGTGCTTTTGACATCCCGAGCGAGCGGGACAGGGCCATGGAGCTGGCCGTGCCGCTCGCCCCCACCGCCGCTGAGATCGCGGAGGGCCAGGAGCCGTTGGACGACCTGGAGGTGGCATGCAGGAGGTGGTTCGACTTGGCGGAGCTCCACCTCGTCAAGAAGTTGGCGGTCGACTCGGCCAGCGGCTCCTGACGATGAGCGCCAGCTGCCGCAGGTGGGATCGGCGGCGGCAGAGGCCATCCTCGACGAGTGGTTGGCCGTCTGGGACAAGCCGTCCCGAGCTTGCGAGCAGCCAGCGGCCTCCTGGGACGGGCCCTCGGACCTTGCCCCGATCACCGTTTCCCAGGTGCGTGATGTAGCTCGGCGCTTCCCGGTGCAGACGGGGCTCGGATGGGACAACTTCCATCCGCGGAGGTTGTCGTTCTTGCCGGACGCGTTGCTGGAGCGCTTCGTGGCCATCCTGAATGCCTTTGAGGCGTCGCCAGCTGTGCCGCAATTGTGGCTTACTATTTTTGTGTTTTTGCCCAAGCCGCCGCCGCAGCTTGGCCGTCGGCCCATTGGGCTCCTCTGCATGTGGGGGCGCGTATGGTCGCGGGTGCGGCAGAAAGATGTGCGGCGCTGGGAGTTCAAGGTTGACGCTTCGTTTTTCTGGGGCAAATCTGGCGACACGGCGGCGGATCGTGCCGCCTACGTTCATAATCTGTTGGTGGTGCACGCCCGGCGGCATGGCATGGTGAGCGGTTCCGTGTTTTTCGATTTGTCTCGTTTCTATGAACATATCTCGCACATGGCCATGCGTGAAGCGGCGGTGCACTATTCATTTGATCTTGGATTGCTTCGCTCCCTATGCTCCCTGTACCGCGGGCCCCGCCGAGTGAGATGGCTGTCGGCCACCTCGCGGGCCGTGCACCCCAACGGAACAGTGGTGGCGGGGTGCAGTTGCGCTACGGGGGTCGTCAAACTAATGACGCTTTGTGTGTTACGTACGGTTGCGGTTGACACTCCTGTTTGTCGACCCCTGAATTTGGTAGATGACATTAAGTTGCACGCGGTAGGGGGCATCCTCACAGTGGCGGCCCAGCTTGTGCGGGCCGTCAACCTGGTCCTGAGTATTTTGCAGCAGCTTGAGCTCCCCCTCAACCTCGGTAAAACTTGCTTCATGGTTTCGGACAACGCCCTCCTGGACAAGCTCCTCGAGGATCCAAAGTGGCCGCTAGATGTAAGCCTGCTTTCAGATTGCCACCGCGATTTAGGAGGCGACGCCCTGGACGGGAGTCGGCGCAGGATCCCCATCCAATTATCCAGGGCTTCGGCTGCCCTCTCGGCCGCACGCAGGCTCCAGAATATTGGCCGCGGCAAAGAAGCCGCCCGGGTGTTCCGGGCTGGCCCAGCGGCCAAAGCGTGTTGGGGCGCGCCCATCCTCGGAGTCAGTAATTCGGCCTTGGGGACCTTGAGAGTTGCGGCAGCCCGCAGCACGGGCTCGCTGCAGCCAGGTTCGTCCTTGGGTTTTTCGTTGCTGTTCAGCGCGGACTGGACTCGTGATCCTTTTGTGCACGTCACGGTGGCTGCGGTCAAAACGTTTGTTTCTGTGTGGTGGCACCGATCGGTCTCCCGTTCGATTTTCGATTCGGCCCTTCCTGATGCCCGAGAGACTCTTGGTAAGACCCAGCCGTGGAATGCCGTCAAGCAGCCAATTGCCGCTCTGCTTCTCACGCTGCGCCGGGTGAGCTGGGACTTGGATCTCTCGGCTTCGGCGCTGATCGATCGCTGGGGCAAAAAATGGGACCTCTGCCGTTTCTCACCAGCCTTTTTTGCCGAGCTCGGCAAGCGAGCTTGTTGGGACGCCATCGCGTCGGCAGACCAGCTTCTGCGGGGAATGGGTGGGCCCCATATGTGCTAGACCTGCCCAAGTACTTCTCGATTGTGAAAAGACGGAAGGTTGGACCTCCCACCACCAGCATGTGCTCCGCGGCATGCTGGCCAATCGCTATTGGTGCCAGCAGCGTTTCTCAGAGAAGTGCAAAGATATCCGCCCGAATTGTCTTCCGTGCGGCGAGCTCCGAGGATCGATCTTCCATCGCCGATTTTGCTGCCCTGCGCACGCCGCGTGGCGACGCGAAGAGCTATCGCCGGAGCTGGCCGCCGCTGCCCAGTGCGTAGGTCGCTTGTCTTTCCAGGCCCAGGAGCTCTTCTCCAGGGCCCTCTTCCCTGACCCGGCGGCGTGGTTTTCGCGACCTCTCTCGGATCCCACCTCCTGTTTTATGCATCGTTGCAATTGGCCTGCAGACGGACTGGTGCTGGAGGCCGGGATGCAGGTGTTCACCGACGGTTCGGCCTTCGAGGGCCACATCCCGTCTCTAAGGGCGGCGGGATGGGCTGTGGTTGTTACGGATGGGTGGGGGGGGGTTCGATCATGCATCTGGGGCACGGTCCCCTCGTCCGAGGCGCCGCTCCAGGCGGCCCGGGATGGCGAGGACTACGCGGTCCTCCAGCTGGTGTTGAACGCGGTTGTCTTCCCGGGCTGCCAGCTCCATATAGATTGCGCCGGCACCGTTGATTGCGCCCGAGACCCTAGGTCCGCAGCCGGACCCGACAATCCACGGGCCCATTGGTGGGCCCAAGTTTTTGATAAGCTCGACGGGGTCTCCGTTGTCAAAGTCCTTGCCCATTGCAAGGAAGATGTCTTTAATGGCAAGCTTACCCGTTGCCAGTGGCTCGGCAACCGCGCGGCGGACGAGTTCGCCCGCCAGGGGGCTGAACTGAACAGGTGTGCTGCCGCCGACCGTCTTGTAATTCTTGGCTGTCACGAGATTGCCAGGCAGGCTGCTCGATTCGGAGCCCGGCAGGAGGCCCGGATAGCTGATAGCCAAGTTTTTGACAATGTTCCCCTCGACTTTCTAAAGCATGTTGAGCTCGCGCCCTTCCTCCCCGTCGGGACCCTGGACGAGCTTGCCGAGCTCCGTGCTAAAGATGAGGGTGGTGGATCGTCGCGGTCGTCCATTGTTGTGTGTGGGGCGGGGGAGGATGACGATCGCGAGGGGGCGCCGGCAGGCGCGGTGCTGGGACCCGCCTTGCTAGGCGCCCCTCCGCCGCCTGGCGAAGAGGCGTGGGGCCTGCTCAGGCCCTGGCGTGCCCGCGGCCACGTTTGCCTGGAGGCCCCGGTGACCAGACCGGATGGGTCCCCTCTGGGATCCATAGTTTTCTGCACGAGTTGCGGCTCGGTCGGCCACCCAGGGCCGTCCTGGGGCAGGAGTGCTGGGGTGTCGAATTGCCTTGATGCCCGCACTGAAGGTCGCGAGAGGCAATTGGCTTGGATTTTGCATGGCAAACACCCGTCCCGAAAGAACGGGCGTGTGGGGGCGGCCGCTGCCCTCTCTGATGCTTCTCGGGAGTTCTTGGCCGCGAAGCTCGGTCTTGATGGCGCACCTCCCCTTGGACCCCCTCCCAGCACTGTTCACGGGTGCGGGGTCGACCTCGTTAGGGGGCTCGCTCTTTTTGGATTCCCCTCCCGCGCCGAGGCAGAGAGCCTCGGGCAGCGGGTCCTTGATAGGAGGAAACGCGAAGCGAGTGCCCCCGAACTTGGAGAGTTCGGCGAGGATTAACTCATTTGCTTGTTTTTGCATGCCGAATTGGATGGCCTCCTCGGCTGGCTGTGGTGCTCCTCCTCCTCTCCTTCCCCCCCTCCCACCCTCCTCCCTCCCTCTCTCCTTCTCCTCCTCCTCCTCCATCCTCCTCCTATCCTCCTCCTCCTCCTCCTCCTCCTCCTCCTCCTCCTCCTCCTCCTCCTCCTCCTCCTCCTCCCCCTCCCCCTCCTCCTCCTCGCCCTCCTCCCCGCGCGGCGGCCGCCGGGCCCGCGGGGCGCCTGCTCCGCCCTCTTCTCCGCGACGATCCTCGTGAGGGAGTCCGCGAACGACATCGCTCCGCCGGCCGCGGGGGCGCTGGAGGCAATGTTTCTTCAGACTGCGGCGGGGTCCACGCATCGAAGGATTGCAAAAAACGAAGGATTGCAAAAAAACCCGAAGGATTGCAAAAAAACCCTTCGTCGAGGGTTTTTTTGCAATCCAGGGTCTTTCTGCAATCCTGCGAGCAGTAAAGACAAAGGGAAGAGAGAAAGAGAGGGAGGGAGAGAGAGAGATAGAGAGAGAGCGAGAGGGAGGAGGAGAGGGAGGGAGAGAGAGAGACCAAACAAACACCTATGTGTTCACGGCGGGCAAAGGCCATTGTTCTTCAGACTGCGTCGGGCGTTGGCGGAACCGGGTTCCGCCGCCCCAGTTCGGCACAACCCACACACGCTTCGTGGCCCCCATTGGGAGCTCCACCTCAGGCGCCAGTGGGAGGGTTCGCATGGTACCGCAGCCCCTTTTCGCCACAATCCTTCACACGCTTCTTGGCCTCATATGGAACTCTACCTAAGGCCCCAGTGGTTCCGTGGAACCTGGTTCAGTGATGTGCACTGGGGGGCGCCTCCCCGCCCCGTTCCACTAACCAGAGCTGCCGTCACCCGAAGCAACACCAGCTACGGCAGACCTGGTTTAGTGATTCTGGCCAGCTCAAGGGCTCCGGGGCCCATTAACCGGGTCCCCTTCACTGGGGTCCTGGCTATACCCGACTACGGTGGGGCGCACAGAGACATGCTGGTACGATGTGTCCTCCTCGGGGGCGTGCGTCCGACCAGAACATATAGTATGACCATCTTGTAGCATGCAATTTTCCGAGCGGTACGGCCAGAAAAAGCGCCCGCCCCGACGCATACACTGTAAGATTTCTCGGCTCGCGCGTCGCCCCCCCGGGGGGGGGGGGCGGGCAACGCACACACACACAATGTTAGTATGTTGGGGTGCCACCAGTACGGCAAGTTCAAGCTCCATGGACGCAGCCCCCACCGTGTGTTGTCACGCGGGCACGCGCTGCCACTGCACAGTGCCCCCCCCCCCCACGATGGCGCAAGGCAAGCCCGATGGCCGCGGCCCCTCGCGCAGCGTGTCGTCGAGGTTGTGTGCAACAGACTCTGGCAAGGTTATTTGCGTGGGGGCGTGGCGAGGCCCGGATGAGACTCTACAGGGCCGTTTTTAATACATCGGATTTTTAAACATATAGGATTTTTAATACGTGATTACTTCATGCATAAATTTATGCATGAACTCCTCGTTGTTTTCAATACTAAGTCCCTGCATTTTTCATACAGGATCCGCATGCGGAACATGATAAACAAAAACGGCACTGTGCTCCGATGTAAACTCCACGCACGCCGGGACAAGCCTGCGCGCCTTTTCGGCCCAGCGCGCTGCTGAAGACGGCGGCGGAGGGGGGGGGGTAGAGTTGGCGGTCCCAAAGCGGTGCCGCGACAGACCGTGCGGTGGCCTCGAACTCCCAGGCGGCCTCACCGCACGGTCCGTCACCGCAAGGTTCTGGGACCTCCGAGGCCTGCATCGCCCGAGACGTCCTCGGAAAACAACCCGCGTCCCAAACCCTTGCGCCCCCCCCGAACCCCCACTGACTCACCACACGGTATGGTCACCGCGCCGCTTGAGGGCCCCAACTCTGGCAGCACTGGTGGTTCGCGGACCTGGCGGCCATTCGGGGCGATCCGAGCACCTCTGGATCGGCGAGGCGCAGGTGCTTAAAAGCATCCCGAGGAAAGAGAACCTCCAAGGGCCAACGAAAACTGCCTCATACCCCTGGCCCGCAGCCCTACACCCCCCCTCTTGGATATGTCCCCGAACCTCGCTGGGGCCCGGAGCCACGCAAGTGAACTCGCCCGACATGCGACGTCCAGATTTCTCAACGCGTGGTTCCTCGGAAATCCCGCTCCTTTCCCTAGGCAAGGTGTTTCACACCGAGCCGGCCCGGAGAGGGCACCCAGAGGCCGAAAATGACGAGAACTCTCTGTCCTGATTTTCTCAAGTCGCTTAGGAATTTAGAGGCCTCCTCGATGGGGTCGTCTAGGTGGGATCGGGGTCGGATGATCGCGCCGCGTCACCGTTGCATCGGGGACGTCGGCGATGCATCGGCGCCGTCGGCGTGCAGAAACTGGGGCCCCGCATCGAGCCGCATCGGCGATGCGGCGCAATCCTCCGACCCCATCTACGCTCGGACCTCGGACAGAAAAGCATCCTTTTAAGGACATGAGATCCTCCGCCAGCGCAAACCTGACGAACACTCGAGGGTGCCCTCCACCATGGGATGCACGAACACATCTACCAGACACGAAGATTATCGGGGCACCCTCCCCGAACAGATCTCGATCTGATATCTCGGTCGTCTGGGCCCAAGCTCGAACATCGATCTTCCGTCGACCCCCAGAGGTCTGGACCCCTTCCCCGGGACCGCTTCTTCCTCCCGCGCCGTTCCTTGGCAGCCTCGAGGCTCGGGAAGGGCCCCCAGAGGCCGAACACAGCAAAACAGCCTCCCGTCGCGATTTGTTTGTTTATAAAAAGCTGGCTGCGCGAAATACCTCGGTCCGACCGAA
>CAUYUJ010017805.1:70000-140991 GCA_963575745.1 Prorocentrum cordatum
AACGTGCGCGGTGCTAAAACGAGAGCCACACATTGAACATGACCCGCCCTCAACCCGTGAAGCTCCTGCAACGTCTCAAAAGCAGTGTGCGCGGCGCTAGGGCGAACGCAACATTTTGAAAACGACCCGCCCTCCATCTGTGAAGCTGTTGTGATTTTTAAGCTTCCGGATCAAGCTTGGTGAGGAAATCTCAAGCGAACCGCCCGACCCGCCCTAAAAACTTGCCTCGGGGTGCGACAGGGAGAACTGCCTGATAAGGGAAAGGAATGGAGGAGGGTGAGAAGGAGGATCACGAGGAGGATGGCGAGGAGGAGGAGGAGGAGGAGGAGGAGGAGGAGGAGGAGGAGGAGGAGAAGCGGGAGGAGGAGAACGAGAACGAGGAGCACAAGGAGGAGGGGGAGGAGCAGGATGATAATGAGGAGGAAGACAAGGAGGAGGAGGAGGACGAGGATGAGAAGGAGGAGGAGGAGGAGTGAGAGGAGAGGGAGGAGGAGGACGAGGAGGGGAGGAAGAGGAGGAGGAGGAGAAGGATGAGGAGTAGGAGGAGGAGGATGGCAAGGCGGAGGAGGAGGAGGAAGGAGGAAGAGGAGGGCGAGGAGGGGGAACGAAGGAGGAAAAGGAGGAGGATGAGGAGAATGGGGAGGAGGAGGAGGGGGAGGACGAGGACGACGAGGATGAGGAGGAGGATGACGACGCGGAAGAGGACGAAGAGGATGGGGATGAGTATGAGGAGGAGGGCGAGGCGCACGAGGAGGAGGAGGAGGGGGATGAGGGCGAGGAGGAGGACGAGGCGGATGCCGAGGAGGAAGAGGAGGACGAGGAATGAAAGGAGGAGGCGGAGGAGGAGGAGGCGGAGGAGGAGGACGAGAATGAGGAGGATGATGAGAGGAGGAGGAGCAGGAGGGAGGCGGAATGCTGGAGCGGATGCTGCTGCTGCGATGATGAGATTGAGGAGGAGGAGGAGGAGGAGGAGGAGGAGGCGGAGGAGGAGGAGGATAAGGATGGGGGAGGAGGCGGATGGAGAGGAGGAATGGGAGGAGGGGGAGGAAGAGGAGGAGGAGGAGGAGGAGGAGGAGGATGAGGACGAAGAGGAGGAGGACGAGGAGGAGGAGGAAGAGGGGGAAGAGGGAGGAGGAAGAGGATGAGGAGAGGA
Source organism: Prorocentrum cordatum (assembly GCA_963575745.1). NCBI lineage: Eukaryota > Dinophyceae > Prorocentrales > Prorocentraceae > Prorocentrum > Prorocentrum cordatum. The sequence goes on from CAUYUJ010017805.1 coordinate 71,154, forward strand.
GGAGGAGGAGTGTATTTGTTGAGGAGGAGGAGGATGGGGGGGGGAATGTATGTATGTAGAGGAGGAGGAGGAGGGGGAGGAGGAAGAAGAAACTTATGATGCTGATGAGGAGGATGATGAAGCGGAAACGGAGGAGGAGAAAGAGGAGGAATACGAGGATGAGGAGACGGAGGAGGAAGAGTTGGAGGAGGAGGAGGAGGAGGAGGAAGAGGAGGACGAGGAGACAAATGATGAAGAGGAGGAGGAGGAGGAGGAGGAGGAGGAGGAGGAGGGAGGAGGAGCAACGAGAAGGAGGATAATGACGAGGAGGAGAAGGAGGAGCGGAAGAAGGAGGATGGGGCGGAGGATGGGGAGGAGGACGGGGAGGAAGTAGGAGGTATGTGAGGAGGAGGAGGAGGAGGAGGAGGAGGAGGGGGAGGAGGAGGAGGAGGACGAGGAGAATGGAGGAGGCGGAGGAGAGAGGAGGAGGAGGAGGAAGGAGGAGGAGGAGGAGGAATGGACGAGGAAGAGGAGGAGGGGAGCGCGAGGATGAGGAGGCGGAGGAGGAGAGAAGGAGGAGGAGTAGAGGAGGAGGAGGAGGAAGAGGAGGGGGGAGGAGGAGAATGAGGAGGAGGAGGAGGTGGATAGGCGAGGAGTAGGAGGAGGAGTGGATGTGTGATGAGACGGAGAAGGAGGAAGACGAGGAGGAGGAGGAGACGAAGATGATGGATGAGACGATGAGGAGGAGGAGGAAAAGGCCGAGGAGGATAGAGGAAAACGAAGAGGAGGGAGGAGGAGCAGGAGGAGAGGAGGAGGCCGAGGAGGAGGAGGATGGGTAGGCGGAAGGAGGAGGAGGACAGGAGAGGAGGAAGAGGGGGAGGAAATGATGAGGAGTTGACCTGAGGAAAAAGGAGGAAGATTGAGGGGGAGGAGGAGGAGGAGGAGGAGGATGAGGAGGAGGAGGAGGAGGAGGAGGAGGTGGAGGAGGATGGGGCCTATGAGGAGGACGAGGGGGAGGAGGCGGCGGAGGAGGAGGAGGAGGAGGAAGATATTCATAGCTCCCTACAACGGTGCATATCGATTGAAGGAACTGGCTCGTTGGAAGGCAACAGTTTGAAGATCCCGAAGCGTGCCCAGGCATTATTCCCGGGATTTTCACGCCACGTATCAACCTGACCGCTGCGTCTTGACGATCTAGAATCGTGCCAAAACGCCATTTGTGGGATTTCGACACAGCGAAGCAACACAAATGTTGCGCCCGCATAGTCCTGAATCCGTCCAAAACACCGTTCCTGGGGCGTTGACCATGGGAACCAGTAGGAACTCTTGCAACATGTATAAACGAATGCGCGCGGCGCTGAAGCGAGAACAACCTTTTGAAAAGGAACCGCCCTCAATCCGTGAAGCTCTTGCATTTGTTTAACGAATGTGCACGGCGCTAAATCGAGTGCCACATTTTGAAAACCACCCGTCCTCAATCCGTGAAGCTCTTGCACATTTTCAAAACGAATGTGCGCGGCGCTAAAGCGAGAACCACATTTGGAAAACCACCCGCCCTCAATCCGTGAAGCTCTTGCAAATGTTTAAGACGAGTGTGCGCGGCGCTAAAGCGAGAGCCACATGTTGAAAACCATCCGCCCTCAATCCGTGAAGCTCTTGCAAAGTCTTAAGACGAGTGTACGCGGCGCTAAGGCGAGAGCCACATGTTGAAAACCATCCGCCGTCCATCTGTGAAACTGTTGTCACTGTTTAAGCTCAAAGTCATGAATGGTGAGGAAGTCTCAGGCGAAACGCCCGGCCCGTCCTAAAAACTGGCTTCGGGGTGCGACAGGGGGAAATTACCGATAAGGAGAAGGAATGGAGGAGGGGGAGGAGGAGGAGGAGGAGGAGCAGGAAGAGGAGGAGGAGGAGGAGGAGGAGGAGGAGGAAGGGGAGGGGGAGGATTGTTTGACATCCGCAGCAGCCACAGACCTCCTCGCAGGGGGCAAGCAGTCTCGAGATCGGCAGTGACCCCGACCCTCTTATGATCGGGGTGGAGACCGTTGCGCAATCTCGGCCAAACTTCACTGCGAGCAGGAGGAGTGCCGTCGCACTTCCTGGCGAGCCTCCTCATCCGACCTCCAGTCGTGAAGGCCGCACAAGCCTGGCAGACGCAAGCGAAACTGTTGTCGCTAAAATCTACCACGAGGCAGCGGTGCTCTCCCGCAGCTCGGCGGGGTTAACGTGCAGGAGGCGATCGTAAATACCAGGAGCCGGCTTCGCCACATATCGGGAGCCACGAAGGCAGTGATGGCACTGCCAGAAGCGACCGACCCAACTCCATTCACGCGGTGGCCTCGGATCCTTCACCTTAGGGGGCGGGGGCTCGACGCGGGTAACTCACTCAAGATTCATCCGATGCCATCTCTGCATAAGCTGTGCGGCCAGCCTTGTGACCGCATGCGCTACAGAGCATGCAGAATCAATCCCAGCCGTCTCGGCCTCGGACATCCTGGGGCGCATCAAAGCACCCTCCTTAGCAGCTGCATCCGCAGCGTTGTTCCCGATGATATGCAGACGATCGGCCATCGGGGCGGCCTCGTCGTCTTCCCGGTGGGCCCGAACCTTGGAAACACCACGGAGAAAGCCCCGGGCAATCCGGGCAATCGCGCCCGCCTGCATCACCAGCTCACAGTAAGGCCGATTCGGATGCACGCGGTCCCGAGCATTTCTGGACAACTCGTTCACTACCACTTGGCAATCCGCATAACATTCAGCCTCGCCCCCGAGAATGGAAGCAGCACCCGCTGGGGCTGCAGATTCAGCGACACCGCTAGCCTGAGGGTGGAATCCCCCCAGCGGGCCGAACCGCCTCGCTGAGACTCCCCCTCCGATCGCTGAGCAGCACGGCCCCCGGGCCGGAGCGAGAGAGGTCCTTCGCCGTCGATCTGAAACAGGAACCGCCGCCGCACGGTCGCCCCGAAAGCGCCCTCGCCTCTGGGTCAGGCGGAGGGGGAGTCTCCTCGGCGGAAGCCTGAGGGAAGCAGCGAAACTGCACCGCTTGAGTGGCCTCGTCCTGGGACGACGGTGGAGGGGCGTCTTTGGCTGGGTGCTGAAAGAAGCCTGCCTCGCGCAAGAATTCACAGCCAGGGGGCGGGGCCGACGGTTCCGATCGAGCTTTGGCCAGCAGCTCCTCCCCCAATGCGAACCCTGTCCTCCTCGCACTCATGGCAGTGCCGCAGTCCATGGAGCACCGCGTCTCCGGGTTGCCCGCATAATGGGCAGACATCCTCGACAATGCATTCTTTCGCCGCGGCCCTGCTGAGAGGCCACATGGCCCGACGAACAACAGCTCGGATCGCCCCTTTCTGTTTTTTTGTGAGATAGCTTTTTAGAGGCGAGGGCCGGAGAATCAACATCAAAGCAAACGCGGTGGCCGTCGCTATACTTCGACCCTACTTCTATCTCAAGCCATGTCAAGACCGAGGCGTTGAGGAAGGGCTTCGCGAGAGCAGGAGAGGTGCGTAGGAGGGGGATGCTCTTCCCGTCCTCGTCGATCATCGTGAAGAAATCGATAATCGTCCAGTTTATCCTCTGCTGGGACAGGTTCATCGCTCCCATAGGGCCTCGGACGGGCCTCCATGACTTCGCGGGGGGCCTCCACGTGGCACTCCATGGCTGTCGAACCTGCTCCCAAGACATAGCCCACGGAGTCGCTCGCGTCTGGAGCAGCCAGAATTTCTTGCAATATCTTGTGATCGGGGCCACGCATCCGAACCATGCCGGAGGAGGTAAAATCGAAAAGCTCCGACTTCCACTGGATGGTTTCATGGTCGAGGCCACGTCCGTCGAACTTTGGTTAGCTCCGCGTCCGTCATTCCGTGGGCCTCGGAGCCGTACTGCAAGCCCGCCAACGGGCCCTCGATGAAGACCTTAGCCGCTCGACGGCCAAGAACAGGGCGTTGCTTCACAAGACGTCGGGTCCTGCGGCTAGCTGCCGAGAGCCTCGCCTTCGCCTTAGAACGGCCGTGGGTCCTACGAGGCAGCCCTGCCGTCGCGTCAATCCCCAGGTTGGCAGTGGTTTCCATCCTGGGCCCCGCAAGGGCCCCAAACTCTTCCTGGAGGGCGGAAGACGCAACCTTGGAAGACGAAACAAAAGCGCTTTTGTCAATGGACATCTGGGCTTGCATCATGTCAGCGATAGCAATGCGCAGGGCCTCAGCAGCCTGAGACAAAGTAGAAACGATGTGACTGACGGTGCCATCACAATTGAGACCCGCATCTTCAATGTAGATGTCCAGGGTAGTCCAAGGAGAACCGAGTCAACATATTCAATCCCGAACTCTTTGTCGCCATCGAACATCCAGCCACAACGCCGAACCCGGCAAAAAGAGGAGGGGCAACCACTCCGCGCGGCACCATGAATCAGGCCGAGCGGCATGCGCTGAGGCAGACGCCCGTGATCGCACGGTGAAAGTTAAGCCTGCTGCAACGCTGCTCGAGCAGTACTACGGGAAGCTGTTCGTAATGCTTCAGCATGTCCCAGAAGAGGCCGCCCGAGTGCTTGTTTGAAACCGTGCTGGCTTCCACTTTGTCAAAGCCTGCCTCCAAACGGTGCCCGTGGCCGACCTGAACTTGCCGGCGGCCCAGTAGGGCCCGTCGTGCTCGAGCCCCCAAGCCTCCGCCCAGGGTCTCCGACATCGCCCCCAGAGGCGATAGGGGCTGGGAGGGAGAAACAAAAGCGCCGATAGGGCGAAACCCCAGGACCGATTTGGGAATCAGCGCCACTATGGAAGCTCTGAGCTGCTGGGGCAACGCACCTGCGGACTCGACAACAAGCAGCATCTGCGCCACAAATTCGAGCGAGGCGTCGGAACGGTACTGGTCATGTGGAAGCCACCCAGCCCAACTGCAGACCTCCTAAGAAAAGAACGGGGGATCTTCCGAACATCATCGGGGGAGAACAAAGGCGGCGGGTCCGATCGGGCACTCCTGAGGCGCCCGGGATTGTCTTGGGCCCTCTAGAGGGCCCCGAGCCTGTCCCTCTCCGAGCGGAGCAGCTCCTGGGGGTCAGGGACCACGTGCCCGAATCTGCTCAAGGTGCTGGTGAGCCTCCAAGCAGCAGGATCTCTAGAAATCTGGTGTGCCCGACGGGCCCCCTGGCTGATGCCTTCCAAGGGCAAGGCCGACCAGTCCTTGCGAACTTGCCCAGCGAAGGTCTTGACACAATGTTCCAGATCGTCCTGGGTCTTCTGTCCCAGGCCCTCGATGCACGCACTGGGGCCCTGAGAAATAATCGACCGAGCTCGCGCCCGCGAGGCCGCCTCGATAAACAGTTCGGCGTGGTCACCTTGGTCAGCGCCGGCGGCCGGCGGCGGGTCGCACAGGGCACGTGTCGCAGCGGAGGGCGAGGTAGAAGATGAGGCCAGTCTGAGGACAGCCTGAAAGTTAGCGTGAAACCATCGCGTGCTATGCAGCACAGGGCAACGAGGGGCGCCACGGTCGCGCCCCAACACGGGACGCCACCACAACGACACTCCTTTCCCACGAGCCCAATCGAACGGGAGGGTGATGCCCATCACATTGCACAACTCCCTCTCCGAAGTATTAGCCCACTGTTTGTAAACAACGGGCAGGATGTCATCTGAAACATCGATCTCTCCCCTCTGGGCCCTAACCAGGGCCTTGTCCACCAGAGTCTTACACCGCGCGTGCGACGGGGGCTCGGGCACGGGGCCGATCGGGGCATCCACGACGATCGGGTGGGGCGGGGGCTTTCGGGAAGACAGCGCGCGGGGCTGAGCAGGCCCTGCAGAAAAATAACCCAAACAGGGGCGTGAGGCACGCACGTGAGCGACTGGGAATTCACACTCGCCGACTGCACAGCCTTCGCGAGGCCGCGCGAGACCTCCTCCTCCTCCTCCTCCTCCTCCTCTTCCTACTCCTCCCCCTCCCCCCTCTTTTCCTCCTCTCCTCCTCCCTCCTCCTCCTCCTCCTCTTCCTCCCGTCCTCTCCTCCTCCTCCTCCTCGTCCTCCTCCCTCCCTCCTCCTCCTCCTCCTCCTCCTCCTCCTCCTACCTCCTCCTCCTCCTCCTCCCCTCCCCCCCTCCTCCTCCTCCTCCTCCTCCTCCTCCTCATCATCCTCCTCTCTCCTCCTCCTTCTCCTTCCTCCTCCCCCCCCCCTCCCCCTCCCCTCCCCTCCTCCTCCTCCTCCTCCTCCTCCTCCTCCTCCTCCTCCTCCTCCTCCTCCTCCTCCTCCTCGAGGAGGTCTGGGGAGGCAGTGCTGGGCCCATCCTGGCGGTCCTGAGTCGTTTTCTGACGGTCCTGGCGAGGGCCCCCGGAGGCCGAACATGGTGAAAAGCTTGTCGTCGAGTTTTCGTTCACAGCGCGAGGTCTGTCTAATAGAACTTCTGTGCGGCTTCTAGAGCCCACCTCCTCCTCCTCCTCCTCCTCCTCGTCCTCCTCCTCCTCCTCCTCCTCCCCCTCCCCCTCCCCCTCTTCCTCCTCCTCCTCCTCCTCCTCGTTTTCCTCCTCCTCCTGCCGAATTCGGCCACGAATTCGGCAGCGACCGAAGTCTGAGGGTAAAAACTGCCTAGAGGGCCGTATAATCTGGCCAGGACCTTTCCGTTAGGACTCAGACTCACAACCCCGAAACCACTTCTAGAAAGGTCCTTCACCAGATGACGGAAGCACGAGCCATCCAGAAAAATCCTCCCCCAAAGCTCCCTCGACCCATGGGGCGGCGGAGGTAAATTCTCAGCGGCGAATGCCTCTGGGAAAGACTCAAACACGATAGCTTCCATGGCCGCGTCGTGGGATAACGGCCCAAGGACGTCTTTGGCCGGGTGTATGAACAGACCCGACTCGCACAAGAAATTGAATCCCGGGGTCGACGAGCTCTCCAATTCGGCCCGCACCCGAACAAGAAGGTCGTTCCCCACAATTTCTACACGCTGCTCCACGCAGGCGGGACATAACCATACTCTGTGAAGCACCGTGTCTCCACTCTGTCCGCACAGCGGGCATATGTCAGGGACCAAGTGGCCCTTCTGAACAGCACGACTGAGGGGCCACAGAGCCTGACAGGTGAGAGCACGAATGGCGCCCTTCTGCTTGGGCGAGAAACGTTTGGAGCCTAAGGCCCTGGTCGCCAAATCGAAACACAAACGCTCGCCGTCACCGTATTTGGAACCGGCTTCGATTTCGAGGGCCCTCAACACCGCGCCTTTTAAACATCGCTGTAAAAGGGCAGGGGGAGTGAGGAGGAGAGGCACGCATATGCCGTTCTCGTCGACGCAAGTGAAAGGATCGGTCCTGGTCCAGGCGAGCGTCTTGAAGGACATGTGCACAGCTCCCATGGGGCCTTTAACCGTACGCCAAGATCTAGGAGGAGCTGCCCAAGTGGCCCTCCAAGACTCGCGGAGCTCAGCCCAAGTCAGCCCCCACGGAGTCGCGTGAGTCTGCAATATCCACAGCTCTCTCGAGTACCTGGCAATCGGCGCCACGGAGCCGTACCAAGCCGGATCGTTTTCCAAGCGAGTTAAAACCGTGAGGCTGCGACCTCCGCACGACGGTCTCATAGCAGATGCTGCCATGCGACGAAGTGCAAGAAGCTCGCTGTCGGACATCCCGTGGACCTCGGGGCCGTACTGCTGCCCCGCCAAGGGCCCAGCGATGAACACCTTAGCAGTGCGACGACCTAAAACTCCCCGCTGACGCACCAACCCCTTGGCACGCCTCGCGGCTGCAGACATGCGGGCCTTCGCCTTAGCGTTCCGACCACGAACGCGACGTGAGGTCCCAGCGGTGTGATCGATCCCAAGGTTGGCCGTGGTTTCGCGGTGGGGGCCCACGAGGGCCCCGAACTCCCCCTCCAAGCGGGAAGAGATGCTTTTGGAGGAGGCCACGAAAGCCACCTTGTCCATGGAAATCTGCGCCTTCACCGTGGCCGTGATGGCAGTGCGCAGAGCCTCCGAGGACACGCGCAGGCTGGAAACAATCTCGTCCGCCGTGCCGACAGCGTTCAAACCAAAATCATCGATATAAATGTCCATCGTGGAGTTGGGGGCGATCGGAACGGAATCGAAGGCCTCAAGTCCGAAGACTTTGATCAGGGCCGTCGCGATAGAACACCCCGCCACGACACCGAACTCCGCATGCTGGGCGGGAGACGCAACACCGCACAACACCACATACCGGGCCGAACGGTGAGCCGCGATGCAGACCGAGAACACGACAGGATTAAGATTAAGCCGGCGACCCCGCACCTCCAAGGAGGGCGAGGGGGATCTGCTCATAGTACTTGAGCATGTCCCAGAATAGAGACCCAGCCTGCCTGCCCGAAGAAGTACTCGCCTCAGCACGCATACTCCAGATCTCGTGATAAAAGGGAGGGGGTCTGGACCCTCCAAGACAAGCCATTTTAGACCCCCCCCCGTGGGAGAACCCTCCAAAACATCGTCCCCAGACCCCCCCAGGCCCTCCAAGATAGCCTGGAAGAGACCCCCCCCGAAATGAGACCCCCCTCTCTTTATTACGAAATCTGGAGTAGCCTGCCTCCAGACTACCGTCGGTCGCCGACCGGTGCTTCCCCGCGGCCCCATGAGGCCGGTCGTGTTGGAGCTCCCCCTCCGCCGCAGAGGGGCGCCGGGCCCGACCCCAGAGGCGGTGCGGGCTCGAAAAAACCCCGATGGGCCGAAAATCGGGTCGGGCGAAAGGGGGGGATAGCAAGGGGGGGGGTTGAGAATCAGCTCACGTAGCTGATTTTCCCGGCGCCTCCCGCCGCCGGGAGGCGCCCATGTATCGAGGAATGGGCCCGGCGGCGGGGCCGAAACCAGCTGCACGCAGCAGATTTCGTAACCCCCCCTTTCCCCAACCCCCCCTTTCGCCCGACCCGAGAAAACCGGGGACCGCCTTCGGGATCAGAGCCACGATCAAAGCCCTCAGCTGCCGGGGAAGCCGGCCGCCAGCAAGCTCGACGAGAGTCCAAAGTTGACCGAAACAGCGCAAGGCAAGGCATTATGAGACAGGTACTGATAATGACGCATGTGGAAGCCGTCAAGGCCCACAGCCGAGCGACGAGAGAAAGACCGCGAAATATCACGAATCAAATCGATGGAAATCTGGGGAAGCGGCTCCTGCACCTGAATTTTCAGCCAGGGATGGGAATGGTTCGCCCTCCAGAGGGCCCCGAACTTGGTCCTCTCAGAATGCAGAAGCTGGGCAGGATCCGCGACTAAATAACCAAACCTGCTGAGAGTGGAGGTGGGCCTCCACGCGGCAGGGTCCCTAGAAATCTGGTGGGCCCGCCGAGCCCCTTGATTGATGCCCTCCCTCAACCAGGAGGCCCAATCTTGGCGAGCCTAGGAAACATAAAACGTGTTACATTTTCGAGGGCTTCTCGAATCAACCGGGAAGCTTCTTTCAGAGCTCCACTGGGAATCGAGTCCAGAAAATCACGGGCCTCCGCGGCAGGAGCCGCCATGAAGTCGAGCCAGCTCTGGGCCATGCTCGCCGCAGCGGAGTAGGCTGAAACATACTCACCTTGGTTATCACGAACCAGCGGGGGCGGCGAAGCTAGGGGCGTGCACGGGGCGCTGACGGAGGCGAAGTACATGGAAGACGTTCCTGATTCCAAAAACTGGTAAAACAAACGCTGGAAAGATGAGCTCAACCATCGCATGCCGTGGAGCTCAAGGTAGCGAGGAGCCCCAAAGTCGCGCCCCAAAACAGGGCGCCACCAGAGGACCACCCCTTTACCCCGCGCCCCATAGTACGGGAGGGTGCATCCCATCACATTGCACAGTTCCTTCTCTGCAGCGTTGGCCCACTGCTTGTAGGCAGCCTCCAAATCGAAAATCTGGGTTTCCCCCCTGGCGGCCCGAACGCGGGCTTTTTCAAGCAAAGCCTCAGCCCGAGCAAACGACTTGGGCTCCGGGTGAGGGCCGATCGGGGGGCCCACTTCGATTGCGGGGGGCTTCCGGAAAGACAAAACGTGCAGGCTCGACAACGCGTGGAACTGCGCCCGAACAGGAACATGAGGCGAAAAACACGAAGACGCAGTGTTCACCTCGACTTTGCGCACGGCCTTCGCCAGGCCGCCTGAGACAATGAAGAAGTCATACTTCTTGGACTCGCCCGTCCCGAAGCAGGTGGGGCCGTCGGTCGAGATCAGCTGGCCCCTCAAATTGTGAACGAACTCGGTGCCGTTGATCACATCGGGGTCATTGTTGAAGTCGCCCCCGACGAGGAAAGGTAAGCCTGAAACCGACAGCTCCGCACCCATAGCCCCGAGAACTTCCAAATTGAGCTCATCCATGCCGACCGAATCTTTCAAGTAGAGAGAAGAAACAAGGATGGACTGGCCCCCGGGGGGTACACAACTGCAGCCACAGCTCTATGGGGTGCAATGGAAGTTCCATGTACGGGAGCGCGCAGGCCCATCCAGGCCCTCGCCAAGACGGCCACCCCCGACGATGGCCCCCCTCCCTCTCCAAGGGTCCCCGGAGCCCAGACGGACTTCCACCCGTTGGTGAAACACCAATGCGAAGCGCGATCAATCGATTCGCCCTCCTGGAGCTTGTGCTCCTGCACAAGCAAAATGTGGGCTGCGCACTGAGGCAGCCATTCCCGAACGGACGACCAAGCGTTGCCGTTTACCGTCTCAACGACAAGCGAAAACTCCTCTGCCGGGGGGGGCTTCGGGGAGTCTGGACGGCTCGGAGCGAACGCTCTTCAAAAAGAACCCTCGCCAGGTCGAGGGGGCAGCACCCTGGTTAAACTTAAATCTGCATGCGTGGGGGGGGGGAGGGGGGGGAGGAGGAAAGGGAGGGGGAAAAAGGCAGCGGGCAGAAGTATCTGAAGGCCGTCCCCCCTCAGGCCTCTGTAGCCTGAGGGGGGGGGGTTCTGCTCATTGAGCATTTTGATTCGGGCGCGCACCGAAGAGAGGACGTCTTCCGGGGGAGCAGCGGCAGCGGCAGCTGTCCCAGGGGCCTCCGGGGCAGCGGGCTCAGAGGAATGCTGTCCTGCACCTTCGGCACCGGCGCCTGCATCAGGGGTCTGCGCGGCAGGCCCAGCGGGGGCAGGACCGTCATCAGCACCAGGGCCAGCGCGGCCACCTTCTTCCGTGCGCGTCCTCTTGCGCGCCAGCCGGCTCCTCTGCTCCGCGTGGGCAGTCTGAACGGTCTTGATGTCCTCCACCACTTTGCCGAACAGCTCCTTGGCCATGGCCTGAATTGAATTCGCCAGCTGGTCCTTCCGCTTCTGAGCTTCCTTTCTGTCGTCCTCGGTGACCTCGAACACGGGGCCCAAGTCCAAGATCGCGCCAAGGTCGATGTCGAACACTTCGCCGTCACCCTTGAGCAGGTCCTCCACGCCCAGGCGAGGCCGGGAAGCAGGACGAGGAGCAGCAGCAGAGACTCGAGCGGCCGACACCTTGGAAGCCAACTCATCGTGCTGGATGTCGTACTGGTCCATCTCGGCGGACAGCTGGAGCAGGTAGGCCTCCTGCTGCTGCATGGTCGACCTGAGCTTCTCGAGCTTCTGGAGCTCCCAGTGCATCTTCTTTGCCAACTTGAGACGAGCACGCTGGCACTGGGCGAGCAGGTCCTCGGTGGGGGACTCCACTGGCGCAGGCACGCGCCTGCTCTTAAGGATGGCGTTGAGGCGGGAAACCTCCGATTCGTTGCCCATCTTCTTCTGCAGCTCCACAAGGCTTTCCGATTCAGCGACCGACACTGCCGATGCATCGTCCGACGAAGGAGCACGGCCTCCGTAGAGCAGGACTCCAGGGGGGACGGCATGCCCGGGAGGAGCGAATGTGCCGAGCGCCCCTTGCGCCAACTTGCCACCCTTACCTCCAGCGGCGTCCTCGCCCTTGCCGAATGATTTGTTCGCGCCTTTCTCTCCAACTCCCGGCCATCCACTGCGGCGCCAGCGTACTGGGGTCCCGGATGAAGGGCGAGGCGGATGCCCGAGGACGAGTCAGTTGCCCAAACTCCCCCAGGAACAGGAGGCTGCACAACATCAGGACAGGAAGCGTCGGCAGGCGCGTAGCAATGCTTACACCATTTCCACTTGGCCAGATTTTTCGCGCACCCGCACCTGCCGCAACGCCAGGTCTGTTGGCGACGGTTGTGCGAGAAACTGCCACCGGACTCACGCCAGGGCGAGCCAGCGGCAGCATCAGTGGCCATGAAGTGGGATCGCTTGAGGGTTCAGGTCCCTCGACCTGAATCGCGAACGATGTGTCCGAGCCAAGGCCCGCAACAGCACCGCCGTTCTGAAGGTTGGAGCGTCTGGGGGGGCCGCGTGTCATCCCCACCTACCGCCTCTGGGGGCGGGGCCACCTGCGGCGCTGACCACCGAGGGGCATTTCAACTGCTTGAAGTGCTGCACGAGCGAGCGATCGAGCATCATTATCATTAAACGGGAGAGCGCGGGTTTTGCTCTCTTGGTGTGCCAACCGATCGAGATGAAAATGAAAGGCAGTGAATTTGAACGTCTCGGGGGTGGGGTGGATCAGGCCCAGAGCCAGGAGGGGGTCCAAAAAACGGGGGCGCGGGGGAGAAGGAGAAGGAGGAGGAGGAGGAGGAGAAGGAGGAGGAGGAGGAGGAAAACCGGTCCCTGGGGAAGGGGTCCAGACCTCAGGGGGTCGACGCTTTGACAAAAACCACGACGTCGGCGGTCTGGGTCAAGAGGCCCCCCGCGGCCTCTGAGCATCGCCCAGGAAGTCCCAGGAGGTCTCCAAGAGGTCCCAGTACCCCTCCAAGGCGCTCTTTAGGTGCTCTCGAGGAACTTGACTCTCCTTATTTGAGGGATGACAAAACGACCCGACCCTGGTTTACAAGTGCGTGGTCTGTAAACCTCCTGGGAATCCCCAAAGCCTGGAACCGCCAGGACGCGGCACATCACGCAGGGTTTACCCTGTAAGCCCACAGGAGTTTCAGCGCACAGCGCCTCGTAAACCAGGGTAGGGGCGTTTTTTATGCCCTTGACTTATGCGCCTTTCCGTGGTCTTCGGTCCAAGATCGGTCCGCTCGCGATCTTCGAGTGCCCACAGGAGCCCACTGGGATCCAGCACGGCCGAAATGCGCCCCTAGACGGCCCCAGAAGGCACCCACACGGCCCCACGACGGCCCCAGGAGACCCCCCCAGACGGCCGAGAGAGCCTCAAGACTATCCAACACGTCCCCAGGACGGCCCAAGAGGGGCCCAGGGCGGCCGAAGAGGGCCCCGAGGGAACCCCAAGGCTGCCCCACAGGTGCTCAAGGCAACCCCCAAGACAGCCGAAAGAGTCCCCGTGCGAGCTCCTCAAGTCGGGGAGACGCAAGACCCGGGTACGGGGGACTCGGAAATCCCCGACGAGGTCGTCAAAAAAATGACGAAGCCGAGCCTGCATTTTGACGAGGCCTCCCGCTGCAGACATCCCACAAAACTCCTCCTCGTCAAAATCCGAGTCGCGGTCGTCAAAAAACGATGGCGAACCCGAGTCCCGGCAAACCCGGGTCTTACGCTCCCCCGATCAAGGGGTGGGGACGAGAGGTGCACCGTGTGACGGCCTTCGGGAAGGCGCTCTGGCCTCTGGAGGACGCGCCTCTCTGCTTGCTCCGCGCGCCAGGGTCTGCCACAGCGGGGCCGCAGGCAGGCGCCCGTTTTTTGCTCTCCTCCTCCTCCTCCTCCTCCTCCTCCTCCTCCGCCCCCGCCCCCGCCTCCTCCTCCTCCTCCTCCTCCTCCTCCTCCTCCTCCTCCTCCTCTCTGACATCCTCGCGCCGTGCACGGAGCACGACGAACCCTTTCTGGCCGTCTTCGGCTTCCGGGGGCCCTCACCCTGCCGCGGGGCCGTCCGAAAAACGATTCAGGAGGACAAGGCGGCCACGCGGAATACTAGGGCTCCCAACTTCGCGCTTCGCGCTGCGCGAAGCGCGAATAACTTCGCGCTCTCGCGCCGCCCTCCCAAAGGGAGAATAGGAGGACGAGGAGGAGGAGGAGAAGGAACGAGGACCGCGAAGCGCGAATAACTTCGCGCCCTCGTGGGAGCCCTTGGGAATACCTCCGGGGACACCACGTTGCAGGGCAAATCGCGACGTCGGGTGTCTGGGAGGACACGGCAGCATCATGCCATGACGTGCGCAAGCCGGCAGCGCTGCGCGCCATGGGGGGGAGGGGAAGTCGGGGTGGGTGCCTGCGCGGGACTCTGCGCAGGCCGTTTCTGCGCGGCTGTCCGCACAATCATTGCTGGTATCTGCGCCGCTCAGGTGGGGCCTACGGGTAATGAGCACTGGCTTCAACCAATCAGGCAAGAACGAAACCCATTCCAAAACGTATTCCGCAGAGACGTCCGCAACGCACCTTTTTGTTCGACTTCTGGGGCGACCCAATCGAACGCACGCACGAGCCGACAGAAAATACCGGAACATCTGCAGGCGACAATAACAAGAGGACGCAAACCATGCATCTACACTTAGGTCGGGCATGTCGTCCTACAGGCGGATTTTGGAGGAGAAATAAAGACTAGTCAAAAAATCACCACAACTATTCAACAGAGCACGAAACATCGTCACCACTATATTTGTTTTACAGTTCTGGGATATTCCTGGTGTAGAGCGACACACATGCCCGACATAAATCTGCACGGATCCTGGCCGGGCCCACCCGGGGCACAGGGTCGGTGCAGACGCCCTCCTGGCCTTGCCGGAAGGCCTGTGCACCGATCCCTGGGCCAAGATGGGCCCGGCTCGGGTCAGCGCAAACCTGGGTCAGTCGGGCCTTGCAGGATCCTGCTGCATCCTGCGTCCAGCCCCCGGTCAATGCAGCAATGGCTCTGCAGGATCCTGCAAGATCCGGCACTCTGACTGGCCCCCGTTGGCATTGGCCCCCGTCTCTTGAGCCCAAGCTGCATCTGCACCGATCTTGGCCGGGCGCCAACTCCTGGGCACAGGGTCGGTGCAGACGCCCTCCTGGCTTTGCCAGGAGGCCCGTGCACCGGTCCCTGGGCCAAGATGGGCCTGCCAAAGATCTGTGCAGTCGGGCGGCCTCCCTCCTCCCTCCTCCCTCCTCCCTCCTCCCTCCTCCCTCCTCCCTCCTCCCTCCGCGGAAGGAAAGGGCCCGAAAGGAGCCCTTGAGGACCCCCTTGGGGGCACCAGCTGGCTCCAAAAGCGGGGCCCAGAGGGCCCCTCTTAAGGGCCCTTTCTTACCCCCCCAAATGTGGGCCACCCCCATTGCCATCCCTGCCCGAATCGGTGTAGGTGTGTGGTTGACGCCCTCTGGCGTATGATGCCGCGCACTCGACTTGTTTTCCAAGTCGAGGCCAGCCACCCTTGGGCGGCCTCAGATGCACGCGGCTGACGTGGGCTCCGGGCAGCAGAATATTGCGACTGCCAAACGTGTGCCTCTGTCTCCCTCTCTTCCTCTCTCTCTCTCTTTCCCTCTCTCCCTCATGTATGTCTCTCTCTCTCTCTCTCTCTTTGGATCTCTCTCTCTCTCGCTCATCCCCTCCCGTTTTCTATCTCTGCGCTTCTCTCCCTCTCTCTTCCTCTGCTTGCCTCTACGGGACGGGCCCGAAAGAAAGCCCCAGACGACCCCAAGAGGACTCCAAGACGACCCCAAGAAAGCCCAAACGCCAGGTCTGCGCTGGATCGGATCGGGAAATCGGATCGAATCGAGAGCAGATCGAATCGCCAACGAATCGTCCCGAATCGGATCGGTATCGAATCGCCGCTATCCCCTTCCGGCTGGCCCTGGCCGATGCTGGTGAATAGAGCCGGACCGCGTTGAATTGGAATCGCGGCCCCAGCGGGCGAATCGAATCGCACCGAATCGGATCGTAGGCGGCCTCCAAGATAACCCCAATTCGCCCCCCAGAACTCTCCACGTCGGGGCCCAGTCGCTGAGGGCAATCGCGGTTGGCAACAGGACAGCTCCAAGAAGCACCCAGAGGCTCCCGAAAGGCTCCAGGAGGCCGCCAGAGGCCCCTAAGAACCCCCCATGAAACCTTCGAGAGGCCTTCTAGAAACTGCCTCCCCACCAAGGAAAGGGTCTGGGGAGGTGACACGTCTTATTTGGAAGCCCGGAATGGGCACAGAAAGGATGGGTACAATGCCCAACCACAAATGTTGCCCCAAACCAACAGCGGCCGCTGCTGGGCAGGCGGCCTCCTGTCTCCAAGGAACACAGACCGCGGCGGCGTGGACAGCGAGTCCGGTTCAAAACGAGCAGGAACTGCTGTTGGGCAATGTGCCCATTTTTTCCGTACCCATTTCGTTCGTGCAGATCTTATCCCCGGAGCCTATCAAAGAGCAGCTCCGGGGCGGGCACACATCCGAAAGCCGCCCCCGCGCTGCGCAGGGGCTGGTGTGTGTGTGTGTGTGTGCCCGATCGCCGGAGCAGTAACCTCTGCCCAACCGCCGACGCAAGAAGTGTGTGCGTGCTGCGTGGCGAGAGTTTTGCTCACGATCCCACACAAGGTGACACAAGGGTGTCTGGGGGTCTGGGGAGCCTATCAGAGAACAGCTCCAGGGGGGGGGCCAGGGAGTGGAGGCCCCGCAGGGGGCCCCGACGACACGGGTGCCCGGAGGTGGCGGCGCCGGTCCTGGCCCGTGGGCGGGATCGCAGCGGCGCCCGCCCGGGCTCCTGGTCCGAGGCTCGGACGTTTTCTCGCTCGGCTGCGTGCGGCTCCCCCAAACCCCCTCGCGTCGTGAAAAATTCACTGCGGGAGGTTTTTCGCTATCTTCGGCCTCTGGGGCCCTCCCCCGTGCCTCGGCACCGTCAAAAACGACTCAGGATGAACAACTGGTCCCGGGGAAGGGGTCCAGACCTCTGGGGGTCGACGCTGCGACAAAAATCACGACGTCGGGCGTTTGGGCCTGTCGGTGCTTTTCCCCGGCATCGGAGGCCTGTTCTCAGAGAAAGCTCGCCAATGGGAAGCCAGAGGTGCGCCAAGGGCGACTGTGAGACCACAAGAGCCATCGGAAGAAGAGGCACTTCCGTGGGGCCCCTGCTGGCGGGCTGGCCTCTTGTCAGACGTGCCAGCTGGACATGCTGTTTCGCTCAACTTCGTGAAATGCATACGTTATCGCTCGGCTAAAGTTATCGTTCGGCTCGCATCCCCCTGGATTATTTTTTTGCGCGGTGCCCAGAAAACGCCGGGGGGCTTCTGATCAACTTCGTGAGGTTAGCACGTGGTCCGAACGACACGCTGTGCAAGCATGCCGCTGCGCCTATACAGTAGGCGTGGCGCCGTGCGACGGTTTGCCACCTCACTGTGCACGCGACAGCACGGCAGTCCGAGCAGAAGTCATCCGTATCACGCCCGAGCGACACCCCAGGGGCCGAGCGCAGATCCAAGACACCCGCGCGGAGCTCTGAACATCCATTTGCATGCAGGCTTTGTTTCGTCCCCATATCCAAAGGATGGGGTTCTTGCCATTACTCCGACCGCTCCGAACTCCCTCCTCCTTCCTCCTCTTCCTTCTCGATATGGTATGGCCTGTTATGTCATGCTATGATGTGTTATGTTATTTACTGCTATGCCACGGCATGTCATAATATGTTGTGTTATGATGTATTATGTTGTGCTATGGTATGTTATGTTATGGTATGAAACGTCATGTATGTTATATCATGATGTGCTAAGACATGGCAGGACGGTATGTTCTCGTATGATACGTCATATTATGCCATGGCATGTTCTGCTGCGAAAATGATGCTGATGTTGATGATGCTGATGATGCTAATGATCATGATGATGATGATGATGATGATGATGATGATGATGATGATGATGATGAGGATGATGATGATGATGAGGATGATGATGATGATGATCTTCTCTTTTTGGGCGTCGCGCCGCCTCAATTTTGGAAGGTGAGGCGCAAGCAAACTCGAGGTCAGCGGCCCTGGGGACCCGGCAAGAGCCAACGATTGGGAATTTCTAAGCCTCCACCACACAGGCACCGAACGGAAAGGCACCCCGCCTGACCGCCGACCCGCACCTGTGCCAGGAGGCCTAGCAACTCATCAACCGCCAAGGGGCCCCAAACACCAGGAATAGTGTTTCACCCCAGGGCCAAACCGAAAGCCTTCCACGTTCCCCTTAAAGTGGCTCGCCGACCTTTTCTATTCTACGTTACAGTTCTCTTGAAATCTCCTTCCAGCGCAAGGCAGCAGACAGAATTACATTCTTGGGGCTGGGCAGAAGGGTGAGCGCAACGGTGTCATCAACCGCTTGCGAAAGACACATCCTTGCAACTTTTGTGCCGCCCCATCTGCCTTGATGGAGAGTGAATTCCATATTCTTATGTCGTATGAAATGAGCTGTTGCACCTCCTCTGCGGAGGCTATACGTGGTAAGCCCTCTATTCTGAAGATCAAACAAACGCAACAGAACGTCCAAACGACGCCGTGCTTCTGGAGCGCTCAACTCGCACACATGATCATCTGATTCGAAAACAAACATCGAGCCCTGAGAACTTTACAACTGATCCCATCTTTGAGGCTGGCCACCTTGGAGAATCCAGTCCTGCGGCCCATCTTGGACGTCTCTATGTGCAAGATAGCTCTGTCATCTTTGACAAGGACATGCCTCCTCCGTAACGCCAACAGTTCTCCTGTTCGCATGAAGGTGTCAAACCCGACGAGGAGCACCGTGGCCAAGCCAAACCAGCCCAAGTCCCAGGCTGCTGCTGACAGCGCCGGAACTATCTGGGCGGTGAAAGGCGTGGCTCGGCAAGGAGTACACTGCTGGTCCCATGTCCTGAACAGACTCCAACTCTGCTGCAAGTGGCCACGAAGAGACGGCATCAGCCACTGTAAAACAGCGCCTGCGTTAACCACCAGATACAGGCCCAGCAGGCCTCAATGCACTCACTAAACCTTCGATCGAGATCCTGGACACGAGACAACCGCACGTCGTGAGACCTCCACCATGCGAACAAACGGCTTGCACAGCGAACATATCTCCGCCTGGTAGCCGGCGTGATCTGCAAGTCTCGGAGCTTAGCACCTCTTTTCCCGAACTGAAATCTCACGTGCGACCTGCTCCGACGTTTGTGGGCACCCCGGCCTACCTGGACGCGTTTCGGCGCCATTTCTTAGCTAGGGATTCTCTTGAAGGCCGATCACTTGGGTTCAACTTAGCGTTGATGTAGCCGATGCCCACGTACAGGTCTGAGCTCACAACGATGGCTGCGTACTGGCGTGACAACCCTCGCAACTAAGCCGAGGATGTGCGTCCACGAGTTAAAATGGAGGCCGCCACTTGTGAGTCTACAAAGTGCAGAACCTTCACGCTTCGGAAGGCCGTTGTCCTGGTCCTATGTCGGAGCGAGGCGTTGACTGCCTTCAGTTCCAGCGCGTTGACGTGGAGATTCCTGCGCCGCCTTCGGCCACGGGTAGGATAAGGTGGGCCTCCACTTCCAGAGGGCTGGGTCAATGGGCGACCTGGGCCACGCCTTTGGTCTGACAGGCACCCCGATGTCGAGACGGATGGCGCTCCCCGACTTCTCGGCTATCGTCCAGAAGATCTGCGCGAGCTTCTGGCCCAAGGCCGTCTCACGAGTGGGATCTCTAGGGAACTCCACCTTTTCGTCCAACAGATCCTTGACCTCCAGCGTCACTGCGATGCGGGAGAGGTCCTCAACCCTGATCTGCCAGCCCAGCGCGCACTTTAGCGCCAAGAAAAGCCGGCTGACGACACTGCAGGCAAAAGCGTTCCCGATCAGGTAGCACCTGTCGGTCTCGACGCTGGAACGGCTAGAGCCCGAACTGGCTACAGAGGATGTGGAATGCTCAGGGAACTCCATCAGCACCTCCCGCTCGGTGGAACATAAGGGCCGGAGGCTCCCGTTGGGCTCCTTTATCATGTGGACTAGCTCATACTGGTACGGGGGATATGCATGTCGATATGAGATCCACCCCTGGATGGCCTCGGGACTCGTTGTGGATATCCCCGCGGGCTTGCAGGGGGCGCTCTTCTCTCGGCGCTGCAGTTGAGCACGCGCCGGCCCGTCCGAGGACGCCCTCGCACAACCCGCAGACACCCAAGAGCCCGCCTGAGCCTTGGGGATCTAGACTGCCTTGATGAGGTCATAGTTGGCCTTGGGCCCCGCAGGCGCCACGGGAACCTTGAGGACAGCCTCGCGCCGCGAGCGCCGATGCAAACGAGCTCGGTAATTCTCTGTGAACAAAGAATTACATGCACTGCAGGATGGGCCGCACTTGCAGCACCCGGTTGAACTCCTGGAGGGACTCTGCGCTCATGGAGAAAACACTTTCGACGTTCCAGTGCACAGGAACGCTCATGACCTGGATCAGGGTGTGCACTATCTTCGGGATGCGCGCAAAAAGCCCGCTTCGTGCACCGTGGGCCCCTTGTCGGTCAGCATCGACTCCGCTAACATCTTGGCACGGGCGACCTCCGACCACCATCGCAGCCACGATGCGATCCTGGGAAATCGCCGAGGCCTCGAGATGCTTCTGCCGGATCTCCTCCACAGGGCCCAGCTCAATCAGTCCTGGCCAGAATGAACGCAAAATGCGCCTGGCTCTCTTGTCGACCCCGCTGCTCATGTAGCCCCCGGGCGCAAACCCTGCTCGCGCAAGCGAAACAGCTGCCCCGCCGATGCCGTCGAACAGGCTCACGAGCAGGACGCAGGGCGGCCCCCCCCCCCGTCGGCGCAGGGCTCCGTCGGCAGCTCGACCACGCACTTGCCGGAGTACCCGGCGATGCGGTGGGCCCAAGTCTCAGGGCTCCCCAAGCTGTCCAGGAAGGGCCCCGCCCCGTCGGCCAGCCCCACGGCGGTGCACATACCGGCGCCGTCCTCACTGGGCAGGAGACGATCCCCGTGGTCCTCGCCCGCAGGTTCGACGAGGCCAGCGGCAGCAGCAAGCGCGCATGCATCGGCTCGCCCAGGCAGTCCCGAGGAAGCACAAACCAGCCCGAGCCAATCAGTTCCCACGCGACATTGAAGACCCCGAACAACGGCCGTCGGAATTCGAGAGCACGAATCCATCGGCCCATTAGGATCAGCAGCTGATTCCCCAGCGGGTGTTCTCGGGTGAGCAGCCACAAGGCGAGGCTATACAGCTGCGCGTTATTCTCCCGGTTGTTGGCCGCCCGTCCGGCGACCCCGTCGACCTCGACCCCCCATCCGGGTGACAAGAACCTGGCGCTGGTTAGCCTTGGTCTCGCTGATGGGGATGGCGTTGCGTCGGTAACTCTCTCTCTCTCTCTCTCACGCGAGCGTGGAGGTTACCTGGCGACCCTATCAGCGGCAAGGCAGCCTCCCAGCCACGGGCCTCGCCAGCATCAAAATCGTCGATGTAGGTACTCCACCAGTCCTGTGAAACCTCACGGGCCAGAGGGGCAGCCGCCGCAGCCGGCACAGGGCGATCTCTCCTCCACTCTCTCGTGGCAGGGAGGGCGGCCCCGTCAGGCTCATCCAAGAGGGCGACCCTCAGGTGGATGCTCTGAAAGATGGGTGCGCTGTGCACCCATCCCATGGGGGGGCACTGTCATGGCCAGCCAGATCTCCTTCGCATTCATCCCCAGGATGTGGCCAGGGACAGTGCATACCGTCATATGGCCCATCCAGGGCTGTGGGATGCGGTACATGAAGAAGGCCCCTTTCTGGTCATCCCCGCTCCAGAGCAGGACCTCCTCCGGCCCCGGCGAGATGCTGGCCCGAGCTGGGGGGGGGGGGGGGCGTAGTCGAGTCGCCCGCCGTCGACTTCAAGTACGCGTTGGTCGGAACCATGTGGAATATCAATCTGGTGGCCCTGCTCGCTCCGGGTCCGGGGGCGCCAGTCTTGGAAACTGCGAAAAGACCGTTGGTGACCTTCTGTCCGTGCGCCTGGAAAATCTGATCGGGGGCGGTGGGCTTGAGTAGCCCGAGCCCCGCCAGCTCCCCTGCGATCAGCCACCAGTCCTCGACCCGATCGACGTTCACTTCGGCCCTCGGCGGTGTGGGCGGCCAGTCAGCCTCCGGCAGCAGGGCGAGCTCAGGCTTCGTGAGCAGGTCCCGCAGGTCCGGCCCCACGTACTCGAGGACGTCCAGGCGACCGATGTCCTTGGCCTTCAGGGGCCCCGGCTCGAGCTCCAAGAAATTAAACGGCAGGGCCCGGCAGTCCCGGTCAAGGTTGTAGCTGGCGCGACTCTTCAGCGGCTCCTGCGGCCAGTAGGCAATCTCGAACTCCTTCAAAGCATCGCCTACGTGCCAGTCGACCGTCTCACCGATCACGCGCAGGCTAGCCTCCTGGACCTGGGGGCGAGCTCCAGAAGCCCCCCAACGGTCCTTACGGAGATGGCCCAAGTACAGGTAGTTAAGGCCCATGACGCCGAAGAAGGTCCAGACCTGTCTCGCAATCTCCTGGGCTTCGACCCTCAGGGACTTTGTCCACTTCTCTAGGTTGACGGGGGATCCTTCTCCGTTCAGCAGACCTTTGTTCTTCGTATCTTTTTCCCAGGCAAGAAAAGGCGTCGGCTCCCTCACCAGTAGTGGCAGCGCGTCTCGGCAAACCCCGGCCTCCGACATCTGTGGCGCGACGCCCTTGGGAAAACTTCCCAGGAAGTCACCGATCTTGCTCGGCGCCCTTCGCGCGTGGACAAGGACCCCCAAGCCAATCTCCAGCATCGCCATCCTGGAGCTTCTCGAACGGCATAGACGGGGAGAAGCATCAGCCTTCCACTGACTCAGGGTCGAGGTCGCCGTAGGCTGCGCTGCCGACGTCCCCGCCCCTAAGGACATGGCGTCAGCGCCCCCCCGCGCCCCCGCCTCAACGGGCGCGGCGCTGGGGGCTGTCGCGCGACTCGGCGCTCCAGCCGAACCGCCCGCCGCGGCGGGCCGTCCTTCTTCGGGGCGCGCTTGGGTCCGGCCTTGTACTTTCTTGAGCTGCTTCCTGCTCTCCCCTTGGCGCGGGTCGCGCTCGCCCGCGCCGTCGCCCGCGCTGGCGGGGGCGACGCGACCACCGCCTGGGGGCTCTGGCGGTCTGTCAGCGCGGGCAGGGCGCCCCCTGGCGGCGGTGCCGTCGGCTCGGTCAACGCTAGCTTTTGGCGGCCAGCAGGAGGGCGTAGTCCACCTTGATCTCGTAGTCCAGCTGCAGCAGCCGGCGCGCCGACGTTCGCAATCGGCAAGGCTCTGGGGTTCGGGCCTCCACCACGGCGCTGGCCATCGGGATGGGGCGGTGAGCCAATGCCGCCATCCCGGCCGATGTCCTAGCCGCGGTTGTCCAGCTTCCCGAGCAGCTGGGCCATCCTGACCTCCGCCGCCTCGATGCCGGTGACCACCTCCTCGTCCTCCACTGACAAACTGAGGCCTCCGTTGTCGGGGGGGATCAGCTCGAACCACTTCGCCGATCGTGCGTGACCGTCTCCGATTGCCTTCTGCAGCGTTCTGATCCTGCAGAAGATCTAGTCCAACGCGTGCACTGGCTTGCCCTTGACGATCAGGTCGGCACACTCGCACAGCGTCCGCAGCTCCCTGTGCCTGTCCTCGCCGATCTCCTTGACCGAGTGAGCGGGTCGTAGCGCCCGCAAGAGGAACTTCGCCGCAACAGCTCTGACCTGGGATGGGTCGTCGTCCCCCTCGTCTATGTCCAGGTGCTGGGCCATGTTCTCCATCTCTTCCTCAGCTAGCCGGCCTGGTGCCTTCTGCGCAATGCGCTTGTAGGCGAGCCTCTTCGCGGCGACGGGCCTCTCTCCCGCAACCTGCTCCTCGTCGCTGTCGAGCGGGTCGCTGGGCTCCTTCTTGCGACGGTAGTTCGCCAACACGCGCAGCACCGCCTTCTCGTCTGAGCCAGCCTGTCCACCCGTCGAAGAACTGGGAGCGGCTGGGGCCGGCAGCATCTGGCGTGTGATCCTGCTCTGAATCACGTCGCCAAGCTTCAAAAGTTTCTTGCCAGCCTCCTTGCCACTGACCGCCGCTGCCTCTGGGTCGCAGCGCCTCCGAGTCTCGTCGAGCTTGGTCCGCAGCTCGGCCAAGCGCTCGCGATAGCCGTCCTTCGCCTCAGGAGCGGTGGACTAGGCCTTGCCCTCCAGGGCCTGCAGCTCGCGCTCCAAATCCTCGAAGGCCTCGTCGTCCGCCAGCTCCTCGCCGTCGAGCTCGACAAGATCGTTCGATCCGTCAGCGGCAGCCGCCGGCCGCATCCGTGGGGGGAAACCGATGGCCTCGCCGTGGGAGCTGCCGGCTGGCTCGGGCTCGGCCCCCGCTGCGCCCAAAGCGGCCGTAGCAACGTCTGGTGGCAGTCCAGGGTGATCCTCGTATTCCTGCAGCATCGCCGTGTGGAGGTCAGCCGCTTCGGCTGGAGAAAATCGTTGAGGGGCTCTCGCGTGCAGGACAGAGATCCCTGCTCGAGGCCCTCTATACAGGCAGAAGCTCACTGGCCCCCTGCACACATGCAGGTGTATGTTCCGATCACGACCACGGTGGGGCTCCAACCACCAAGCGAGATGTGGGTCGGTCGTCCCGAAGTACTCCATCTCGAGCGCCGTCCCACCTGGATTGTCGGACACCACGCACCTGATGATGCCTATGACTCTCCCAGCACTGGAACCGTTGTCATGCTGGACACTGTGGCTCAGGCACACCCCTGGCGCTAGCTCTCTCGCCAGCTCCTTCGAAAAGGCCGTGGTGCCGTGGCTGCGAGAGGTGGGCGGCGTCTGGTTCGCACCCCTGAAGTCTGAGGCAGAACCGAAGCCTGGAGGTCCCTCGGCGCCCCGCAGGGACGAGCGCTCAAAGGGGCCCCCCCAGCCTCCAGTGTGCGAAACTCTCGAAAGGATCCAAACCAGAAGCCTTCCGCTTGAGCCGCACACTTACGGAACCGACGGCGGCGGACCCCACGAGGCCCCAAACAAACCCCCAACTCCTGAGGCGCTGTATATCACGGTGACCGTGGTGGTAGTAATGATTCTGATGCTGATGCTGATGCTGATGACCATGATGCTGCTGCTGTTGCTGCTGCTGATGATGATGCTGATGCTGATGCTAATGCCGATGCTGATGGCGGAGGAAGGTGTGAGGGTATCTCGAGCCAGGCGCGGATTTCAGCATCCCCATGGGGGAGCCGCCGGGGGGTGTTGCACTCCTCCGTTCGCGCCAAAATGGCGGGGATGTCTCGAGCGGGGTGCCTGTTCTGGCGCCCAACATCCTCCACTTTCGGAGCAGATCTGAGGATGTCCCGAGCGAGGCGCTCACTTTCGCCCCCCAAGGGGGTGCCACCGGGGGGCATTGCACTTCTCTCTTCGCGCCAAAATTGCGGGGATGTCTCGAGCGGGGTGCCTGTTTTGGTGCCCAGCATCCTCCGCTTTCGGAGCAGATTTGGAGGATGTCTCGAACGAGGCGCCCATGTTCGCCCCCAAGGGGGGCTAGATTTTGAGGGTGCCTCGAGTGGTTTGCCTATTGTGCTGGTCGGGCCCGTGGGCACGGATCCTTTTCAGGATGCCACAGAATTGAGAAATGAAAAAACGACCCTACCCTGGGTTACAAGTGCGTGGTCTGTAAACCCACCAGGAAGCCCCAAAGCCTAGAGCCGCCAGGACGCGGCACATCACGCAGGGTTTACCTTGTCAGCCCACAGGAGTTTCAGCGCACAGCGCCTCGTAAACCAGGGTAGGGGCGTTTCTTATGCCCTTGACAAGAGGCTCCAGCAGGCTCCAGGAGGCTCCAGGAGGCCACAGGAGGTGCCAGGAGGTATCAGGAGGCCACAGAAGGCCCCAGGAGGCCCCAGGAGGCCCCAGGAGGCCCCAGGAGGACCCAAGGAGGCCCCAAGAGGGTCCAGGAGGCGTCAGAAGGCCCAGGAGCCGGAGGCCTCAGAAGGCCACAGGAGTGGCTCCAATCCCATGTGTTCAAATGTATGCTCCTGTAGATTGGGCCTCACCTGGAGCAGGAATCCTTGGCGTGTTGCGTATGTTCCTACAGACGGTCCCTCTCCTGTGCACGCAATCCTGAATGTTTTACGTATGCTCCTATAGATTGGGCCTCCCACGTGTGCACGAGTCCTTGGTGTTCTACGTGTCTTCCTATAGATCTATAGATTGCCCTTGTCCTGCGGCTCCACTCCGCAGTGGTTTATGTACGTCTGTTCCTGTAGATTGGGCCTCTCCTGGGGCACGAGTCCTCCCCAAGAGACCCCAGGAGGCTCCAGGAGGCTCCATGAGGCCCCAAGAGGCCACACGGGGCCCCAAGAGGCCACAGGCAGCCCCAAGAGGCCCCAGGCTCATGCGCAGAGACGAGCTCGTACTACTGAGGCTCATTCACACTCCTACTCATCTACAGGTAGATTCACTCCCAGACCGTCACCACTCAAGCCTGTTTACATTCGAATACCCTTGCCTCTGGACACTCACGGCGGACAGGCCCATGTTAATAGACGCACATATGGGGAGCTCCACGCAGTGAGTAATTGATGCCCGAGAGAAGTGGGCCTGCTGGATGAGTTCGCACCGACAAGACTCTTGTCGCGCGTCATGTGTCTCGCGCATCTAGGGGATCGAACCCCCCTGGCGGCGCCTCCGGCGCCGCCCCTGGCGCGCTCCGCGCGCCAGGGCGAGGGTCCAGCGCCGATCCGAGAAATCCGCGCGGACCTCCGAGCTTTTATGTTCATGTCCCTCGCGTCGGCGCCTCGGCCTCGCGTCGGCCTCCGCGCCCGCGGCGTCGCCCGCGGCCTCGGCCCCTCGCGGCGCGGAGGGGCCTCTCGGCCTGGCGCGACCGCGCCCCGCGGCCTCGCGCCGGCGGCTCGAGGCCTCGACCTCCGAGCCTGGATCCCCGGCCCCCTTCGATCCCCCTCGATCTTCGATCCTCGATCCTCCTCGATCCTGGGTCCTCGATCCTCCCCGATCCTCGATCCTCCTCGATCCTGGGTCCTCGATCCTCCTCGATCCTCGATCCTCGATCCTCCCCGATCCTCCCCGATCCTCGATCCCCCTCGATCCTCGATCCTCCTCGATCCTGGGTCCTGGATCCTCCCCTCGCTCCCCCTCTAGCATCTGCCGCGCCAGCCCCGCACTCGCAGCCCGCCGGGCGCACCCCGGGCACCCTGGGCGCTCCGTGTGTCGGCGCTGGGTGCTGCGGGGCGCCTCTCCGGCGGCGCAGCTGGCCGAGCGGCTGCAGGCGGTGCCTCCTCGCTGCCTCTCTGAAGGGGCCCCAGGACACACAAATAAATACACACACATAAAAATAGTCCCCATATTTTCCCATATTTTCTGGGTTTCTGTCTTCCCCCCCCACTTCCCATATTTTCCCATATTTTCTGGGAATCGACGATTAATTGTGTCTGTGTGTTTCTTTTCCTCCTGACTCTCGAACAGCAGGTGGCGGGCCAGGGGAAGGGGGGTCAGAAAGGGCGGGGGGGGCTTGCGAGTCAGCTCGCGTGGTTGACCAGTGTATTGAGGAAGGCGCCCCTCGGCGGGGCCGAAACCAGCTACACGCAGCAGGCTTCGTGAAGCGAGAACGACAATCCGATCGAGCGCCCCAAGACGTCTCGCCCCGCTTGCGGGAACGGCATGATTCGAACAATAACCAGGAACACGCGTCTCGGAGAGCAGCAAATATCCAACACCTCCGTCACCCTCACGACCGTGCGCATCTAGGATTAATGCCCCCTTTCACTACCCCCCCTTCCTTATCCTCCTTTCCCTATTCTCTTTTCCCCGCGGTTTGGCAAGTTCTGAAATTCAGGAAGCCCTGAACCCCCAACACATGCATCTCTTTGGGGCACATCTGTTACTTCCGCCGGCTTCCACAAGCCTTCTGCCCGCTTCCGCCGACGGAGGCGGACTTGTTTTAATGCTGCCGGCTTCCGCCGCCCTCCGTCGAGGAAGAGACGGCAACTCCTTCGACTACTGAGGGCAAGATCCTCTCTGGAACCCGCCATGTCGCACCGCCCTCCTTTCTCGGGAAACACAGACACAATCAGTCGTCGATCCCCAGGAACAAATGGAAACCTATGGGAAGCGGGGGGGAAGACGAACATCCAGAACATATATCAGACAATATGGGGGATCCTGGGATTTGTGCATTTATTTGTGTGTCCCTGGGCCCCTCTACTTTCGTCCGACCCGAGGTGGAGGGAGGAGGCGAGCAGAGGGGGGCGAGCAGCAGGCTGCTCGCAAGGCCGCTGGTGGGCCGGCTCGAGCCGTCGAGCCTCGCGGCCCCCCTGGGCGCGGGGAGCGACAAAAGAAAACATCCGCGGCTCAAAGATCGGCGGCGAGCGAGGGGAAGTGAGAAGGAAAAGGCCTTCGCAGAAGGCGGTGGGACTACTCAGAAACCCTCGCGCCTTCCGAATGGCCTCCGGTTTCGTGGTGCCTTCGGGGAAGGCGCAGGACACCTCTCAGAAGGCCGGGGGGCAATTCGTGTGTTCGCGTTGTCGGTTTGGTGTGGTTGCTGCCGGTGCTGTTGTTGATGTTGCTGTTGGTTGACTCATTGTTGTTGATGCAGCTGCTGCTGCTGCTGCTGCGGTTGTTGTTGTTGTTGTTGTTGTTGTTGAACATTATTAATTCTAAAGAATAATTATTGTTGGGGCCCCTGGTGCACGGCCCCCCTGCGCCGCCTAGGCCGCAGCTACATTTTCATCATTTTCGTGGAAGCCTCAGGTAATTCGATGTGATCAAGATCCGGTTGTTTTGTTCCCCCCCGCTTTCCCTTGCAAAAAACACTATAAAATGACATTTCTTGTTCTAATATAATCAAATTTCAAGAATCCTTGCAAAAAATAAGGTAAAGTGGACATTCGCGCGCGCAAGACGAAATCCTTCCAAAAGCTTAGTGTTCGGAGCGATTTCAACATAAAAACATCAAAAAACCAATGGTTTTTCAACAAAAAAATGTCAAAATCTCATCCCGCGCGCTCTTGCGGATTCGTAGGAAACCCAACACTTTTTAAACATTTCTGTCAAACGGGCTTTTGCGAGCAACTTTTTCGAACTTCTGCGACAACGGTTGCGCACCTGCCAGGGCCATCATCCCTGTCAAATAATACCATGCGGGACACATTCGTTTTTTCTTCGCGCGCGCACGCCGAAATCTCCAAAAACCATTGGGTTCTGTGGGTGTGTACCCCACGCCAGTGTAGTAGCCACGGTCGTCCGCACGCCACGAAGTGAAGTGTCCCAACGTCATAGGGCGGGAAGCTGGGTTTGGGTGGTCGCGAAGAGTCGTTTGGATATTTGGTAGAGCTTGTAATGCCCCCCCACGAAGTGGGGGTATTGCCTGGTGTCGTATGAAAACCCTGGCACTGGGGAGAACACCACGCGTTCGGGTAAAATGATTGTTGTTGTTGTTGTTGTTGAACATTATTACTTCTAAAGAATAATTATTGTTGGGGCCCCTGGTGCACGGCCCCCCCGCCGCGCCTAGGCCGCAGCCACATTTTCATCATTTTCGTGAGGAAGTCTCAGGCAAAACGGGTTGGTCCGGATCCGGTTGTGTTGTTACGATCGGTTTTCCCTTGCAAAAAATAAGCTAAAGTGGACATTTCTTGTTCTAACATAACCAAACTTCAAGAATCCCTTGCAAAAAATAAGGTAAAGTGGACATTCGCGCGCGCAAGACGAAATCCTTCCAAAACCTTAGTTTTCGTAGCGATTTTAACATAAAAACATCAAAAAACCAATGGTTTTTTTCAAAAAAAATGTCAAAATTTCATCCCGCGCGCTCTTGCGGATTCGTAGGAAACCCAACACTTTTTAAACATTTCTGTCAAACGGGCTTTTGCGAGCAACTTTTTCGAACTTCTGCAACAACGGTTGCGCACCTGCCAGGGCCATCATCCCTGTCAAATAATACCATGCGGGACACATTCGTTTTTTCTTCGCGCGCGCACGCCGTCGTCGTCGGCCGCGGGGCCCTGAATAGTAGCCACGGTCGTCCGCATGCCACGAAGTGAAGTGTCCGAACGTCATAGGGCGGGAAGCTGGGTGTGGGTGGTGGCGAAGAGTCGTTTGGAAATTTGGTAGAGCTTGAACCGGCCCCCCCACAAAGTGGGGGTATTGCCCGCCTCCTATGAAAACCCTGGCACTGGTGAGAACGGAGTGTCCCCACGTGCTAGTAATTGTTGTTGTTGTTGTTGTTGTTGTTGTTGTTGTTGTTGTTGTTGTTGTTGTTGTTGTTGTTTTTGTTGTTGTTGGATTCTCACTTCTGCAGAATCGCTCTTACTGGCCCCCATCCCCGGAGAAGGCCCACCCCTCCTCCCTTCCCCCCCTTCGCCCGCCGCCGATGGAGGGGTCAACCCCGCGGGGTGTGCCTGCTCTGCCGCTCCTGGGAGAGGGGCAGCGGGGAGGGAGGGGCCGGGGCTCGCAGGGGGTGGGGGGCAACAGCGTCGACCGGGCCTCGGTGTGACCTCCGCGCCGCCGACAGATCGACGACGGGCTCTCGGCAGCCAGTCCCCGCGCTCCTGGGCGCGGGCGAGCAGGCCTCCACCAGCGATGACACGGCGATCGGTGGTCCATGCATCCCCCTCCCCCCCGCCCCCCGAGCCTACCCCCTCCTTGTGCGGTGCCCCTGACATCAGGCCTCGGAGGAGGAACCGCTGCCTCTCTGCCCTGGGAGTCAGCCGGCAGGCAAACCCACCCGTGGAGGAGCCACCGCAGGATAGTGTACTGTGGGAGTCAGCGGGCAGACAGAAACGAACCCGTGGAGGAGCCACTGTGGTAGTGGCTGCAACTCCGATGCCTGCGGCCAGAGGAAGAGGAGGGGGAGGAGGAGGAGGAGGAGGAGGAGGAGGAGGAGGAGGAGGAGGAGGAGGAGGAGGAGGAGAAGGAGGAGGAGAGGAGGAGGAGGAGGTGGAGGAGGAGGGGACACGGAGACCACCGCCACCGAGAGCCCAGCGGCGGGGGCCGACCCCTGGGCGGCGGCACGCCTGAGGCGTCATGCCACCCGGGCGTGCCGCCCCAGGGTCGGGGGCGGCCAGGAGGGCGTCCAAGGGGGGGGGGGCGCAACTCGTGGCCAGCGGCATGTGCGCGGTCCAGGGGGGGGGGGGAGGAGGGGCCAGGGGCGCCGAGGAGGAGGAGGAGGAGGCGGAGGCGGAGGCAAGGAGGAGGAGGAGGCAAGGAGGAGGCAAGGAGCAGGAGGAGGCAAGGAGGAGGAGGAGGAGGAGGAGGAGGAGGAGGAGGAGGAGGAGGAGGAGGAGGAGGAGGAGGAGGAGGAGGAGGAGCTGCTACCTCTCTTCGTAGTCCGCACCCCCCTCTTGGCCACCCCCGACAGGGGTCGGCCCCCGCCGCTGGGCTCCCGGTGGCGGTTGCCCCTGCTTTTCTTCTAGGACGGGGTGTGAAAGCTGAGCGTGGCCCACCGTGGCGGCTTAGGCCATAGGCCATTGAGCGGCGGACGGGAACCGGTCAGGAGCTGGCGGCTGCGGGGGGGGAGGCGTGCGTAGATGCCGGAGAGCCCGCGGGTGCTATTCTCCGCACGGGCAGTCGGGGGCGCACGCGGCGGCCGGTGACTGTAGGAGGCAGACGTGCTACACAGGACGGCCTCTAGCTCTCGACGTGGGAGGGCACTCGAAGCAGATGTTGAACTGCTGCTTCGTGTTTGGACAGGGGCCGACCGTCCTGCAGGCCTGCCACGACATGATCATATGACGAAAGAGCGTTCTAAACACAGCCATACGACCAACCGATTGAACCAACACTGGCTCAGCCAGAAATAATCCAAGAGCATCTCGTCAAAACCACAGCAGGTTCTCACAACATTCTCTGGAGGGCCCACAGGCAAGGCAGGACTCTTCGCCACTGCCTGGCACGTACCTACTTCTAGCGACCGGCGAACTCTCGCAACATTCCGCCCCTCACTCCGCGTGCCCGGCGGCTCTTATGATGACCGCGCGTGGCAACTCAGGTCCAGTGCGCGAAGACAGTTTAAGAAGGTCTCGGCGGCGGGCCCGGGGGGGAATGGAGAGAGGGATCGGGCTCTCTCGGAAGGCTCGGAGGGTGCCTCCAGCCGCCTCGGAGGGCCTCCCGCCCTCTGAGACGTGTTCTGGGCCTTCTCCGAAGAGATAAAGGCGGATCTATTTTGCAAAAAAAACAAAATCAATTATTCAAACTTTTAAAATTAAAAATTATTTTTGTTCTCAAGAAGGCCAGGGGGCTTCTGAGAGGCCACGCCGCCCTCTGCAAAAGGCCCGCTCCCTCTCACTCCCCCCCCCCCCCCGCGCGCGCCGCCGACGATCCCTAGCCCCACCGGCATGGCCTTGGGCCCCGCTGGTCGACTTCCCTCCCCAGGTGGGGATGCATGCTGCTTTTCCTCCATGCTTCGCGGGATCTGTCCCCACCCGGGCGGGTGACCCTCGGCGGGCGGCCATGCCTGGGTGGGGGGGTCGGGGGTCGCCATGCCTGGGTGTGATGGGCTTGTTTTCCACCACCACCACCATAAGTTGGAGGGGAGGAGGAGGAGGAGGAGGAGGAGGAGGAGGAGGAGGAGGAGGAGGAGGAGGAGGAGGAGGAGGAGGAGGAGGAGGAGAGGAGGAGGAGGAGGAGGAGAAGGAGGAGGAGGACGAGGAGGACAAGGAGGGGGAGGAGGAGGAGGAGGAGGAGGAGGAGGAGGAGGAGGAGGAGGAGGAGGAGGACCCCCTCCCCCTCCAACTCATGGTGGTGGTGGTGGAAGACAAGCCCATCATGGGTGCCCTTGGCCCAGCGCCTCCCCAGGCTTTCCCGAGGGGGGCCCCCCTCCAGAGCGTCCTCCTCCCGCACGGCCCAGCGGGCCCCATGGGGCTCCCGCACGGCGGGGGGCAAGCCCGGGCATCCTGCGGGGCCAGGAGCACCCCTGGCAGCCACCCCCGACAGGTAAGTGACTACCTACCATTCCACCCCAACCCAACCCGAAGACCCGAATTTGACCCGAATTTCGGGTTGGGGGGGGTACGGATACCATGTGTTTTTTCAACGTTCCCCGACCCCCCCCCACTGGAAATCGAGGATAAATTTGGGCCTTCGGGTTGGGTTGGGGTGGTTTGGTGGGTGGTGAGTAAGGAAGCACGGGGCTCGAAGTGTTCGCGGCCCGACCGGGGCGCGACACCCCACTGCTGCAAGGAACATCGCCGAATTTTGTGGCACGGGGAGGGCCTCCTTGCTCCCAGGGGTCGACCAAAGCTGTGTTCCTCGTCTTTCGCTCTGTCTCCGTCGTTCCTCGTTCTGCCTTCGCCCAGCCCCTGCCGCAGAACGGAGTCGAAACGAAAGCTGTCTACGACATCGCAGCAAAAGAGGCGGCCCGTGTCGAGCCCTGGCTGCTCCTTGGCGCGCTGGCTACGTCGGCGTACAGGCGGCGACAGGGATCGCGCCCGAGACATCCACGGCCGTCAAGGGGCGCGGTCCCCATGGTGGCTCTGCGGCGGCGGTCCTCGAGGAGCGGCACGGGGTCGATCCATGGCCCTCCTGCCCTCCTGCCCGGCGGGCTAGATCGCGAAGAAGTTCAGCTGGCCAGGCCTTAGAGCATCCTCCTCCTCCTCCTTCTTTTCCTCCTCCTCCTCCTCCTCCTCTCCCTGGTACTGGCTTCGGAGGCCCCTCCTGGGAGGTCTTGGCAAGAGCGCACGGCTGTAAAACCCGATTGAGGGGCCATTCAGCCAAATAAAACCGCATTAAACCCTAGAGAACCAGATTGAACACACTTATGCGGGAGTAAACGGGCCTCAGCGGAATTATGCTAGATCAAACAGGTTTTCGACAGCGGAAGTGCCAGCGCCGATGCTGAATTTATCCTCCTCCTCCATCCTTTTTCCTTGTAGGCGACTCCACCCTATCGAATCCCCCACGCGTGTCGCTAGGGCGGGCCTGGCGTTTCGCCTGGGACGCCCTCACCGTGCATGACTATTAAGCTGGGAGCTTGCAGCAATTTCACGGATAGAGCGGCGAGTGTTCAAAATGTGGCTCTCGCCTTCGCGCTGCGAGCATGCGTCTGAAACGTGTGCAATCGTTTCACACACGTGGGGGGGTCGGGTGACTTTCAAACTGTGGCTCTTGTCTCAGCGCCGCGCGCATTCGCCCTGTACGCATTGCAGTCGTTTCGCTGATGGAGTGGGGTGGTTTTCAACATGTGTGATTTTCGGAAGCCCTGAGCCCAAAAACGTTTTCATCTCTGGGAGGCGCTTTTTTCACTTCCACTACCTTCCGCCGCCCTTTCACCGGCTTCCGCCGGCGGAGGCGGCCTCGTTTTACTTCTGCCGACCTCCGCCGTCCTTCCGCCGCCTTCCGCCGCGGAAGAGATGACAACTCCTTCTACTCGCGAAGGCAAGGCTTTCTTGGAACGCTCCATGTGGCTTTCGCGATACCGCCGCTCACCTGCGTCTTGAAACATTCCAGCAATTTGCGGACGGAGGGTGGTCGTCTTCAAAATGTGATTCCGGCATCAGCGCCTCACAGTCACCCTACACTTTTGCGCGAGCTTCACGGATGGAGGGCGATGTGTTTTCAAAATTGGGCTCTCGCCTCAACGCCGCTCGCATCCGTTTTTCCCAACCATCCTGTGGTGCTGGGACCTCGTTTTGAAGAGGCATCGCCACGCGCCACTCCTTTCTTCCTCCTCGCCCTCCTCTCTCCTCCCCCATCCTTGCCCCATGGCCTCATCATCGCCATCGTCATCGTCATCGTCATGGTCATCGTCATCATCATCATCATCATCATCATCATCATCATCATCATCATCATCATCATCATCATCATCATCATTGCCATCATCACCATCATCATCATCATCATCATCATCATCATCACCATTATCATCATCATAACCATCATCATCATCACCATCAACATCATCACCATCATCATCATCTGCATCATCATTATCATCATCATCATCATCATCATCATCATCATCATCATCATCATCATCACATCATCACCATCACCCTCATCACCGTCATCACCGTCATCACCATCACCATCACCACCATCATCGTCATTGATCTCGGCACACCCCTCACACGCTTCGTGGCCCCATAGGGAGCTCCACCGAAGGCTCCAATGCCAGAGTCCGCATGGCGTACCCGCATGCGACTTGGCAAACCCCTCAAATGTTTCGCGGCCCCACAATGAGCTCCACCGAAAGCCCCAGTGGCACAGCCCGTATGGCGTATCCGCGATCGATTTGGCATTCCCCTTACACTTTTCTTGGCCCCACAGGGAGCTTCACCGAAGGCCCCAGTGGCACAGTCCGCATGGCTTACCCGCATCCGATTTGGCACACCCCTCAAACGGTTGGTGGCTCCATAGGGAGCTCCACCGAAGGCCCCCGTGGACAGCCCGCATGGCGTACCCACATCCGATGTGGCATACCGCATACCCCTCACGCGTTTCGCGGCCCCATAGGGAGCTCAACCGAAGGCCCCAGTGGCACAGCCCGCGTGGCGTACCCGCATCCGATGTGGCATACCCCTCACACGTTTCGGGGCCCCACAACGAGCTCAACCGAAGGCCCCAGTGGCACAGCCCGCATGGCGTACCCGCATCCGATGTGGCATACCCCTCACACGTTTCGGGGCCCCACAACGAGCTCAACCGAAGGCCCCAGTGGAACAGCCCGCATGGCGTACCCGCATCCGATGTGGCAACCCGCTCACATGTTTCGTGGCCCCATCAGGAGCTCCGCCGAAGGCCCCAGTGGCACAGTCCGCAAGGCGTACCCGCATCCGATTTGACATACCCCTCACGCGCATTGTGGCCCCATAGGGAGCTCCGGCGAAGTCCCCAGTGGCACAGTCCACATGGCGCACCCACACCCGATTCGGCACACCGCTTACACGCTTCGCGGCTCCATGGGGAGCTCCACCGAAAGCTCCAATGGAACATTCCGCATGCCGCACACACACACACCGACCCGATCAGGCACACCGCTCACACGTTCCGTGGCTCTGTAGGGTGCTCCACCGAAGGCGCGGGTGGCACAGTCCGCATGGCGTACTCGCACCCGAACCAACGCATCCCTAACATGTTTCCTTGCCCCATAGGGAGCCCCACTGGAGGTCCCAGCGGCACTGCCAGCATGGCGTAACCGCGTCCGATTGGGTACACCGTTCACGCGTTTCGTGGCCCCATAGGGAGCTCCAGCGAAGGCCCCAATGGCACAGTCCGCATGGCGTACCCGAGCCCGATTCGGCACACCTCTCACATGTTTCGTGACCCCATAACGGGGGCTCGACCCAGGGCCCCAGCGGCAACGCCCGTTTGGCTGCCCCGCCCCATTTCAGCACACCCTTCACACGCCTCGTGGCCCCAGGAGGAGATTCACCGAAGTCGGTACACACAACGACTGCACTCTCAAATGCACTTGGTTGGTCCCTTCGCTAAGATACTTTTGATGAAGCGTATAGCCACAGGATGGAGGACTGCTCATTTTCAAAATGGAGCGCTCGCCTGACACTTCGGTCGGAACTACAACGCACGTAGCGCTGCAATCATATATTGGGTTTTGTTTTTCCGAACCATCCTGTGGTGTTGGGTCTTCGTTTTGAAAAGACAGCGCGCCGCGTGCCTCCCCTCTCCCCCTCCTCCCCCTCCTCCCTCCTCCCCCTCCCTGCCTCTGCCCTCCTTGTCGCCGTCGTCATCATCACCATCATCACCATCATACTGCTCATCATCATCATCATCATCATCATCATCATCATCATCATCATCATCATCATCATCATCATCATCATCACCATCACCATCATCATCATCATCGTCATCCTCCTCCACCTCATCATCACCATCACCCCCTTCATCATAATCATCATCACCATCATCATCACCATCATCGCCGTCGTCTTCATACTCATCATCAGCATCATCATCACTCTCCTCCTCATCATCAGTCATCATCATCATCATCATCATCATTAGCATCATCATCACCACCATCATCAGCATCACCACCATCATCAGCATCATCAACATCAACATCAGCATCAGCATCAGCATCAGCATCATCATCATCCGCATCATCACAACCACCAACATCGCCACCATCGATTTCGGCACACCTCTCAGACGCTTCGTTGCCCCATGAGGAGCTCATCCGAAGGCCCCAATGGCACTGCCCGCAGGGCGCACTCGCACCCGATTCGGCACACCCCTCGCACGTTCCGTGGCCCCAAAGGGGGCTCCGCCGAAGGGCCCAGCCACACAGTCCCCATGGCGTACCCGCATCCGATTCGGTGCACCCTCACGCGCGTCGTGACCCCATAGAAACTCCTTCGATGGCCCCCGTGGCACACTCCGCATGGCGTACCCGCACCCGGTGTGGCAGATCCTTCGCACGTTGCGTGGCCCCTTTAGGAAAATTTACTTCAGGCCCCAGTGGCACAGACCGCATGGCGTACCCGCACCCGATCCGGTACACCCCTCACCAGCTTCGTGGCCACACAAAGGGCTCCACTGACGGCACCAGCGGCACAGTCCGCATTGCGTACCCGCACCCCAGCACATTCCTCAAACTTTTCGAAGCTCTATAAAGAGGTCCAATGCAGGCCCCAGTGGCTGCGCCCGCATGGCGGCCCCGTCTCATGTCGGCACACCCTTCACACGTTCCATGGCCCCAGAACGCGATCCACCGAAAGCGATACTCATAACGACGGTACTCACACTTGCATATGGTTGGATTCCTCGCCAGGATACTTTTTCCCAATGTCAAAGTGGGGCTGGCGCTCGAAACCTCCTCGAAGTTCATGACCAACGAGGGTCGATCTGGGCAACAGTTACACGGATGAGGGGGGGTCCTTATTCGAAAAGCAGATATTGCTAGACACCTTGTTGAACTGCATGACCATTGCTCTCGTTCCTGGCTACGCGACTGAAAGATACGAGGCCATCCTGTTTCAAAGCCAGGCCATCGCCAAAATGGCAGGCCCAACTGTGGGGGTCTCTCACGGGGGACGCTTCTTGTAATGAAAGCATGGGCGCAAAGCGCAAAGGGGTGTAGGATGAAGGGGCTTGGGTCCGGAGGGCATGTTGCAGCATCGCTTCTGCATATTTGCTTTACTCTGGTCCTCCTCCTCCTCCTCCTGTCGCACACTGTGAATCCGAACGTCCGAGCATGAAGCGGAGGGCCGACTCGCGCACTGCAGACCACTCCTCTGCTCCCCGTCCCCTGCTCGGCTCGCCTGGCCGGGCCTTCTACGCACGAGCGCATGGAACGGGACTCGGAGGGATCAACAATTATGGAATGCTGAATGCTGAGACGACCTCCCGGGACATGCCCTGGCAGACCCACGGCTCGACCTGCGCGGCACACGTGCCGCTGGTCGGCCACGGTGCCCCAGAGTGTGGGCACCAGCCAGGGTCACCGCAGGCTGGGCTGCCAGCGTCGCCGATCAGCCAGAAATTCCGAGGTCGCTGACCGGCCTGGGGCCGGAGGAGTTGTGACGGGCAAGTGGCGGTATAAAACGAACTTGTTCGCCGTCGGGGGCGCCTGTCCCAGGGCGGCCGGAAAGTTTATACCCCTACGGTGGCACGTCAAGGTGCAAACTCTCCAGCCGCCCCAGGACAGGCGGCCCTGGCGACGGAACCAATTCTTTCATACCGTTCTTTGGACGCTGAGCGTTGGTCGGCGCGGATCGGCCACATCTAGGGAAACGAACAATGACATTTTTTTCCTCAGCTTCGACTGGCAACCAATGTTGGGGTCAATGAATCGCAATCGTTAGCAATAATATCAGAGTTACTCGATACAGTACGCAGGTAAAGTCGAGCACAGAGCAGCACAAAAGGTCACTTGAATAATCGGTCGGGGTCGAACGTTTTGTAGGGAAGCGAGCAATGCCATGACCATAGAAGCTCGGAGGTCCGCGCGGACTTCTCGGATCGGCTCTCGAAACCACCACGCTACCAATATTATGTCGGGCGTCCCCCTGCAGGGGGATTTTTTCGACGAGGAAAAAACAATACCCCCAAAATACCCCCCAAAGGGCAGCAAACATACTCCAAACAAAGTTCCCACACTATTTTTGGATTATTTTTGGGGTACTTATTATTTTTCGTCGAAAATCCCCCTGTAGGGGACAGGCCCGACCTAGGGAAACGAACAATGGCATTCGGGGATGGACAGACCTCCCTTTAGTAAAACGTGGTTCAGTGAAAACTACCTGAGGCCCAAACCTGGCAGGCGCAAGCCTGGAAAATGACGGCCACGGCGCCATCTCGAGAACCGAACACGGACAATTCACTAATCGACGTGTCACTGTTGGGGTTCTGTCCACCCCCGAAAAATCCCCCTGTAGGGGGACAGGCCCGAACAGTGGCATGAGCATAGACGCTCGGAGGTCCGCGCGGACTTCTCGGGTCGGCCCTCGAACCCCCCCCTCCCTGGCGGCTCGGAGCAGCGCCAGGGGCGGGGCCCGGCGCGGGTGCGAGAAACCCGCGGGGCCCTCCGATTTTTTTTTTTTGATTTTTTTTTGTTGTTGTTTTTCTTCTTTATGTTTATGCCATGATTCTCGGGGATCTCTTCTGACCCGGGTCAGTCCAGACCCAGGTCAGCAGGAAACCAAAAACTGCAATGCAAGAACAACAAAAACTGCAACGCAGGTCTTCGCAAACCCGGGTCATCCAATATGTGCGGCCGCCTCGCGGCCACGAGCGGCTCGCTAACCCGGGTCAGCCAGAGGGGGTCTTCGCAGGATCCTGCAGGATCCGGTGCCGTGGCTGACCCCAGTTTGCACTGACCCCCGTCTCAAGGCTCCCGATATTCGTTCCGCTGACATCAGTCGGGATCAGGAGCGGGGCCTCGTTGGTGAAACTTTGGGCTGCTAAGAACAGTTATGTATGTTTCACGAGTGCGCCCGTCACCTCGCTACCAATATTATGTCGGGCGTCCCCTACAGGAGGAGATTTTTTCGACGAGAAATAAAGAATACCCCCCAAATACCCCAAAAAGGCAAACAAAATACTCCAAACAAAGTCCCCAGGCTATTTTTGGACCATTTTTGGATTATTTTTGGGGTACTTTTTATTTTTCGTCGAAAATCCCCCTGTAGGGGGACAGGCCCGACCTAATACCAATACCACCCACCCTCTTATCCGCCTGTGGTAAGGTCACGAGTTGCGGTGGCGACGTCCAGGAATCAACCATTCCTAAGCAATCTCAAACTGACGCTGGCGCGAATCGTGCTGTTGTTGGCCCCCTCCCGCCCCTGGTCACGAACGTGATCGCCAGGGGATGATCGGGCCGCGCGAAAGGGGGGGATAGCAAAGGGGCGGTTTGAGAATCAGCTCACGTAGCTGATTTTCCCGGCGCCTCTCGGCGCCAGAGGCAGCTATGTATCAAGGAATGGGCCCCTCGGTGGGCCGAAACCAGCTGCATGCAGCAGATTTCGTATCCCCCCCTTTCCCAATCCCCCCCTTTCGTCCGGCCCGAGATGAAACTACCCCATCAATGCACCCTAACAGCAGCAAAGACGAAAGCCACGAGAAAGAACGTGTGCAGCTGGGATGAGGGTTGAGAGCACGGCCACGTGCACCTGATTTC
The DNA here is from genome assembly GCA_963575745.1 of Prorocentrum cordatum. Classification (NCBI taxonomy): domain Eukaryota; class Dinophyceae; order Prorocentrales; family Prorocentraceae; genus Prorocentrum; species Prorocentrum cordatum. The sequence goes on from CAUYUJ010017805.1 coordinate 111,526, forward strand.
ATTTTTTGGAGAAGAGATCTTGGCTGTCTGGTCCAGCAGCGTAGCCGACATTGACGCGAAAAATGCGGTGCCCGAATAAATGTGCGACACAAAATCTTAAGCAGCACGGCTGCCGGACCGGGCGGCCTTGGGCCGCCCGTCCCCCCTGTGTGACTCCTCGTTTTTTTTTTTGTGTGTGTGTGTGTGTGTGTGCGCGTGTGTGTGTGTGTGTGTGTGTGTGTGTTTTTGGCTTTCTACAGGGACACGTCTAACGAAGCGCGCTACTTGGGGAAAGTCCTGGCAGCCGTCCGACGTTCTGCTCTCTTCACAGCGTGGCTGCCGAGAGAATGTCAAGGATGCCAGGCCTCCTTCTTGGCCTCCCTCTCCCCCCAGGCCCCGCGCCACCCCCCCGTCCACCCGAAGCCCGGCAGGGGGCCTGACTCTCCCGCTCGATCGCTAACGCGGCGATCTGACCTCGATAGCCCCAATGCTTGCAGGGGCCATGGTTTGCAGCGGTCCCGTGCTACGCACGCACGTGCGCGCACGCGTGCGCACAGGCACAAACACACGCAGACGCACACACACACACGAACAGACGCAAGCGCTCTTCATTTCCAATTCCAGTCATTTCCAATTCTGGCCCCGACTTAGAAACGAGAGTTGCCGACTGGATGGGGGCGGTGGCGCCGTGCCCACGAATTAGAAATGAGCACTCTGTACGATAAGTCAGGCGAGCGACGAAAAGAGAAAGGTCTAACGCACGAGGCCATAGCTAGAGGCCTCCTAGATCCTGGATGGGGTCGGAGTAGCTGGGGTCGGAGGATCGCGCCGCATCGCCGCTGCATCGCCGCTGCACCGGCGATGCATCGGCGATGCACTGGCGATGCATCGTCGACGTCGGCGATGGATGCATCGGCGACGTCGATGTGAAGCAAATCGGGCTCCACATCGAGCCGCATCGGCGATGCATCGGCGATGCGGCGCGAGCGAGGCCTAGAATACAGCGACGGTGCGCGCGGACCGGCAGCGTGGCACGCCACAGTGGACACGAGGTCACCTATACGCGCAACCTTCTGCGGGAAGCTTGCGCGCCAAGGTCGGCGCCGACGGCCCTGTCTTCTCCCGTCGCTGAGGTGGCACTGGCCCCTCCAGGCGTGCACCAGCAAGAACTATCTAGCCCCCCCACAACTGCAGCGAGGAAAGATTGGGGCGGTCGTGACCCCCCCGCGACCCCCCCTCGCCGCGACCCTCTCGCGCCGCGACTCACCCGCCCCCACCGGCGCCGACGACGACAAGAACGAGAGCAGCAACGACAATAACTTTAAGACCGTCGCTCTTATCTGCTCGCGTGTCCATCCGCATGTACATCCCAAACCTTCGATACCCGTCCTCTCGTCGTCTTCGATCATGCCCCCCTTGGGGGTCGATCTCCTAACCTGACACGTATAGTTGGCGCAGCCACTGCAACTTGAAGAGGCGGGAGACAGGAAACCCCATATAGCTAAATGAAAAGGAGAGCGGGAAGGGAGGGAGGAAGGAAGAGGCAAGGCGGAGAGCGAAGGATGGAGCCCGAGGTAAATTAGCAGGAGGGGGTTTAGGAGCAAGGAAACGAGCGGCAGAACCAGACTGGCGGGGCGGTCGGGCGGGTCCAGACGGCTGGGTCGAGCGGGCGGGTCGCTGGGTCGTTGGGCTCTCGCTCTGGACTTGATCTATTTCGAAATCGCGCTATTGCTAAAGACTTCCTCGCGATCTATGCAGGACTGACGCTTCAGCGGCACGCCCGCTCGACCCCGCCGTCTGGACCCGACCACCCGACCCGCCCGTTAGGATCCGCCCGCCCGACCCGCCCGTCTGGTTTCTGCCACTTGTTTTTCTGCTCCTAACCCCCCTCCTGCTAATCTTTGCCGTGCTCCATCATTAGCTCTCCCCGTTGTTTCTTGCCTCCTCCCATGCCCAGTTGTAGGGCTGCGTCACCTACGCGCGGCAGGTAAGAAAGATATGTCCCCAAGGGGGGGGCTGATCGAAGACGAACAGGGCGGTTATCGAGGGTTTGGGGCATACATAGTTGAGTGGCACACGAGCGGGTAAGAACGAACACATATTGCTGCTGGTGCTGCAAATCGAAGGCCATCAACATGGTGTTGAGACCCAAGACTTCCCCCAGTAAAACACAGGGTGCGAGCTCCGAAAAAGGGCACGTCAATGGAAGAAAAACATACGTTACCGTAGGGGGATCAACAATGGTTACTCATCAAGCATCCAGACAACGACGACGACAACCCGCACCGCGGAGCCCCACTACAGCCACGCACCCATGGAGTGCGTAAGACCTTTCGGCCCCCTCGCTCTGAGGAAGAGCATCTTGCCCGAAGGAAGTGAACTCTGAAGATCCCGGCTTTGGGAGGCGGGGGATGGAGGAGGATGGAGAGGAGGAGGGGGGAAGAAGGAATAACATGGACTATGGGGACTCACGGGAATGGGTGGATCTGCTCTTCCAAAGCACCCTCTCGTCCCCTTCGAGGAGGGATGTACCGCTCCGCCAGGATGGCCTCCCATATGGAACAATGTGGACCGTTTGCCCAGACGGCCTCCAGCACAACTCCAAAGAGACTAGACGGAGGCTGAACGATGCCTCAGGTGTTGGCCTCAGGCCTCCCAAGGCTACATTCGAGAGGCCAGCATTACTCATTTCGGCATCTTGCCCATTTGGCTTCCGAAAGGTCTCTGACTCCTCGAGAGGCCCCGAGATGGCCCAAAAGGGCACTCTGTGGAGCCCAGATGGGCCGAGGAAGGCGCAAACGCCTCCACTGGTATCCCAAGAGAGTCGCCCTGGGATGGGGACCCTCTTTCCTCGATCGATGGCCGCGGTGACCCCAGGAGGGACCCAAGAGGGGCCCGAGAGAGCCAGCCCCAGCGGCCCCCCTGAAGGGCCCGAGACAGCCGGGATGCCTCCACGAGAGCGCCAAAAGCCCCCAGCACGGCGGCTTTGGGGGGCCCCCTCGTGGATTCCTCCCTTGATTCGACTGGGGGCCCCCTCGCGGATCCCCACCCGACAAGTTGGGCACGAACGAGCTCCCGAACCGCATCGCACACCCTGCACACCGCGGCTGCCAAGCCCAGAGTGCGCCGGTGATCCCTCGGGATCCCGCCTCGTTCTCCAGGGGATCCAGCCTCGTGGTCTCGGGTGGGGATTGCTCGAGGCGAAATAGTTTAGGTACTTGTCTGCAACTTCCCTGCTCACGACCTCTTGCCCAGGGGCCGCTTCTGGACGAGCCTGCGGGGGATACAATCAAGCGTCAAATCTCGCCCGCCTCGGGACACGGCCGTCCCAAGACACCTGTGAACTTTGTGCCACCCTGCCACACGAAAACTTTGGACGCTAAGAACGGGTACGGAAAGAAGTGGGAACGATGCCCAACAGCAAATGTTGTCCCGACAGCGGCCGCGGTTGGGCAGGCGATATCTTGTCTCAAATGGACAACGTCCGCGGAGAGGCCGACACCGAGTCCTGTTCAGAATGGACAGGGCCTGCTGCTGGTTGTCGTGCCCATTCCTCCCGTGCCCATTTCAAACGCACCCAATTCCCATGACGTCTCCCGCCTCCCAGGAACGGGCCCCGCCGACTGCGCAAAACAAACCACTCCAAGCAATACTCGTCGCCCTTTAGAAATCTCCCGAGCCTTCCACGGCCAAGGGCGTCCGGAAACCTCGATCCTCAGCATCATGTGCTCTCGACGCTCGAGCCCTAGCCGATGCACCAGGGCGAGGCGCGGGACTGTCATGGAGCACGTTCTGACCAGATTTTCGAGGCGGCCCTAATTAGCCGCGGCGATGAGGACGCCGTAGGAAGCCCGAAAAGGGGATACGCCGCTGAAGAAATTCGACCCTCGATCCCTCGCCTGCACGCAAGAGTGACCTTCATTAGGGAATACAGGGCAGCTTTTGATACATAGGATTCCTAACAACAAATAGGATTTGTAATCCATGATTCATGTATGGACAAATTCGTGCATGAACTCATCGTTGTTATTAGTACTAGATCCCTGCATTTTCATACACAATCCGCACGCGGAGCATGCACAGTCGGGGCGTTGACCTGAGGAACCCTACACAAGGAACGAGGCCCCTTTCTACCATAAGTTGAGCTTCGACTTCCCATAGAAAACCCGAGGCAAACTTGCAAAGCAATCAAGGAACACCGAGCCCCTCCCACACGAAAAGGGTTCCTTCGTCTAGGGAGCCCACAGACGGACGTACGCGCCCAGCTATGTACATGAACACGGCCCCTCGATCCGCGAGACTGGCCGCGCTATACGGACATTTGCGCTATGCGTTCTCTCGAAACCAGCGTGGATTTGAGAGAACGCATAGCTCCTTTCGCTCCTTCGGGAGGAGGGGGAGGGAGGCAGAGAGGAGGGAAGGACGAGGAGGAGGAAGAGAAGGAAAAGGAGGAGGAGGAGGAGAAAGGAAGAGGGGAAGAGGCATGGAGGAGGGGGTCATGAGGAGGAAGGCGAAGGAGTCCGGAGTACGTGCACGTCCTCCTTTCGCTCCTGATCGTCGGCGCCCCGACTGTGTTACGGAACGGCGCTGTTAGGGACCTCCAGCGGGCAGCGCCAGGGGGGCCCCGAGGCACGGCCCCCCTCCGGGCGCGCAGGCCAGAGCCGGGGGGCCCCCTGTGCGGCGAAGGGCCACACCTTCGGGGATTTTTTTTTCGACGAGGAAAAAACAATACCCCCAAAATACCCCCCAAAGTCAGGGGGGCGTAAGACCCGGGTACAGGGGACTCGGAAATCCCCGACGAGGTCGTCAAAAGAATGACGAGGCCGAGCCTGCATTTTGACGAGGCCTCCCGCTGCAGACATCCCACGAAACTCCTACTCGTCAAAATCCGAGTCGCGATCGTCAAAAAACGATGGCGAACCCGAGTCCTGGCAAACCAGGGTCTTACGCTCTCCCCCGACAAAGGGCAGCAAACATACTCCAAACAAAGTTCCCACACTATTTTTGGATTATTTTGGGGGTACTTTTTATGTTTCGTCGAAAATCCCCCTGTGGGGGACAGGCCCGACCTAGGGAGACGAACAATGGCATTCGGGGATGGACAGACCTCCCTTTAGCAAAACGTGGCTTAGTGAAAACGACCTGAGGCCCAAACCTGGCGGGCGCAAGCCTGGAAAATAACGGCCACGGCGCCATCTCGAGAGCCGAAAACGGACAGTTCACTAATCGACGTGGCACTGTTGGGGGTCCTGTCCACCACCGACACTTGGCGGCGCGCACAAGGGGGTGGAGGGAGGGGGGAGAGCAGAAGGCGCCGGCCTCACGTCTATAGATAAAGCCCGCACCTTCTAAGAAGCAGGGGTGCTCTTCCAAGAAGCCCTTCCCCCTCCCCCCTCTGCGCGTGGCTGTGACACATTGCCGACATCGGGGCGCAACTCGAGTCTCTGGCGCCGGGTCGGGACGATCTGGCGCCCAACGTTCTCGGCGAGGCGCAGCTTCCGGAACGCATCCCGAGAGCCCTGGCCCCCATATTTCTGCGCCATGTTTCGAGCCAGATCGATCTGTGAGGGTCCCAGGGCCCGAAACCGGGCGACAAACGCCTGCTGCGAACAACTGGCAACGCCCAGCCCAGACCCCCGACGTCGTGCCTTTTCACAACCTCGACCCCCAAAGGTCTGGGCCCCTCCCCCAGGACCTGCTGCTCGTCCTAGGAACTGTGTTTTGACGGCCCCGCGGCCCGGCGAGGGCCCCGGGAGGCCGAAGAGATGGCGACAACCTCCCCGCCGTGTTTTTTTTTTTTTTTTTTTTTTTTTGTTCTCGCGGCGCGGGGAGGTCTGGGCTCGAGCCCTGGCCCGACTTCCAGCCGCTGGGCTTACGTCGGGCCTGTCCCCCTACAGGGGGATTTTCGCCGAAACATGAAAAGTACCCCACAAATGCCCCCCCAAAAGTTCAAAACATACCAAGAAAAACAACAGTCCCCAGACTATGTTTTTGGTGATTTTTGTTGGACTACTTTGGGGGTATTTCCCAACCCTCCTTGGTTGGGTATTCGTTTTGAATAGAGCAGTGTGGTCGCGTCTCCTCCCGCCTCCCTCCTGCCTCCTGCCTGCCTCCTCCTGTCTTGCCTGCGGGGGGCTGCGATCTGTGAAACTGTCGCCACTTTCGAGGCCTGCTGGGGGGTCCGGCATACAGGGTAATCGCGGGGGATTCAAATTAGACCTCGCCATCCCTGGGGGGCTGCGATCTGTGAAACTGTCGCCATTTTCGAGGCCTGCTGGGGGGTCCTGCATACAGGGTAATCGCGGGGGATTCAAATTAGACCTCGCCATCCCTGGGGGGCTGCGATCTGTGAAACTGTCGCCATTTTCGAGGCCTGCTGGGGGGCCCAGCACAGTGAGGGCCACGCGCGGATTCAAATTAGACCTCGCCATCCCTGGGGGGCTGCGATCTGCGAAACTGTCGCCATTTTCGAGCCCTGCTGGGGGGCCCAGCACAGTGAGGGCCACGGGCGGATTCAAATTAGACCTCGCCATCCCTGGGGGGCTGCGATCTGCGAAACTGTCGCCATTTTCGAGGCCTGCTGGGGGGCCCAGCACAGTGAGGGCCACGCGCGGATTCAAATTAGACCTCGCCATCCCTGGGGGGCTGCGATCTGCGAAACTGTCGCCATTTTCGAGGCCTGCTGGGGGGCCCAGCACAGTGAGGGCCAGGGGCGGATTCAAATTAGACCTCGCCATCCCTGGGGGGCTGCGATCTGCGAAACTGTCGCCATTTTCGAGGCCTGCTGGGGGGCCCAGCACAGTGAGGGCCACGGGCGGATTCAAATTAGACCTCGCCATCCCTGGGGGGCTGCGATCTGTGAAACTGTCGCCATTTTCGAGGCTTGCTGGGGGGCCCAGCACAGTGAGGGCCACGCGCGGATTCAAATTAGACCTCGCCATCCCTGGGGGGCTGCGATCTGCGAAACTGTCGCCATTTTCGAAGCCTGCTGGGGTGCCCAACACAGTGAAGGCCACGCGCGGATTCAAGTTAGACCTCGCCATCCCTGGGGGGCTGCGATCTGCGAAACTGTCGCCATTTTCGAGGCCTGCTGGGGGGCCCAGCACAGTGAGGGCCACGCGCGGATTCAAATTAGACCTCGCCATCCCTGGGGGGCTGCGATCTGCGAAACTGTCGCCATTTTCGAGGCCTGCTGGGGGGCCCAGCACAGTGAGGGCCACGCGCGGATTCAAATTAGACCTCGCCATCCCTGGGGGGCTGCGATCTGCGAAACTGTCGCCATTTTCGAGGCCTGCTGGGGGGCCCAGCGCAGTGAGGGCCACGCGCGGATTCAAATTAGACCTCGCCATCCCTGGGGGGCTGCGATCTGCGAAACTGTCGCCATTTTCGAGGCCTGCTGGGGGGCCCAGCACAGTGAGGGCCACGCGCGGATTCAAATTAGACTCGCCATCCCTGGGGGGTTGCGATCTGCGAAACTGCCGCCATTTTCGAAGCCTGCTGGGGGGCCCAGCACAGTGAGGGCCACGGGCAGATTCAAATGAGACCTCGCCATCCCTGCGGGGCTGCGATCTGTGAACCTGTCGCCACTTTCGAGGCCTGCTGTGATCCCCGTTTTCGAAGTGGCTAGGAGTGCTCAGGAATTGTAAATCATCAGCTTTATCAAGCCCTTTTCCTGTAGCCAGTGTCCTGCGAGTCTCCCGAATTCCGTCTGCAGACATATGTAACCCTCGCTCCGTCATCGCCCCCTTATAAAGTATCCTAAACTATTTGCGCCCCGCTTTTGCGCAGGGGTTGGGTACGTCGCCAGGGTATTTTTTTTCCCTCGTCGAAAATCCCCCTGCAGGGGGACACGCCCGACTTAACTGACTACCTACCAGACCACCCCAACCCAACCCGAAGACCCCAATCTCGGGTTGGGGGGGGGTACGGGCTCCATATGTGTTTCTTCAATGTTCCCCGACCCCCCCAACTGGAAATGGAGCGAAAAATTGAGGCCTTCGGGCTGGGTTGGGGTGGTTTGGTGGGTGGTGATGAACGCTGGGGGTATTTGTTTTGGCTTTTTTTTGACCACTTTGGGGGTATTTTTTCTTTTTTTCTCGTCGACAATCCTCCTGTAGGGGGACACGCCCGACTTAACTCGGGGATCTTCTGACCCGGGTCAATCCAGACCAGGGTCAGCAAGAAACCAAAAACTGCAATGCAGGAAAAAAAGCTGCAACGCAGGTCTTCGCAAACCCAGGTCAGCCAACATGTGCGGCCGCCTCGCGGCCACGAGCGGCTCCCTGACCCGGGTCAGCCAGAGGGGGTCTTCGCAGGATCCTGCAGGACCTGGCGCTCTGGCTGACCCCCGTTTGCACTGACCCCCGTCTCGAGGCTCCCGACGCCCGACCCATTCCCCAGGACCGGCTTTTCGTCCTGAGTCGTTTTTTGACGGTCCTGAGGGCCGGTAAGGGCCCCCAGAGGCCGAAAATGGCGAAAAACCTCCCGTCGTGATTGTTTCAGGACGCGAGGAGGTCTGGGGGGGGACACGCCCGACTTAACGCTGGGCCCCGGCGAGGCCCGGGCCCCTCCAGGCGGCCGCGCGCGGGCGGGAGCGCCGCCGCCGGGGCCGCGCCCGCCGCCCGCCGGGCTGCGCGCCCCGGCCGCGGGGGCCCGCGGGGGCCCCCAGGCCGCCCCGCTGCGGCGGGCCGCTGCTTCCCGAGCCCCTCCTCCTCCTCCTCCTCTCCCTCCTCCTCGTCCTCCTCCTCGGCCCTCCTCCTCTGCCTCTCCTCCTCCTCCTCCTCCCCCCCTCCTCCTCCTCCTCTCCTCCTCCTCGTCCTCGTCCTGCTCCTCCTCCTCCTCCTCTGCCTCTCCTCTCGTCCTCCTCGGCCTCCTCCTCCTCGTTCTCCTCCCGTCCTCCTCCTCCTCCTCGTCCTCGTCCTCCTCCTCTTCCTCCTCCTCGTTCTCCTCCTCCTCGTCCTCCTCCTCCTCCTCCTCCGCCTCCTCCTGCTCGTCCTCGTCGTCCTCCTCCTCCTCCTCCTCCTCGTCCTCGTCCTGCTCCTCCTGCTCCTCCTCCTCCTCCTCCTCCTCCTCCTCCTCCTCCTTTTCCTCCTCAACGCCACCAGGCACTCACTCCGCCATCCCCTCTCTCGGCGGCGAGCGAAGGGGGGAGGTGAGGAGGGGGCGGGCCTTCTCGGAAGGCTCGGAAGTCCCCTGGCCTTCTGAGGAGTCGTCCAAGCCTCCCCGGAAGACGCAGCAAGAACTTCTGCAGAAGGTGCGAGGGCTTCTGAGAAGTCCCATCGCCTTCTGAGAAGGCCTTCTCCTTCTCACTTCCCCCCCTCGCTCGCCGCCGAGTGAGGAGCAGCGATTCGTCGTCGTCGTCGTCGTCGTCGTCGTCGTCGTCGTCGTCGTCGTCGTCGTCGTCGTCGTTTGGGTCGTCGGCATCGCCGTCGTCGTCGTCGTCGTCGTCGTCGTCGTCGTCGTCGTCGTCGTCGTCGTCGTCGTCGTCGTCGTCGTCGTCGTTGGCTTCGTCGTCGTCGTCGACGTCGTCGTCGTCGTCGTCGTCTTCGTTGGCTTCGCCGTCGTCGTCGTCGTCGTCGTCGTCGTCGTCGTCGTCGTCGTCGTCGTCGTCGTCGTCGTCGTCGTCGTCGTCGTCGTTGGCTTCGCCGTCGTCGGCTTCGGACGAACGAACGAAATCGCGACGGATGTTTTTTGAGGGTTTTCGGCCTCGGGGGGTCCTCACCAAGCCCCGAGACAATGAACAAAACGACTCGGGATGAAGAGCCCGTTTTCCTGGAAGGGGTCGAGGCCGCTGGGGGTCCACGCCGTGAAAAGAATCTTGATGTCGCGGGTCTGGCTTAGGGTAGGTGGGGGGGTCTCGGCTCGGGGGGGGGGGGCGGCAGACCTTAGTGGGCCCTGGAAATGACAAGGCCGTTTTTTTACCGGTTCCGTTGTGCCGTTTTTTGAACGGTTCCGACGTCGTTTCTTGACCGGTTCCAGCTCCGGTTCCAATCCTGGAGCCATTTTTTGGCCGTTTCCGGTCGCCGTTTTGTTGCCGTTTTCATTTTCAAGGGGCATTTTTTTTGGAAACGGTGAAAAAACGGCCCTGCCGTTTCCGGGGCCCACAAAGGGGCAGACATCGACCTGGAATCGACGATACATCGTCGACAGATCGGCGGTAGGCCGCCGACAGCCAAACCGCACGCTCCTGGGCGGGGGTGGGGCCATCGGGCCCCATACCGGCGATCCATGGGCGATTCGAGGTCGACGCGCCTCCCACCTGAGCTTATCCTCCTATCGCTGCCCCTGATCCCGAACCTTTTCCATCGGGGCCCTACAGTCGGGGCGTTGACCTAAGGAACCCTAAATAAGGAACGAGGCCTCTTTTTTCCATAAGTTAAACTTCCATTTCCTGTCGAAAACATAAGGAAAGCCTGAGGCAAGCCGCGGAGCCCCTCCCCAACGAAAAGGGTTCCTTCTTCAGGGCCCCGACTGTATCCCCCTATCGCTACCCCTGATCCCGAACCTTCTCCATCGGGGCCCTATACTAACCAGGGTCAACCTGGACCCGGGGCAGTCGGGTCTTGCAAGATCCCGCAGGAGTTCCTGCAGGATCCTGCGCTCTATAGCCCCAGCCCGGGTCCATGCGCCCCTGGCTCTGCAAGCTCCTGCAAGACCTGGCGCCCTGGCCGACCCCCGTCTCTGAAGGGGCCCCAGGACACACAAATAAATACACACAAATAAACATATTCCCCATATTTTCCCATAGTTTCTGGGTTTCTGTCTTCCCCCCCACTTCCCATATTTTCCCATATTTTCTGGGAATCGCCGATTAATTGTGTCTGTGTGTTTTTTCCCCTCCTGAGTCTCTGCCCCTGAGCCCCATCCTTTGAGAGCCCCGACCCCGGCAGGGCCCTCGAAGCCGCGCGGCGCACGACGAAGACCGCGGCGGCTGGCTCTCCCAACGCTTCCGGGCCCTGGCGCCGCCGACATAAGAGAACGGCTCGGGCTGGAACACGTTAGGGCGACGAGACCTATGCACATCCACTGCTCCTGGCCAGGCCCATCCTGGGCCCAGGAGCGGTGTATATGCCTCCCTGGCCAAGCCAGGAGGGCGTATGCACAGCTCTTGGGCCCAGGATTGGCCTGGCCGGGAGCAGTGGACATGTATAGATATCGTCGCCCTAGAACACGCCGGCCTTTGTGGGGACGTGGCCGAGAACCTCGCGGGCCCACGCCACGGGAACAAAAAGCGACGACGCCGACGCCGCAGAGGCGGGGAAAGCGCGCTCGGACCAGGGACCTCGAGGGGCGAACCGGCCGCATGGCGACGAGGGAAGCCCCGACATCCAACTCTCGCGGCCCCCGCGGGCAGTTCTGCGTCCCAGACCCGCCTCTGATGGTCCCCAGTAAAACAGGGCTAGGATCGGGATAAATCGCTCCAGAGCTTTCCGGAGCGCTCTCAGAGCGTTCCGGAACGCTCTGGAGCGGCCGCGGCGCCCAACACATTATCCTCCAAACCCAACGATTCTCAGAGATTTCGAGACATCCCGATCCGATCTTGTCCCGATCTTCGCGTCGTTTGGTCTGAACCCCCTCCCGGGACCAGTTTCTCGTCCCGAGTCGCTTCTCTCTCGGAGGGTCCCGAGGCCGGGCGGGGGCCCCCCAACGAGGCCGAAGATGGCGAGCAACCTCCCGCCATGACCTCTCCGCAGCGCGAGGGGCTCCTGGGTCGCGCGGCCCGGTGGCGGTCTCTGGAGGCCGACGCGCTGAGGGGACACGCGCCGAGCTTGAAACATTCCTCCTCCTCCTCCTCCGCCTCCTCCTCCTCCTCCTCCTCGTCCTCCTCCTCCTCCTCCTCCTCCCTCTCCTCCTCCTCCTCCTCCTCCTCCTCCTCCCTCCTCCTCCTCCTCCTCCTCCTCCTCCTCCTCCTCCTCCTCCTCCTCCTCCCTCCTCCTCTCTCCTCCTCCTCCTCCTCCTCCTCCTCGTCCTCCTCCTCCTCCTCCCCTCCCTCCTCCTCCTCCTCCTCCTCCTCCTCCTCCCGCTCCCTCTCCTCCTCCTCCTCCTCCTCCTCCTCCTCCTCCTCTTCTCCTCCTCCTCCTCCTTCCTCCTCCTCTCCTCCTCCTCCTCCTCCTCCCTCTCTCCTCCTCCCCTCCTCCTCCTCCTCCTCCTCCTGCCTCCTCCTCCTCCTCCTCCTCCTCCTCCTCCTCCTCCTCCTCCTCCTCCTCCTCCTCCCTCCTCCTCCTCCTCCCCTCCCTCCTCCTCCTCCTCCTCTCCTCCTCCTCCTCCTCCTCCTCCTCCTCCTCTCCTCCTCCTCCTCCTCCTCCTCCTCCTCCTCCTCCTCCTCCTCCTCCTCACGTCGCCAAAACGCATCCCCCGACGCCGTAACTATGCTCTCCCACGGCGTGGGCCCCCAAAGAGGTCAGGCTAGCGCTTCCGAGGGGCCAGCTCTCCGCCCCGAATCTCACGAGGCTCCCACCGCGCTTGAGGACCACGTCCCAGGAATACTTCCGCGCACCCAAACACATAATATCGAAACAGTGTCGAGCGAATATCGCCTCCCAGGGCCCGAGACGTGAAAACCCTCCAGTATCGGTACTTTCTTGGTGCGCGCAACTCTTGCTGGCGGTCAAGATTTAAGAAGTAGGTTGGAACACCATAACCCGAATCGACTCTCTCGACGGTCCTGGCTGCTGGCGAGGGCAGAAGCCGAAGAGAGAGCAAACCGCCCGCTGTGCCTTGCGAGGCGATCACGGCAGCCTCGCGGAAAGAGCCACGACCAGAGCCCCAGATCTCAACTTCCTGCTGCACTCGCCGAGCTGGATCGATCTGTGATGGTCCCTCTGGCCCTGACCTGCCAGGAGGGCAACCAAAACAGCACCCGAACCTTGACACCTCATCTCCTGTCGAGGTTTGAAATTGTCCAGATAGGTCTGCAGGTTTGGAGGGTCAATTTTTAGCACTCTGGCAGGTCAGGGGAAGCCGGGGCGAAAACTCCGGGTGTGAACAACAATGCGACGCCCAGATCTCAGGGAAGGTCTGGGTTGGTTTGCCAGGGCTATAACTGGGCTCTCGGGCGGCCGCTCGGGACGATCCGGGCATTCCCAGAACGCCCTCGGCGAGGCGCAGTCGCCGCAACGCGTCCCGAGGCTGGAACACCGCCAGGCACCGACACGGCGCCCGAAAACCACCCGTCGTGACTCTTGCACGTCGTGGGTGGAGCGCCGGGATCTCCGGGAAGTGCGGCGCCCTGGGCCGCCTAAGTGCGCGCGCAGTGCCCCGCGAGGCGCGACGCGCCAGTGATCCTCGCGCCGCGCCAGCGCCGCCCGTGCCGGACAGGGGCAGCCGCTCTGGCCGTCCCGGGCAGGGCCCCCGCGGGTGACCTGGGCTCCCGGCATCCTCCCGAAGATCCGAGGCTCCGAGAAGTCCGAGCGGCAGACGTTTAGCCCTCTGCGGCCTCCGGGGGCCCTCTTCTTTGCCATGTCGGCACGACTTTGGCATGTTGTTGCTCCTCTTCTGCAAGCGTCTGGCATGTCCGCATCGCTCTGCCAAGGTGCCGTGCCATAGGCCGGCGCACGGCTTCTGTCTGTCTGTCCGTCGGCCCCCCGGGGCCCTCGCCCCCGATGGGCCCCAGGACCGTCAGCAGAACGACTCGGGATGAAGAGCTGGTTCCCGGGAAGGGGTCGAGACCGCTGGGGGTCTACGCCACGAACAAACATCTCGATGACGCGGGTCTGGGCCGAGGGGGGGGGGCCGGCTCAGGGGGCTCATCGGCATGGAACAACTGCCCTTAGAAAGTTGTTTAGACCTCCTGCAGGGGTTCGCGCATCGAAGAAACTGGAAGGAGGAGGAGAAGGAGGAGGAGGAGGAGGAGGAGGAGGAGGAGGAGGAGGAGGAGAGAAAGGAGGAGGAGAAGAGGAAGGAGGAGGAGAGGAGGAGGAGGAGGAGGAGGAGGAGGAGGAGGAGGAGGAGGAGGAGGAGGAGAGAGAGGAGGAGGAGGAGGAGGAGGAGGAGGAGGAGGAGGAGGAGGAGGAGGAGGGAGGAGGAGGCGGAGGAGGGAGGAGGAGGAGGAGAGGAGGAGGAGGAGAGGAGGAGAGGAGGAGGGGAGGAGGAGGAGGAGGAGGAGGAGGAGGAGGAGGAGGAGGAGGTAGGAGGAGGAGGAGGAGAGGAGGAGGAGGAGGAGGAGGAGGAGGGGGAGGGAGGAGGAGGAGGAGGAGGAGGAGGAGGAGGAGGAGGAGGAGGAGGAGGAGGGGAGGAGAGGAGGAGGAGGAGGAGGAAGGAGGAGGAGGAGGAGGAGGAGGAGGAGGAGGAGGAGGAGGAGGAGGAGGAGGAGGAGGAGGGAGGAGGAGGAGAGGAGGTGGAGGGAGGAGGAGGAGGAGTAGGAGGAGGTGGAGGAGGAGGCGGGGAGGAGGAGGAGGAAGATGTCTGGGCCACTCTCCTCCGGGCCTCGCTGCCGCCTCCCGCCAGCGCCTCGCGGACCGCCCAGTCGCCACCTCGCAGAGAGGCCCAGTGCCCGGGAGGCCCTCCCCCCCCCACCGAGGCGCCGCGGCGGATGGCGGCCTGAGGAGGAGGAGGAGGAGGAGGAGGAGGAGGAGGAGGAGGAGGAGGAGGAGGAGGAGAGGAGGAGGAGGAGGAGGAGGATAGATGAGGAGGACCGACGAGGAGGACACAGGAGAAGGAGGAGGAGGAGGAGGAGGAGGAGGAGGAGGAGGAGGAGGATTGAGGAGGAAGAGGAGGCGGAGGAGGAGGAGGAGACTGAACATGGAGTCATGCAAAAACCGATACCACCTCCTAGCTAAAGGAAACACGGAAGCACAGCCTAAATGATAAGAAGTGCTGCGTGCGAAGTCAGACTACCATCGCACGACAGAAATGAACTCAGCTTAGCTCCAATTGCTGGATGCCGCCCGTCGACGAGCCAGTCTCTGGCGTTACGGCGGGCGAGGTTTGAGGGGCCCGATGGGGCAGACCTCCCCTAGGGCATCGATTTGGGGAGAACCGATAGCCACGCGGGCCCCACACCGAACACAGAACAATTACGGTCCGGAACGCTGGACCCTATGGCCGTCACACTCGAAGAGGGTCCCACTCCACGCCACCCAGGCCCTCTCGGCAGCAGCAGCGGAAGCACCCCCCGCAGCCTCCCTGTCCCTTTGGCTACGCCGTCCGAGCTGCCCAACAGCTAGGGCGAGAGTCTGGAGCTTGGGCGTGGCTTAATGGGGGGGTCACAAATGGGGGGGTCAGAAAAGGTCCCCTTTCGTGCCCCTTTCGGGCCCCTCCGGAGCCCCAGGGGGCTCGTTTAGGTACCGTTTGGGTACCTTTTCGAACCACCCTCGCCCCCCCCCCATTTATGACCCCCCCATTACGCAGCGCCCAAGGAGCATGGGCGACGGGTCACACCGGGCCCCCGGCTTCCAAAGCGTCTTAGCACTCGCAGGGGTTCGAGCCACGGCCAAACCACGCCTGCACAGCAACGCGGGCGAGCCAAGACCCCATGGGACGAGGCCATGGGCGACTCGGACGAGCTTCGCGCACCTCTCCGGCACAGGCTTGGGCGGAGGAGGGTCCGAAGTTTGAGCCTCAGGACGAGCGCAAATCAACTGCACCGCCCTCGAAAAGAATCTCGAACGTGCCCTTGCCATCTTTTGCAGGGCGCCGGAGGGCATCGACCGTGAGCTGTGCAACAGCGACGTCCCCAGCCCCAAGTTTGGCCAGAAAATCTGCCCATGCAATCCCCATGAAACGGTGGATCTTCTCTGCCGACACTCCCTCAGCGACCAATTGCTCCAAGGACCGATGCGCGGGAGTCCAGACCAGCGACGGCCGCGACCCCGACCGCTCAGACAATCTGAAAGTCTTTCGCCAGATCGACGCGTGGCGCGCGAGGCCGCACTCACTTTCAGAGTCCCAGCGCTGGCCCTCGCGATCACAAGCGAAGCGATCACTAATTATCGTGAGGTTCGGAGGACCCACGCACATAGCTTCAGAGCCAACCCACCGCTCGCCCCGAGGCACAATCTGGAAAATTCCGGGCACCCCGCCGAACCTCGCTCGGAGGGGCCAACCATCCTCCGTAATCTCAACCACGCTCCAGCCACACCTCGCCGCCTCCAAACACGCGCTCGCCAACCCACTTTCATCGGTGAAACTGAACGGGCCCCAAGTGCCCTCCGTGAGACCCCAGTGCAGCACGGGAGGGTGGGACAACGGCGGCAGCCTAACAGGGATGTGAGGGAGGCCGCACAGGAGAGGAACAAGACCCCCCAAGAGGCGAGATTCCCCTGCTCCCCAAGGGCTTGCCTCCGTTGCCACAGAGCTTCAAGAACGGACGCTGAGCCTGCTGTGCATCCTCCAGCGAGGCAAAGGCAGCGGGGCAGTGCTAAAGCTGGTGGCCTAGCGTGCCCCGCGCGGCTCCACAGAGGCTGCCTTGGAATTTCCGCTCGGGAGGCTCGGGAGCACCAGCCGGGAGGTACAGCACAGCGAGGCGCATCGCTCGAATCCAGATCCCCTCGGTTCCAGCAGCCTCAGGCCAGTGAAAAGGGTCCCCACGCCAGAGCCAGCGCTCGACGCCGTCTCGGACCAAAGCTCGGACCTCGGACGGCGAAAACTCGTACATGGACACAGCTTCGCCTCGATCCGAGAGCAGCACTTGAGGCGCCCCCATGTTCCAACCGATCCTACGAAGGGTGAAGATCACCACCGAGATGGGTCCCAACACACATTCTCCATGATCCGTGCTGGCCGATCTTGCCGCGAATCGCCTCCCACGCCGCACGGAGCTGAGACGCCGAGGAGACGCCGAGGTCGTACAGTCCCACAGCCACGCCGCAGAACGAGCTAGCAGCGGGCATGTCGCATCAAGTGTGGGATCGTACATCCGATCCTTCTGCGTGCACGTGTAGACCTTCAGGGGGGCAAGACCCTTACGGGCACCAACAGGCTCACCCGCGAACCAGCGAAGCTTCATGAGAGTGGAGTCGGTGAGGCCTACGACCCCAGCTCCATGGCTTCCGGACGGCAGGACACCAATGCGCCACAGAGCCCGAACCCTCACCCCCCCGCCCGCTTCAGGGCACAAAGCCCGCGACGACAGTACTCCAGATTTCGTAATAAAGGGAGGGGGGTCTCATTTCGGGGGGGGTCTCTTCCAGGCCACCTTGGAGGGCCTGGGGGGGTCTGGGGACGATGTTTTGGAGGGTTCTCCCACGGGGGGGGGGGGGTCTAAAACTTCTCGTCTGGGAGGGTTGAGACCCCCTCCCTTTCATTACGAAATCTGGAGCACCGTCCCCCCCGACGTTTTCGCTCCTGGGCTCTGTGGGCGGTGCCGCCCGCAAGCCCAGTCGCGCCCGGGGCTCCGAGCAGGCCGAGACGCGGAAAAAAACTGGAGCATCGCCGCCCGCCTCGACCGCACGCGCAGCCTCGCGAGACGAGGACAGATACTCCAGATTTCGTAATAAAGGGAGGGGGGTCTCATTTCGGGGGGGGGGGTCTTTTCCAGGCCATCTTGGAGGGCCTGGGGGGGTCTGGGGACGATGTTTTGGAGGGTTCTCCCACGGGGGGGGGTCTGAAATGGCTTGTCTTGGAGGGTCCAGACCCCCTCCCTTTTATTACGAAATCTGGAGTACCCAAATTTAGTGGCCTGCAATCGGACCCTCAGGGCACGCGTGTCGCGAACAGACGCCGTGACCGCAGTCAAGACAATCCCCGCACCCTGGGCCTGATGACCTATCCACTGGAAGGAGGCATCGTCCATCAACCCCCGAGGGATCACAAATGGATGCTCTCGCCAGATTCGCTGGAGCGGCCGGGGGAGGATCACCTGCATACGGGTAGCCGTATGGCAGCAGTCAGCCAGAACCCCCGGGAACGAACCAAAGGTCCTACTAATCGAACCGAAGCCTTTGATGCGTCGAGGCTGCTGGTACATGCGCACCAACGTCCACGCTAAACTCAACGGGAACCCGACAGCAGCAGCCTCGGCTATCAACGCCGAAATGAAGATGGTCTCATAACATTGACCCGTGTCTAACAGGACAGCCACACAATGCTGGTCGTTGTGCCGAGCCACCTCGGCCTCAAAATTGTGTGAGAAGGCGCAGTCCGTAATGCTGCGCCCAAGGCCGGTGCCCCAGAGAAGATCACTCCGATTCCTCCCCTCCCACTCGACCGACACCGACCGACGGACCCTTCCCCACACCCGCATAAGCGTATGCAGCAGGGGCAATGACACGGTGCTGGCCTGGCTTGTCTGGCTTTTGCAGCCGCACGAGCTCCATCGAGATCCTGGCCGACGGCCACATGCGGTACAGCTAAGGGAACGAAACATGACACAAGCATAAAGACTCGGAGGTCCAGGGCGGATTTCTTGAATCCGCGCAGGACCCCTCTGCCTGGCGCGCGGAGCGCGCCAGGGGCGGCGCCGGAGGCGCCGCCAGGGGGCCCCATCGCCGATCCGAGAAATCCGCGCGGACCTCCGAGTTTGCATGTTAATGCCACTCTTTGTTCCCCGAGGATCGACTGCAGAATCGATCGATGTGGCCAAAGATTTTAGGGGGACGGAGAAGGGTACGCAGCACCCCTTGGCGGCGGGTAAGAGTGAGGGGGCGGCGGGGTGCTACGTACCCCTCCTCCTCCTCCTCCGAGGAGGTGGAGGAGGAGGAGGAGGAGGAGGAGGAGGAGGAAGAGGAGGAGGAAGGAGGAGGAGGAGGAGGAGGAGGAGGGGGAGGAGGAGGAGGAGGAGGAGGAGGAGGAGGAGGAGAGAAGGAGGGGGGAGGAGGAGGAGGAGGAGGGAGGAGGAGGAGGAGGAGGAGGAGGAGGAGGAGGAGGGGGAGGAGGAGGAGGAGGAGAGAAGGAGGAGGAGGAGGAGGAGGAGGAGGAGGAGGAGGAGGAGGAGGAGGAGGAGGAGGACGAGGATAAGGAGGGGGAGCAGGAGGAGGAGGAGGAGGAGGAGGAGGAGGAGGAGGAGGAGGAGGAGGAGGAGGAGGAGGAGGAGAGGGAACAGGAGGGAACGACGGGGAAACAGTATCCCATTTATACGGGCTCGTGGAGGCTCATACACTGGGGCTCAGCGCGGCTCCTCCCTTACATCTCAGATCATACGCCCGACCCTCGGCAACACCGATCTCCGGAAGGAGAAGCCACTGGTCAACTCCTGGAAGGCACGCCAAGCGTGCACAACCTTGGGACTTCCAAACCTTGGCCCAACCATCGAGGCAGTCGTCCGCCAATTGGTAGGGCTGCTCGCCGGACCTGACGGACACCGCTTCCTGCAGCGCCTAGGCCTTCGTACAACGATGGGCCATGCTGGCTCCATTCACGAAGCTGGCAGTCACCCACTCCGTCCAACCCCTGTTGCGCTCAGTTGCGAAGGACTGAACTTTGCTGCGGGCCTGCTTGATGACCCACTTGACATTGTTATCAAAATGGCCGTCCGTCAACGCCTACATGCGCTGCTCGAAGAAATGGAGGACGGCAAGGTCAACGGCTCTGAACACCCACTCCTTCCTCAACAGGCGGTCGAAAAAAGGCCTCCGTGTCATTGAGAAGGATGGCCAACTTGAGTACATCAAAAGCGTTCCGCTCAGCCGGACTCTGCCGCTCGGTGATCCTGGTACTCAAGCACGCGTGCACCCGTCGAAGATGGCGAGCCCAGCCCGCAGCAATAGCCCATGCGTCAGCGGCTGGGAAGGAGGAGGAGAAGGAGGAGGAGGAGGAGGAGGAAGAGGAAGAGGATGAGGAGGAGAAGGATGAGGAGGAGCAGGAGGAGACATCCTGCCGTCGTGTCAACAATCACGACGCGCTGTTTGTGGCAAATGCCCTCCCCTGCCCTGACATCCTTGCGCCGTGGCAGAATCTGACGTTGCCGCAGGTGCTTGGGAGGTCTTCTCGCGGCTGCCTCCCACCGACTGCGCTTCGCCGAGAGCGTTCCAGGGGTGCCCGGATCGTCCCAAGCGGCCATCCGAGGTCCGCGCTATGACGTGAAAATGTGGCATCGCTGCGTCGCGAACAACAACACGATGGAGTATTTGTTGCTGTCTACAACCTCCATAAACCCTCATGCGGCCCCGTGGCCGTCAACAAAGCAGCTCGGGATGAAAAGCTGGTCCCCAGGGAAGGGGTCCAGACCTCTGCGGGGAGCCACGCTGAGAAAAAACGGCTTTTGATGTCTGGGGGAATGGCCCTACATGCAAGGGTGTCCTTTGGCTCGGCGCGGCTCGCTGGTCGTTGCATGCGATGCGACAGTGGCGGCCTGCGTGCTTAGGCTTGGCCCCCGCGCCGGTGAAGGGTCACTCTCATGTGAAGCCGAAGGAGGCAGTGAATATAGACACGACTAGGTATGTACGTATGTATGTATGCCTGTATGTCCGTATGTCTGTATGTCTGTGTCTGTGTCTGTGTCTGTGTCTGTGTCTGTGTCTGTATGTCTGTATGTCTGTACGGTTGTACTTATGCATGTCTGTATGTCTGAATGTCGGTAGTATGCATGTATGTATGTCTGTATGTCTGTCTGCCTGTCAGCCTGTCTGTCTGTCAGTATGCCTGTCTGTCCGTCTGCCCGTATGTATGTATGTATGTATGTATGTATGTATGTATGCATGCATGTATGTATGTATGTATGTATGTATGTATGTATGTATGCATGTGTGCGTATATATGTATGTATGTATGCATGCATGCATGCATGCATGTATGTATGTATGTATGCATGCATGTATGTATGCATGTATGTATGTATGTATGTACGTATGCATGCATGTATGTCTGTTTGTAGATTTATATAACTGTATGTACGTATGCCTGTATGTCTGTATGTCTGTATGTCTGTATGCCTGTCTGACTGCCTGCTCGTCTGTCTGTCTGTCTGTCTGTCTGCCTGCCTGTCTGTCTGTCTGTCTGTCTGTCTGTCTCTCTGTCTGTAAGTACGTACGTGTGTACGTATTTCTGTACGTATGTAGGTATGCTTGTACGTATAGAAGCGTATGATTCTCCATTGACAAAACAAAGTTAGCGGTGTATATATATATATATATGTATGCACACATACCTCCAATCTGTCTCTTCGTCCCATTTCTTTTTACGTCTCATCCCTTACCGGAGTCTTGTGTGCAAAGGGGGGGCTGCCAGCGCAAGACCCCCCGACCCCGAAGGACCCCGCGCCAAGTAGGGGCGGCAGCGCGAACGCGAGTCCAAAACCCCGGAGTGGACCCCAGGAGCGGCAGCGCGAACACGTGACCGAACCCCTGAAGAGAGGGCGGCAGCGCGAACACGAATCCTGACCCTTTAAAAGGGAGCGGCAGCGCCATCACGAGTCCGAACCCTCCCCAATGGAGCCTCCCCCCTTTCGAGTTTGGCAGGGAAGGGACGGGAGGGGCCAACGCGGCTGCGGGGGAGGTGGCAACGGGATGGACGTGCCAAGGGACGCGCCAGGGGAGATAAATCACATGAGCAACTCAATGATATTTAGCTCCAACCTGTCTACTCGTCCCATTTCTTTTTACGTCTCATCCCTTACCAGAGTCTTGCGTGCAGGGGGGGGCTGCCAGCGCAAGACCCCCCGACCCCGAAGGACCCCGCGCCAAGTAGGGGCGGCAGCGCGAACGCGAGTCCGAACCCCCGGATTGGACCCCAGGAGCGGCAGCGCGAACACGAGATCGAACCTCTGAGGAGAAGGCGGCAGCGCGAACACGACTCCGGACCCTTTAAAGGGAGCGGCGGCGCGATCACGAGTCCGAACCCTCCCCAAGGGAACCTCCCCCCTTCCATGCACCCCACTCTGGTTTACCGTCTCCGACCCAAGGGAGGGGGGGGACAGGAAAATGCTGACAGCGAAACTGTGAATTGTGGCAGTGCTGCCTTCTTTGCTCTTGCTCTCTCTCTCTCTCTCTCTCTCTCGTTTTTTTTTTTTTTTTTTTTTTTTTTTTTTTTTTTTTCTCTCTCTCTCTCTCTCTTTTCAAACCGCATCATGATCGAGGGCCGCCGCCAGGCGGCGGAAGCGATCCAGCTCCACCGGGTCCAACGAATTCTGCTGCATGCTCTGCAGCCCGTCCGAGATGTACAGCCCCGCCTCCTCATTATCTTGCCACCCGCCCATGATGAGCGCGTGGCGCATGTTGTTGTGGCGCCGGTAGTGCCACGTCGCGCCACCGCGCCGCAGCGAGTACGGCCCGCCCTGGTGGCGCTCAAGCTCGAGGCTGGAGACGAGCTTCTGAAGACCCGCCTGACGTCCTCCACCGAGGGTCTCAGGATCGCACGCCGTGCGGCAACTTGTCGAAGAAGTGCCGCGCGAACCTGGCCACCCGCGGGTCGTGGAGCGCCACCGGTTCTCACGGTGACGACGAATTCCCGACCTCGTCACTGGCATCGCAATCGCCATACTGAGCCCATCATTGGCGAACTGAAGCCGCCATCGGCGCAGGCTTGGCAGCTCCATCGTGTGAAGGAGAGCTGAAGGAGAGCCGCGTATCCCACAACTAAGAGCCGTGCCGCGACATTGCGAGACCACGAACGCGCCGCACTTATCAAAGCCAACTACACATATTCCGGTATCGGCGTGGCACGCACGTTGGGAAGTCTTCGCCCTCTGCCAGGCTTTGGGGCGAATCCAAGAACTGCGCAGAATGCGTTCGCGCCGCAAGACGAACTGCACACCTGAAATGGTAGAACCTGCATCGCCCGCTGGCCTACCAGCGGGCCACAACGCCTTAATCCATTCACAAAATGGAAGGTCACGTGGTTCAGCGTCAGACTCCACTGGCGCAATCTGAGACTCCACCCCAGACGTAAAAGCCATAACCATCCAGTAATATCATCGTCGCAAGGTACGAGGCTGTGCCAAGGTGTGCGATGACTTCCCAATCGCTCTGTGCGCCCGAACACGGGCCACCAAATCCCGCGCATGGGCAATGCACCTCCGACGCGGCATGATCGGCCAAGGTGATGCCGCCTCCCGTGGAGGAGTCGTCGGCAGGAATCTCGTTGGTCTCGGAGTACCCGTAGATTGGTCGCGCTGAAGATGCCAGAACCAAAGCCGATGTCCACTGTCAGCAGCATTGAGAACATGGGAATAAGAGCCCCCTCTTGGTATCACACCACTTGTGAAATCATGCGATGGGCAGACCTCGTATTCGGATGACGGCACACACGGAGCCTCCAACGTAGAGCAGCCAGCGTATGAAGAACTTCCAGCGCAGTGATGTGGATCTTCCTTCTCCAGCGCCACACCAGAACCGTCTCCCACGCTCAGCGAGCGCGCCACGCTGATAGGCCCCCGAGGCCACATGTCGGGGCGCATCGCCTCCAGCGAATGCAGTCGAACGCCTGGACCTCGAACTTCAGCGCGTCTGACCATCTCCTCGACCATCTGCGCGCATATGTCCTGCTGGGCTTCGCGGCCACAACGAACCTTGTGGCCAACCAGCACACCCTCGTCATAGATTGCCGCCATCCTCACCACGCCCTCGGACGCGTCGAAGCCGCCACCCTGCTGCCGCAGCTGCACAACGCTCGGGACGTCGTCGAGGTTCTTCTGGCAGTGCGCCCAGTGCCCTAAGATCCAAGCCACCGCTGCACACTGCAAGGAGTCGCCTAGTAAGCCGCAACGGACCACCTCCAGCTCGCAAGACTTGCGGAACCGAGTTGCCATGGCCGTCGCCGTGCGACCATGGGGGCAATCCATCAGCATCTCCTGCTCGAAAGGATCCGCCGGCACCAGGTCGCCGTCATTCCAGCGCAAGCAAGGAGCAGCTCGGAGCTGGTGCGGGGCATAGCAGTACTCGTGAGTGCGCCACCGCGCCAACTCCCCCTGCGAGCACTGATGCAGACAGACCCTTGGGCCTGGACCCAGCGCGCGTCCTCGGGGTGCCGCGGGCGAAGGTCGGCAGCCTCTACTTCTCGCGGCCTATGCCACACCAGTGACGACCTTCACGAAGCCATCGCTTGAAGCCGCCCGCGCCAACTGGGATCACGACCCTCAACCTCCTGCAGCTCGTCAGCGACGCCCTGCCATTGACTCAGCGGATCCCAGCCCCACCAGTACAGCCTCTCTCGCCGAGCGGGCGAGATGTCGGCCACATCGATGACCACCGGCTGCAGCCCCAGCGCCTGCGACATAGCTTGCCTGTCCGTGGCCTCCATGGAAGACGCATTCTCGATCAGGTTGAACAGCTGCACCTCCTCAGGAGAAGCCCGACGCATCAAGGCCTGCACCCGCAAGATCACGAAGAAGAAGCCGGACCGCCTGCCTTGCCGCCCGCGCCTGTCCACGCGCGCTGAGGCGGGTCAGGTCGGCGCGTGGCCCCCCCGCGCTGAGGGCGACCCAGCGAGCGAGTGGAGCACGATCTCGGACCCCCCTCGCGTCCTTCCCCACCAGCAGCTGCACGTCGCCGAGCTCCCTCACATCAGGCCACGCGCGCCGCACCTCGCGGCTCGCCTCCGCATCGGTCTCGACTGCGGCGTGCACCGAGACGCTCAAGCCCATCATGTCAAGAGCTCGCCTGATCTCACCTATGCGTCGAACAGAGAGATCAGCACGCCCTCATCCCGCCGTCTGCCACCGCGCCTAGCCCGAGCTGCTCGCGCGGCCGCGACCCCATGATGAAGGAGTCGCGCAGCTCTGCACGCGGTCCCCTCCTGCGCACTGGCACCCGACACCGTCGCCACGCGGCTGAGGGGGTCCGCAGGTCACGCCTCATGAGTGGTAAGAGGCCCAGCGTGATCACAATCTCCCTGAAGACGCAGCCAGGCAGGCGCCGCTCACCTCTCCAGCGCGCCACGACCCGCCACAAATAATCGATGGCGGACGTCGCCTCACGTCGGAACACCATGGCTCGCACCCAGCGGCCTGCCAGCCCTAGCAACCACCTCTGCGTCACCTTCTCGCGGTCCAGCGTGTAGAGGCTGGGGCACGCCAGAGTGTAAGTGAAATCCTTTTTTTTTTGGGGGGGGGGGGCGAACGTGCCCAGCTCGCCATCCACGAACTCGCCCAAGGCCTGGCTCTTCAAAACGCGGCTCACGGACTTGCCCTCGCTGCGAGGAACTCCGCGGACGCCGCGCTGTGCCCTGGCCAAGTGCACGACCTCGGGGGGCCCTGCGCTCTGACGGGCTGTCAGCGCCACTTCGTCGGCGATCTCCAGGAGGTCGAGGTTGTCGATGTACACCTGCCAAGCCACCCAAGTAGAAGAGCATGCAGGGGTAGAGCACGGCGCACTCCCAGTAGGCCTCACCTCTTTCCTCCAAGCCTTGGGCAGCACATCGCCATAGCATATCTGATCTGGCCTGCAGAGGCACACAAGACGGCAACCCGTCAGCTCACCGATGTCATTGGGTAGGTGAGGAGCCTCTCTCAGGTGGGTCTCGAAGCGCAGGACGGCCGGACATGCCTCGCGATGCCTTGAAGGGGTTCGCCCACTTGGAAGGGGCGTAGCCGTACTTCTGCCTGCCCTGGGCACGCAATGCAGATGGGGACGCACCCGTCGTCGTAGCTGCGGCCAGCCTGTCCTCGCACGGGCCCCCTTTCCGAGGCCAAGGGCGTCGCCGGCGGGGCCCGCCCCGAGGCTGAGGGCACCGCGCCCAGCCTACGATGAGGAGGAAGAGGTAGATCGCGTCGCAACTCCTGCTCCACCGGCAGCAGCTCGGCACCTGCGACCCACTCACGCACGAGCCTCCTGCGGATGTGCTGGCTGAGCTCCGTCTCCGAGATCCAGCCCATGGGGATCGCCGCCGCCGCCGCGAATACCCTGCCAGCCATAGCCAAGCCCAGCACATCACGGCTAACAAACTTGGACAGCGCCATGTACTTGTGCCAGACCTCGGGCAGGGGGTACACGTAGAAGCACCACCCCAGTTCCTCCGACGAGGGCGGGGGCAGTACGCCATTCCTCAGGAGGATGCTCTTTCATGTGGCCGTGGACGCACGAGGCCCACGTCGCCCTCGATGGCCTCCTGCAACCAGTTGCTAGGGATGATGGTCATCACGAGGCGCTGCGGACCCAGGCCCATGCTGTGCCCCGACCTGCGGACTCTGAAGAAGCCGCCCAGCACGCGACGCCCTCTCACCTGCACGATGCACTCCTCCTCGATGGGCCCCAAGATCCTGCGGTCCACCAGCTCGGCGGCGATGAGCTCCCACACGGCGCCCTCCTCCCAGACGAGGAGGGTCTTCGGCATCTCGCCCAGCTCATCAGGGTTCCTGAGGACCCACTCGGGGTTTTCCAGCACACCTCGGATCCAGCCGCCGCTCGCCTCCGAGGCCAGCACCGACCCGTCTGCGTGCTTGGGCGGCAGGGCGATCATCAGGCGCTCTCTATCGAGCTTCTCGGCGGGGTGCACCTCCTCGCCCGTGTGACCGACCGCCGACGACTTGAGCTCCGACTTCCACTCCAAGTTCGGCACCTCGTCGCTGTGCTGCTCCAGGAAAGCACACCCGCTCCGCGCCAGATGCCGCGAAGCCTTCGCCTGCGCGAAACAAGCGAGGCCGAAGAAGCGGCGGGCGCTGTCGTCCCTCAGCAACTGGTGCTTGCCACCCAAGCGGGACTGGAAGCCCAGCGTCTGCACCGCCCAGTATAGCCAAAGGTTCATGTAGTCCTCCACCGCCAACGCCACCATCAAGTCGCGACGACCGCTCCCTGCAGACAGTGGTAAGGGATGAGCCGACCGCCCATCAGTAGAATGTCCGTAATCTGAAGCCAGCGGCCTCGCCTGAAGTAAGTCATGACATGTCTTGTCATCTCGCGGACAAACTTAGTCTGAAGCCAGAGGCACCGCCGGAAAACAATCACGATGTGGTACGTCAGTCCCAAGATGCATCATGCAGTGTCCAACTTTGCGACTTGTTAAACGACACATCCGCTGGAACACACCTGCACCTCGCAAATCACCGAGGCGTGGAAAGGTACGAATTACTGGCAGCTCGTCGTCCGAGAAGACATAGTCACAAGCCTCTTGGCACTCTACCTCGTCTATAGCTGGCGGGCCCCCTTGGCTCGGACGTGCTGAGCGCCCTTGTCGCGGGGCTCGGGGCGCGTGCCCCTGCAGCCCGGCGCGAGGCGCGCGGCTCCTAGGCTCTCTCGGGCGCGGCAGGCGGCGCTCCAGTCCTTCGTCCTGATGCGCCTCGGCCGCGACCTCTGCCCTTGCGTCGGCGAGCCTCCCTCTGCGACGCCGTCGGCTTCGGCACTTCGTTCACGTCCTGAGCTCCAGGCCTCGCCGAGGCGCACGTCCAGTTTGGCGCCCTCCGAGCAGCTTGCCACGGCCAACGCCAGCTCTACCTGCGAGGCCAGCCCGACGTCCGTGGAGTCCACCATCTCGAGGTGCTGCGCCACCTGCCAGTACCGTCCTTGGTTGCCTGCCCGCTGGCGTTCAGCCCCTGCATCAGCGTCTCGCCCAAGCGCGGCAGCTCTCCACAAGTGAGGGTGTCCAGGCGCTCGCCCATCATCTTCATCCCGTGCGCGTGGCGAACGCCTGTCTCGCTCTGAAGATGGGCTTCGTTCCGCGCGCATGTGTCGTACTGCGCCACGTTCGCAATCTGGCTGTCCAGCTCGTTGTAGTCGGCGGCCCCGCCCCGCTGCGCCAAGTATTCGCGAATTTGCTTCAGGTCCGCTGCCATCGGCGCTCCTGGCTCGGAGCGTGCTGGGCAGTGTGCTCGGCGGCTGGAAGAGGCGGGTAGGGCCTCGTCAAAAAATGATTCGTCGGAGTCGTCGGGGTCGCGATTCTGGCCCCCGCGGCGGCGCCTATGTAGGCCCTCCAGCGCAGCGTCAGCTCTCTCGCCAAACGACTCCGCCATATGGCGCATGCGCCTGAGCCGCCCATGCAGCCCCTGGATCGCCCTCCTGAGCTGCTCCTCAGTCTGCGCGCCGCCGCCTCCGCCGTCAGCTCCATCGGCAGCAGCTGGGCCGCCAGCGACGCCTCCCGCGGGGCCAGCGCCAGCCGCGGCGCCGTCGTCACCAGCAGGGGCTCCCCGGGCACCGCCTCCAGCGGCCGCGCCGTCGGCCAGGGCGGCGGCAGCTGGGGCGCCCAACCCTTCGCCAGTGGCAGCCTTCACTCTCATCATGTCCGAGTGCACCGCGCTCCTGATGGCCCACTTGGTGGCGAGGTGGCAGGTCTCAACCGCCTGCGCGCACGCGTGCGGGGCCCGCGCGCCCATGGCGAAGAAGCCCTGCAGCGCGGGCACGAAGTGCGCCTGGCTGCAGGCATCCACCGTCGCCTCCACGAACTGGCCTGCGCCGTCCGCGGGCCAGGCTCCTGACATGCGGGGCTCCGCAGTCTCGCCGGGCTGGCGCCGCGAGTCGCACCTGGCGATCTCCAGCATCGCCCCAAGGTGGAGCTGCAGCTGCAGCAGCGCGCGCGGGGCCAGCGGGGGGTAGATCCAACGCCCATGACCTCCTCCACAGCCCGCGGGCGCCGCCGCCGCGGGCATGCCGAATGGCTCGCAGCACGGGGGCGACCCATCGGGCGCCCCGAGCGCGCCCCCAGCCGCCGCCCCGCAGGGGCAGCCTCCAGCCAGGTCCAGCTGCTCAGCTCCGCCCGCGGCGCCCCGCGGCGGCGCGCCCCAGCCGCCCGCGGGGCCGCCTGCGACGGGGGCTGGCGGCGGCGCGCCCGCAGGAGGTGCTCCACCGCCAGCGGCGCCAGGAGGGCCTCCGAGCGCGCCGACTCCAAGCAGCCCAGGGGCCACGCTCGCCGATTCTCCTGCGGCAAATGCGGCCCCCGCCTTGGCTGCAGGAGCACCTCGCGCCTTGCCGCGGGCAGCTCCTCTCCTAGCCACTGCGCCGGCAGGCCTTCTCGGAGCGGCGCCGCGCGCAGAGGCGAACTCGCCCATGCCCCCCGCCGCAGGCTCGGCAGCCCGCGCGCCGCCGGCCCTTGCACGGCCTGCGGCGCCGGCAGTGCCTTCAGCGCCCGCGGCCGCCGCGGCCCTGGCGAGGCGCGGCTGAGGCGGGGGGGGGCATCCCGCTTGCGCCCCCGCCAGCGCTAACGCCCAGGAGGCCGCTCGCGGGCCCCGCCAGTGCGCCGCCGCCGCCGCCTGCGCCGCCCGTGTCCGACGCCGCCTGCCGCGCGCCGTCGCGAGGGCTGGCTGGCGCGGCAGCGGCGCGGCCCGCGGCGGAGCTGCCGCGAGCCCAGGCTTAGCTTAGTGAGCTGCCATCCCACGCCGCGGGGAGGGGGGGGGGGGCTCGGGCCGCGGCCTTGGGGGGGGGGGGGCGCGCGCGACGAGCGCCCCCCCCAGGAGCCTCTTTTCGCCGCGGCGGCTGCGGAGGGGGGGGCGGCGACGGGATGGGCGCGCCCAGGGGCGCGCCAGGAGGTATAAACCGCAAGAGAAACTTAATGATTTATATGGCCACCTACACGACCACCCTCCGGGCGACATTCTCTCTTTCTCTCTCTCTCTCTTTTTCTCTGTCTCTGTCTCTTTCTCTTTCTCTTTCTCTTTCTCTTTATCTTTCTCTTTCTCTTTCTCTTTCTCTTTCTCTTTCTCTCTCTCTCTCTCTTTTTTTTTTTTTTTTTTTTTTTTTTTTTTTTTTTTTT
>CAUYUJ010017805.1:141091-188591 GCA_963575745.1 Prorocentrum cordatum
GCAGGAGCGCTCTGCCCGTCCTGCCCCCCGTCTGCTGCCCGGCGCCAGCTTTCTGGCAGCGTGCTCTCTGGGGCCCGCCCGCCACCCCCTGTCGCGCGCGCCTCCTCCGAGCCCCCGCCCTCCGTGGGAGGAGGAGGAGGGAGGCGGAGGAGGAGGAGGAGGAGGGAGGAGGAGGAGGAGGAGGAGGAGGAGGAGGAGGAGGAGGAGGACCTGGGCGACGAAGAGACATGGGCCGTTTGCGCACGATGGAACCGCGATCTTACGCCGCGGCTTGCGCCGGCCGCCAGCGCGGCACACGGGGTGGAGCAGGGGTCGGGCCGCACCGGCACGAAGTCGGAATCGAGCCGGATCGCCGAAACATCGGCACCGAACTTGATTTTTTTTTTGTTTTTTATACAGCCGCAGGCGGAAGCGCCGGCGGCGAGCAGTCACGGTCGGGCTGCGGCCGTAACGAATTCCCGGGCGCGCGCGGGGGCCGCGGATCAGGCGGCGGGGTAAGCAGCAACCCTGGGCGTCTGGCACCGAACTTGATCGGAGCGGCCAGAATCGATATCGAGGTGGTCCGATCAGATCGACATGGGCGCCGTTGACTGGTGCTTCGTCACCCCCGCCGCCCGAAGGCATCCGACGTCGTGCTTTTGTTCGCAATGTAGCTGCATAAAAGGTCCGGACCCATTCCCAGGGACCGCTTTTTCATCCCAAGCCGTCTTTTGCCGCCTAGCGGGCCCGGCAACGTACCCCTGCAGATGCCGAAAACAGCCAAAGACCCCCCGTCGCGACCCTTTCGTGGCGGGTGGAGATCTGGCTACAACTCGGGCTCCCCGTGGCCGATTGGGACATATCTGGGCACCCCTGGCAAACGCTCTTGACAAGGTGCAGCTGCTGGAAGGCATCCCGAGGCAAAGGAAGATCCCCCAAAAGTCCGAGGAGGAACAGGTGGCGGCGCACACAAGGGGGTAGGGGTAGGGGGGGAAAGGCTTCTTAGAAGGAGGCTGCTTCTTAGAAGGCGCCGACCTTACATCTACAGACAAGGCCCCTGCCTTCTAAGTAGCAGGGGTGCTTCTAAGAAGCCTTCCCCCCTCCTCCTACCCCCCTGTGCGCGCCGCCAAAACGAAACCGTCCAAGATCCCCAAAACATCGGAGGAGGAAAAGGTATCCATACCGCTGCCCTTGCCTCGCTTCCCCTTTTTTCCGAACCATCCTGTGGTGCTGGGTCCTCGTTTTGAAGGGACAGCGCCCCGCGTCCTCCTCCCCTCCTGCTCTCCCCTCCTCTCCCTCCTCTCATCCCTGCATCGTCTCTATTGCGGCGCACCCCTAACACGTTTCGTGGCCCCATAAGGAGCTCCACCGAAGGCCTCAGTAGTGCACTTCGCATGTGGGCGTCGCGCCCGTTTCGGCACACCCCTAACACGTTTCGTGGCCCCGTAGGGAGGGAGCTCCACCGAAGGTCCCATGACTGCTGTTCGCATGTGGGCGTCGCGACAATTTCGGCACACCCCTAACACGTTTCGTGGCCCCATAAATGGTGCATTTCGCATGTGGGCGTCGCGCCCGTTTCGGCACACCCATCACGCGTTTCGTGGCCCCATCCCTAGGGAGCTCCACCGAAGGTCACATAAGCAATTCGCATGTGGGCGTCACGCCCGTCTCGGCACACCCCTCACACGTTTTGTGGCCCCATAGGGAGCTCCACCGAAGGTCCCATTGCTGCAGTTCGCATGTGAGCGCCACGCCCGTTTCGGCACACCCCTCATACGTTTCGTGGTCCTCATAGGGAGGTCCACCGAAGGTGTCAGTGGTGCAGTTCGCATGTGGGCGTCGCGACAATTTCGGCACACCCCTCTCACGCTTCGTGGCCCCATAGGGAGCTCCAACGAAGGTCTCCGCGGTGCAGTTCGCATGTGGGCGTCACGCCTGTTTCGGCACACCTCTCACGCATTTCGTGGCTCCGTAGGTAGCTCCACCGAAGGTCCCAATGACGCAGTTCGCATGTGGGCGTCACGCCCGTTCCGGCACACTCCTCACACGTTTCGTGGCTCTAGACTCTAGAGCCACGAAACGAGTCTAGAGTCTAGAGGGAGCCCCACCGAAGGTCTCAGTGCCGCAGTTCACATGCACCCGCCCACCGCCCCAAATCGGCACGCACCTGGCACGTTTTGTGGCGCCATAAGAAGTTCCACCGACGACGATCCTCACAACTGCATCTGGTTGGGTCCTTCGCCAAGCTAATGTGGGCCTCCTGGAAGGCCCTCGTCGCCACCGCTGGATGCGCCTCGACATTCTCGCCAGAACGCAAACCCCGGGAGAGGTCCGGGGAGCAGCGGTATGTGTACCTGTTGGTTTCCCCAAACAGAGCCGAGCAAGATGCCTGTCTGAGGGGGCCACATGCGAACCCTACCCCTACCCCCCGCGATTTCTGAGGGGGAGGGTGGGGTTCACACCGTTCGGGAGCTCCCGAGCGAAGTGAACCCCACCCTCCCCCCTCAGAAATCGTGAGGGGTAGGGGTAGGGTTCGCATGTGGCCCCCTAGGTCTGGCCCCTGGGGGAGGAGCCCGGTCCCTGGACCCGTCCTGCAGTGCGCTCTGGCAGGCCCTCCGAGGCGGACGCCGCCGTGGCGGCGAGAGGGCACTCCTGGAGGCCCGACAAAGGGGGGGCGAGACCCGTCCGGGAACCTCGAAGCGAGGCGGAGAGCCCAGGCCCCCGACGTCGCGATTTGTTCGCAACGTTGACTCGGGCGCGAGTCAGTGTCGGGCGTTGGCAGCACTGGGTTCAGTGGGACCTGGTTTACTGATGTGTACCAGGGGGCGGCCCCCGACGTCGCGATTTTTTTACGCAACTTTGACCCGGGCGCGAGTCGATGTCGGGCGTTGGCAGCACTGGGTTTAGTGTTATGTCGGGCGTGTCCCCCTATAGGGGGATTTTCAACGAGGAATAAAACATGCCCCCCAAATACCCCAAAAAGGTCAACAAATACCCCCAAAAAGAGTGCCCAGACTATTTTTGGACTATTTTTTAACTATTTCTGGGTATTCTTCATTTTTCGTCGAAATTCCCCCTGTAGGGGGACAGGCCCGACTTAAGTTTAGTGGGACATGGTTGAGTAATGTGTGCCAGGGGGCGCCACCCCCCCGTCCCATTCCACTGACCGGAATTGCCGTGACCCGAAGAGCATCAGCTACGGCGAACCTGGCTTAGCGACTCCAATCCACATTTGGGGCTTCAGGGACCAATCACTAACCGGCTCCCCTTAACCGGGGTCCTGGCTATACCCGACAATGGGGGGGCGGGGGGGGCGACAAGCGTGTGCGTGTGTGTGTGTGTGTGTGTGTGTGTGTGGGTGGGGTGGGGGGGGGGGGAAAGAAAAGTGCCCTTTTCGCACCCTGCCAGCCCCTTCCGGGGCTCTGTAAAGGGCCTCCGCAGGGGCCCTGAAGGGCTCCTTTTCTGCAGCCCTCGCTGCCTCCCCATTTGTCGGTCCCCCGTTCCCAGACCCCCGACATCGTGATTCTCTCGCAACGTCGACCCCCAGCTGGACCCCTTCCCCAGGATTGGTTCTTCATCCTGAATCGTATGTTGAGGGTCCCGGGGCCTGCTGAGGGCCCCGGGAAGCCGAAGGTAGCGAAAAACCTCACGCCGTGATTTTGGACTTTTTTATTTCTGAATTTGGATGGAATGCGAAAACCTCCGGCCGTGATTCTGCTCCCCACGCGAAGTGGTCTGAGAAGGCCCGCGAGAGCCGCCGGGACCGTCCATAGGGGAACAAAAAGTGACATAAACATAAAAACTCGGAGGCCCGCGCGGATTTCTCGGATCGGCGCTGGGGCCCCCCGGCGGCGCCTCTGGCGCCGCCCCTGGCGCGCTCCACGTGCCAGGGAGAGGGGTCCAGCGCCGATCCGAGAAATCCGCGCGGACCTCCGAGCTGTTATGCTTACGCATTTTTCTGTTCCCGTAGCCCAAGAGCCGAGCCGGCGCTTCGTCGCCCCCGCGCGGGCCTCGCAGCAGTCCGAGCGGGCCCCCGCGCTGGGCGCCGCGCTGCCGCTGGAGCGCCCGGGCGGCGCGGCGGCGCCCTGCCCCGTGCGGCGTCGGTGGGCGTCGGACAGCTCGCCGTCCTGAGGGGGAGCGTCCCCTGACCTCACAGGAGGGCTAATCTGCGGGCAAACCTTGTGTCCATATCCGCCGCAGCTTGGGGCTTCGGACGCCCTCCCCCAGAAAGCCGAGGAGCACTGGGTACGAATAAAACTCGGGCCCCTACTGGAGGCTCGAATTTTATCCATATCCAGTGCGCCTCGGCCTTGCGACGCCCCTTCCACGAAAGTCCAAGACGCCCTGGATGTGGATATAGATATTGCCCGCATAATCGATAAAACAGCACCAGGACGTCGACGTCCGATTTCCAGTCGAGGTTTCAGGCAATCCAGATAGGGGTCTACAGGTCTGGAGGGCTCTTTTTAGCACTCTGGGATGTCAGGGTCAGGTCCCATCGGCCACCGTGAGCGGCGAACTGATAGCACAGGGGGTGGGGCAAGCTTGTGCTATCAGGAGCTTTCCGGAACAAGGTGCAGTCAACCCGCACAGTGAGGATGAGCAACCTTCCCAAAGGTGTGCCCTTGCATCCTTGCCTCCTCGGTCCATCCTTGGCCACTTTCGTTGGCCGCGCCCCGCTCGCAGAGTGTCGAAACGGTCTTCCAAGGCCCGTGCATCCTTGTCGTGCATCCTTACGGATACGGGTCGACTGTGTGTCGAATCGGGAGGACAATTATCCTTCAAGCCTTTCGGCGCTCGACATGCTCGGGTCACCTGTCTCGCCTTTTTTGCGCCATCCGAACACCCATCATATTACCCCGATGTGCCGGAGCCCCTGGCCAGCAGGCACGCAAGAGTGACCCTTGGTGCGCGACTTTCGGGGGCCGCGTGGAGGCCAAACTCGAGCGCGCAAGACGCTGATACCGCATCGCAGTCCCTCATCTGGGGACCTCCGCCG
Source organism: Prorocentrum cordatum (assembly GCA_963575745.1). Lineage (NCBI taxonomy): Eukaryota > Dinophyceae > Prorocentrales > Prorocentraceae > Prorocentrum > Prorocentrum cordatum. The sequence continues at coordinate 146,070 of CAUYUJ010017805.1, forward strand.
GTGCCCACACCCAAGGTTACTCTGGCGAAAGGTCAACCTTACCCATCGGTCGGAAGAAGTAGGTAGAATCATGAAGTAGGAAGGCGTTGAAAGTAGATTGGGTCCCGTCCACCTAGGTGAAGCCACTCGATCATTGAAGTAGGAAGGCGCTTAAAGTAGATTGGAACCTGGGAATCCATAAATACCTACTTTCAACGACCGATGGGTACGTGGAGCCGAGCCCAGATCTGCTCGCGTCTGGACGCAAAATCACGACGGGAAGTTTTGTGGCCGTCTTCGACCTCTGGGGGCCCTCGCTGGGCCCCGGGGCTGTGAAAAACCACGGCCCTGGGGCAGGGGTCGGGACTCTTCCGCGGACCCCGTGTTGCCAAAATCAAGACATCGCACGTCGAGGGGGGGGGGGGACTGGCTCAGGGGGGGAAACATCGAGCCGCGGAGTCGGCGACACGTCGCCGGTAGAACGAAAGATCGGCGATGAGAGCTCCCGGCAGCGACGCCGCACGTGCCCGGGCGGGGTGGGCTACCGAACCCCCGTGGGCGATGAATGGGCGATGGGGGGTCGATGCATCCCCCCCAAAGCTTATGTAGCCCTATCGGCTACACTCAAGAGTGACCCTGGGTAAGAGTGACCTTTGGTGCGCGGCTTTGGGGGGGCCGCGGGGAGACCAAATCCAGGCGCGCTAGCCGCTGCTACCGCTTCGCGTTCAGCCATCTGGGGGCCCATCTGTGCCCGCACCAAAGGTCACTCCGGCGAAGGGTCACTCTTACGTCTAGTCGATTATGTAGCCCTCTAGCGTAGCCCCTCGTGTCCTGCCCGGGACACGAGCACACGCCCTGGTGCCCGTCGGACGTTGCTTCTTCATCTCCGAGGTGCCTCGGTCGCTGATGTAGAAGAAGCAGAGGCGGCACAAGCATACACTTTCGGAAGTCTGCGCGGATTTCTTGGATCCGCGCTGGGCCCCCCTCCCCGGCGCAGGGGCAGCGCCGGAGGCGCCGCCAGGGGGACCCAACGCTAGTCCAAGAAATCCTTGCGGAGTTCATGAAGTTTTCGCTTACAGTCGGACCTAAGCTACAAGAACATCCCTCACAATCATCGTGCTACAGCGGGACCTATGACAGACGAACATCGCTCAAAACCTGAGACCCTCCGTCGGCCAAAACACAAACGGAACATCCGAGGGCACCCTCCCCCCAGGTGCATCAGACACCCTCCCCGAATCGGCCTAGATCTCATATCTCGGCCCGACTGCACCGGAAACGAAAACGAGACGCACCACCACGGAGCAACAACGAAACACGTACAGGAAACATAAAAAGTCAGGGCCAAGCGGCGACGGCGACGGCGACGGCGGCGGCGGCAACGACGACGACGACGAAAACGTAAACCTAAACGGCGCTGTGCTCGGTCCCTGCCCGGCTGCCCGCGAGGAGTGCGGGCCCAGAAAGAAACGGAGGAGACGCTCCTGTAAAGGAACGACCCGCAGACCACAGCCCCTCCCCCTCCCCTCCTCCTTCCTCCTCCCCCTCCCCCTCCTCCTCCTCCTCCTCCTCCTCCTCTTCCTCCTCCTCCTTCTCTTCCTCCTCCTCCTCGTCCTCCTCCTCCTCCTCCTCCCTCCACCTCCTCCTCCTCCTCCTCCTCGTCCTCCAATTATTTTCTTTGTACATAACTTGTCCCTGTCGCACCCCGAGGCCAATTTTTCGGGCGGGCTGGGCGTTTCGCCTGAGCCTTCCTCACCGCTTACGACCCTGAAGCTTGAACATTGGCAATAGTTTCACAGATGGAGGGCGGGTGGTTTTCAAAATGTGGCTCTCGCCTCAGCGCCGCGTACACTCGCTTGAAACATTCGCAAGAGCTTCACGGATAGAGGACGACCCAGTTTCAAACTGTAGCTCTTACTTCAGCGCCGCGCACATTCGTTTGTACACATTTGCAAGGGTCTCACGGATTGAAAGCGGGTGGTTTTCAACATTTGGCTCTCGCCCTAGCGTCGCGCACATTCGTTTCAAACGTTTGCAAACTATTCCCGCATTGAGGGCGATCCTTTTTCATATTTTTGGTTCTCGCCTTAGCGCCGCGCACATTCGTTCTAACAAATTGCAAGAGCTTCACGGATTGCGGGCGGTTCCTTTTCAAAATGTGGCTCCCGCCTTAGCGCCGAGCGCATTCGTTTATAATATGTGCAAGAGTTTCACGGATTCCCATGATCAAAATGCCAGAAATGGCGTTCTGGAGAGACTCAGGATTTCTCGAGTGCGACAGTCATGTTCGTTCGCGGTGTTGAAGTCCCGATACTGGCGTTGTGGCACGGTTCAGGATCGTCAAGACGCAAAAGTCAGGTTGATACGTGGCGTTGGAACCCCGAGAACAATGCTTTGGCATGCTTCAGGGTCTTCAAACGGTTGCCTTCCAACGAGGCAGTTCCCTCAATGGAAATGAACCGTTGTGGGGGCCTATGAAGAGGGAGCTTGGAGGGAGGGTTTCTTCCAAAATCGTTGGTTAGCCTTGGGTTTACACTGGTCCTCCTCCTCCTCCTCCTTCCTCCTTCCTCCTCCCTCCTCCTCCCTCCTCCTCCTCCTTCTCCTCCTCCTCCTTCTCCTCGCTCCTCCTCCTCGTCCTCCACTTCCTCGTCCTCGTTCTCCTCTTCCTCCTCGTCCTCGTCCTCCTCCTCCTCCTCCTCCTCTTCCTCCTCCTTCTCTGAGCCCCAAGTGGTCCTCACCTCGGCGTTTTGACTGCACAGTCAACCCGTATATACTGAGGATGCGCGGCAAGGATGCAATGGCATTGGAGGGCTACGTCCACGTTTTTCGAGCGAGGCTGGCCAGCGAAGGTCGCTCAGGATGGGCCGACGGGGCAATGCTGCAAGGGTACAGTCGTGGCGCTGAGGAAGGAACCCTTTGCGTTGGGGAGGGGCTCCGTGTTCCTGAATTGTTTCTCAGTTTGCCTTCGATTTTCCATTAGGCTTTCAGTGGGACATCGAAATTTAACGTATGGAAAAAAAGCCTCGTTTCTTATTTAGGGTTCCTTAGGTCAACGCCCCGACTGTAGCCGTGGAACGTTGGTCATCCTTACTGTGAGGGTTGACTGTATGCCGCTTGTGCTTCTTCGATGGTCACCTCCCTGCAGCTGTCGGTGCGCGGCCGATGCGGCGCTGCCTCCCTCCCAGGAGTGCGCATCCCTGCTGCGGCGGGACCGACTTAGCGCTTTCCCGCCGCGCCCCGGCGAGAGCTCGGTCGCGCTGCTCACCAGAGGCTGCTCGGCGCTGCGAGTGCCGACGTGGTATGACCTCACCTCGCCCACGACTTGAAGGCAGAAGTGCAGCAGAAGCCCAGTGACGTCGTAAGGGATGATGCGAGCCTCGAATTCGTGCGAAGGTACGCCATTTGAGGATTGTGTACAGCGAAGTGTGGCCAGGAATGCCTCCGATGGCTCACCACTACATTTGCCCAAGAAGCTCTCGACCTTACCTCGATCAGTGTCATGAGCGATGCGGCTGAAAGGTGTTCCAACAAATCTTCCGCCCAGTAACTGTGAAGTCTCTTCAGAAACGCTGAAAATGATTCCAGTCATCCTATTTATGATGACCTGCCCGTCAGTCGAAACGTTCAAGACTTTTTGCAGTTTGCGGTACTGGGACACGGACTGCCATTCAAGAATGAAGATGGGGACCACAAACACTACCGCCTGAACCATCACAAACACATCCACGTCTGGAACGTAAACACATAAGCAGATGACTCCGGAGACGCATAACTGCAGTACAGAACAACTATGCATCCCAACTGCCCAAAATGCTAAGATGTACAAGGGGAGCTGTCTAACCACACCATCTATTGGAGACTGTATGCAAACAAACCCAAATATGGTACAGTATGCGGTGGCCATGAAAAAATCCGACCACACTGTTGTCCTCGGAAGTCTCGTCATTGCTACTGACAATAAGAGCAACCATACCAGTGCCTGGAGTACCGTCTGCGCTGCAGCGTCATGTGGGACGACTCCTGTCCAGATCAATCCCAACCACAGCACAATCCAGACAACGATCGGGATCCAATAAGCTCCCCAGAACGTCCTCAGAGGAGCAAGCGGCTACAACAACACCTGCCGGATGTACGCACGGATTCCTTGCATCGGCGCTGGACCCCCTCCATTGGCGCGCGGAGCGCGCCAGGGACGGCGCTGGCGTCGCCGCCAGAGGAGGTGACCTAGCGGCCCAGCGACCCGGAAAATCAGCTCTTGCCTTCAAACCCTTACGCTCCAGAACTTTTGGATGGTGTGCCGCGGCGGCGGCTCCGGCAGAACGCCATGCCCTGCAAGCTGACGGCGTGTCGCTCCGCCGCTTCGCGGGGAGATTCGCTGGGAAAGGCTCGGTGCGCTGACGCGTAGAACCGGGGAAGTGGTGAACGTGCGCGTGCCGCGCCGAAGCGCGGTGGGCCAGAACCGGGCATGTCCTCCCACATCAGGAATTTCGAGGACGAATGATAGGAAATAGTCAAACATATTGGACCATAGTTGACAAATCGTCCCTAGACTGTTCTTGGACTATTTTTGAACCCTCCTCCTGCAGAAGGACGTGCCCGACTTACTCACACCGTCGTTTTGTTCTTCGAGTCCTCCGGCTTGCCGACGACGCGAGGTACTGGCTGTCTGTTGTCAGCCGCCACCAGCAGCCCACGGCCCTGCTAGCTGCCCTCGCGCCGAGCCAGACGGGGTCCCGCGTGTGGACCCCCGGCCGGGCGCAGCAGCCGTCCCGCAGTGGCTCGCGCAGCATGCGCGCGGCGGCCCCCGAGGCCGATGCCGAAGGTGCACTGCCGAGTGAGACTGCGAGCCAGACCCGAAGAGAAAGTGGACCACGACCAGAGGAGGACCTCACAACAGGTCCGAGAGCTCCGCGCGGAGTGCGTGGATCGGCGCTGGAGCCCCCTCCGTGGCGCGCGGGACGCGCCAGGGGCGGCGCAGGAGGCGCCGCTGCAGGGGGGCCCAGCGCGGATACAAGAAATCCGCGCGGACCTCCGAGAACTATGTGGATGCATTTGTTTCGCTTTTCGATCTGATGTGCGCGGCGGGATTTGTCCATACCCACCGCCTGGGAACCGACGTCCCGGTGCCCCAGCGGGCGGTGGGTATCGACACACGTTGCTCCTCGAGGGGGGCCGATTCGAGATCCAGATCCACCACCTGTGGAGGTCCGCGAGGGTCGATCCCCCAGGCGGTGATTATGGATAAGTCCCCGCCTCGGATGATTATGAAGGGGCACCAGGACACACAAATAAATGCACACAAATAAAACTATTCCCTATGTTTTCCTATTTTTCCGGGTTTCTGTATTCCCCCCCACTTCCCATATTTTCCCATATTTTCTGGGGAATAGAGGATTGATTGTGTCTGTGTGTTTTTTTCTTCCTGAGATTAGAAAAAGAAGAACGGCACAAACATAAACTTTTGGCACTCCGCACGGGTTCCTTGGATCTGCGCTGGGGCTCCCTCCCTGGCGCGCGGATCGCGCCAGGGGCGGCGCCGGAGGCGCCGCCGGGGGGCCAGGTGCCAATCCAAGAAACCCGCGCGATGCGCCGAATTTTCAGGTTTGTGGCGTTTTTCTTCTTCGACGACTGGGGATGGGTGATGTGGAAGGCTTCTGACTCATATTCCTGCATGCAGACTTGTTCTAGCCAGCGCGCCGGCCACAGGCTCCAAAATGCTTCACCTGGCAATGCGCGAAGCCAGCCCGACATGTTTTGGTTCGCCGTGGCGCACACTAGCGAGCGCTCGCAATATGGGCGGGCTATACAAGATGCCCGAATCAATGCAGATAGCTGCAGGATGTAGGACATGCGCATGCAGGTCTCCTCAATCATGTACCGCGAAATTGCTCTCGACGTCTCTTCTCCCAAAGCTTCTCCCAGAGGCACTGTTCCAAGGACCTCCCTCAGAGTAGATGGGGTCGCGGAATCTCTCACCGCATCGCCAGAGCACCTGCTATGTATCGGCGACGGCCGCATGTTTGCAGAAAATCGGGCTCTGGATCTGACCGTATCTCTGATGCATCTTCGGTGGCAACTCATGGAAGCCTCCCATACCATCTTGTCGGCTCTTGCTAATCGACCCGAGTCGATGCTAAATCGACGCTAACTGGCGCTAAATCGGGGCTATGCAATCGACTCCCAGACGCTAATCGACGCGAAGCGACGCCAAAGACGGAATTGAAAGGGCATGCCAAGCTTCCACGATCGGCGAACGAATGTATCCGTGATGCGGCGAGATCCTTCGACCCCATCTACTCCAGACTTCGTAATAAAAGGGAGGGGGTCTGGACCCTCCAAGACAAGCCATTTCAGACCTCCCCCGTGGGAGAACCCTCCAAAACATCGTCCCCAGACCCCCCCAGGCCCTCCAAGATGGCCTGGAAGAGACCCCCCCCCGAAATGAGACCCCCTCCCTTTTATTACGAAATCTGGAGTACTCCGGCCCCCCTCGGACAGCCCCGAGAAGAACGGCCCCCCCGAGTCTGCCGGACTCCCCCCCCCACGCGTCTGCAGGCTCCCTTCAGCCACCGCGGTTCACGAGCTGGAGGGCACGTGAGCTCAGCGAGCCCACCCACTGGACGACGACGACGACGACGGCGATGCCGACGACCCAAACGACGACGACGACGACGACGACGACGACGACGACGACGACGACGACGACGACGACGAATCGCTGCCCCTCACTCGGCGGCGAGCGAGGGGGGAAGTGAGAAGGAGAAGGCCTTCTCAGAGGGCTCGGAAGTCCCCCGGCCGTCCGGAAAGTGTCCTCAGCCTTCCCCAAAGACGCAGAAGCCTCTCTCAAAGGCCCGAAGACTTCTGAGAAGTCCCGCGGCCTTCTCAGAGGGCCTGCTCCTTCTCACTTCCCCCCCCCGCTCGCAGCCGACTGACATGAGCGAGGGGGAAAAGGAAGAAGAGAAGGCGGAAGAGCAGGAGAACGAGAATGAATACGCAAACGGGTGCTATACGCTCTTGTCCCCCGATCTTCCCCTCTCCACCACCCTATTGGCCGAAACAAGATCGTTCTAACCGCTCGCTCCCGTGGGGCGCCCTCTACTTTTTAGTGCAATTGGATAATCTACACCTCCGCTGTACCCTGCTGCCTCCGACCACCTCTGCAACTCTCTCTGCATCCTTAAAGACATCTCGCCCTCTTCCTAAATCGGGGATGGACAGATCCCCCTTTGGCAAAACGTGGCTTCGTAAGAACGCCCTCGGGCCCAGACCTGGCGGGCGCAAGCCTGGAAGATGACGGCCGCGGCGCCCTCTCGAGAACCGAAAACGGACAATTCACCCATCGACGTGTCAGGGTGGGGGGGTTCTGTCCACCCCCGAAACCTGAGGAAGTCCGCGCGAGTTTCCTGCATCGGCGCTCGCCGCCCCTGCCTGGCGTGCGGAGCGCGCCAGGGGCTGCGCCGGAGGAGGAGGAGGAGGAGGTGGAGGAGGAGGAGGAGGAGGAGGAGGAGGAGGAGGAGGAGGTGAGGAGGAGGAGGAGGAGGAGGAGGAAGGAGGAGGAGGAGGAGAGGAGGAGGAGTGAGGAGGAGGAGGAGGAGGAGGAGGGAGGAGGAGGAGGAGGAGGAGGAGGAGAGGAGGAGGAGGAGGAGGAGGAGGAGGAGGAGGAGGAGGAGGAGGGGGGGACACCCCCGGGTAGGTTAGTCCCGGACAGAAACTCGGGAGCAGGCCGGGGCGTCTCAGCGCCCCGGAGCGCCGCGCCGGCCCCGGGGGGCCGCCAGAGGCGGCGTGGAGGAGGAGGAGGAGAGAAGAGGAGGAGAGGAGGAGGAGGAGGAAAGGAGGGAGAGAGGGGAGGAGGATGGAGGAGGAGGAGGAGGAGGAGGAGGAGGAGGAGGAGGAGGAGGAGGAGGAGGAGGAGAAGGAGGAGGAGGAGGAGGGGTGTTAAAGACCGCCCTGGACAACTCAGGGGGCCCGTCGAGGCCAGGCAGTGCCACCTGGGGGGGCTCTCCGTGCACAGCCCGAAGCCTTGACGTCAGAGGTCCGGACCTGCATTCCCGCCGAGGGCCACCAAAGGGACGAACATGGACAACGGAGATCACATGCACGTCGTGATTCTTCGCGACGCGGGGGGGTCGGGGCAGGTGGTTCCCCCCTTCGCTGCCACGCACCTCAAGGCGCAGATAGCGCGCCCGCGTCCACTTCGTCGTCCTCGTCGTCGTCGTCGTCGTCGTCGCCCTCGTCGCTGTCGTCGTCGTCGTCGTCGTCGTCGTCCTCGTCATCGTCGTCGTCATCGTCGTCATCGTCGTCGTCCTCGTCGTCCTCGTCATCGTCGTCGTCGTCGTAGTCGTCCTCGTCGTCGCCGTCGCCGCCGTCGTCGTCGTCGTCGTCCTCGACCCTCGCACCTGCGCGCGCGCGGCGGGACGGGCGCGGCCCAACGCCCCTTGCGCGAGCCCTGCGTATCGATCGCCCGCGAGAGGGCGGCGCAGGCGGGCGGGCGCGCGCGCGCGCCCCCCTCCGCGGGCGGAAGGGGCGCGCCCATGGCCGCCGCTGCCGGGTGCGCCCCGCGGGCGCCACGGGTCCGCACGGGCGCCTCTCTCTCTCTCTCTCTCACTCTCTCTCTCACAATTTATATATATATATATATATACATATATATATATATATGTATATATATATATATGTTTGTGCTCTCTATATGCCTCTCTCTCTATATATAGATATGTAGGTGTATATATATATACATATGTGTATATATATATGCAAATACACACATATATGTATATATCTATATATATATATATATATATATATGGTCGCCCACTGTCATCATACCTGTCTCTTCTCATGCTCTCTCTCTCTCTCTCCCTCCTTCCTCCCCCTCTCCTCCTCCTCCACCTCCTCTTCTTCCTCCTCCTCCTCCTCCTGGGGCCTCCTGGGGCCTCCTGGAGCTTCCTGGGGCTTCCTGGGACCTCCTGGGGCTTCCCGAGGTGAAAGAAGCTGTGTTTCCCAGATTTTCCCGAACTTCCAGGTCTTCCCGGAGACTACCTTGGTGAAGAACGCTGCGTTTTCCAGATTTCCCTGATTTCCCAAATCTTCCCAGAGACTAATGCGGGATGACGATTAATACAAAGAATGGGAGGAAACGATTAAAACATAGTTTTCTGGCATTTCTGCACAATTTTCTGACTGGAGGAGAACGATTAAAGAAAATAGTTTCCAGCCCGCGGCCAGTTTTTTCTGATCGTCATCCCGGGCGCCGCCGCGTGAACACGACCCCCGGTCATTTACTAATCGTCATCCTCCCTGGTGAAAAACACTGTGTTTTCGAGATTTTCCAGATTTTCCAAATCCGCCGACCCAGTCGGCGTGTGTGAGGGGCTTGTCCGTTCAAGTCGTCATCTCCGTCATTCGTTGGTCGTCGTCTCTGTCGTCCCCTTTCCCTGCCTCCCCCCTTTCCCTGGGCTCGTCGAAGCTCCCCCCTTTCCCAGGGACATCCTCAGCGCGCCAGCCAAAGCGAAATTGAGCAACGTCGTAATTGAGTCGAAGGGAAGCCCCTTCCCTTCGATCCCTCTCCCGCCAGGAGGGGGGGGTCGGGGGGGGTCCCGGGGGTGAGGAGGGGGGTCAGACGCGCCCCTGGGAGTCCCGGAGCCCAAAAAAGCGCCAAGACGGGCCAAGAGTGCCCCAAGAGGCCACAAAGACAGTCCAAGAGAACCCCGAATCGCCGAACGATCTGCCCAAGACGTCTTGACGGCCTCCTCCTCCTCCTCCGCCGCCCCGTCCTCCTACTCCTCCTCCTCCTCCTCCTCCTCCTCCTCCTCCTCCTCCTCCTCCTCCTCCTCCCCCCCCCTCTGCTCCCCATCCTCCTGCTCTCCTCTGCCTCCTTCTCCTCCTCTTGCTTCTCCTCCACATCCTTCTCCCCCCTCCTCCTCCCTCATCCACCTCCTCCACCCTTACTCCACCTCCCACTCATCCTCCTCCCCCCGCCCCCACCCTCGTTTTCACCTTCGTCGTTCTCAGGGTCCGCGGCACCGGCCGTAAGGCCTTCGCAACGTTCCCAGACACGGGCTCTTGAAAAACGCCAGAGGCTACCCTGATGAAAAACGCTGTGTTTTCTAGATTTTCCAGATTTTCCAGAAGGACTACCCTGGTGAAAAACGCAGTGTTTTTCCAGATGTCCCAGGTATTCCCAGACACTGGCTCTTGAAAAACGCTGTGTTTGACAGATTTCCCAAATCTTCCAGATCTTCCCAGACACGATCCTGGTGAAAAATGTGTGTTCTCCAGATTGTCCAGATCTTCCCAGAGACTACCCTCGTGAAAAACGCAATGTTTTCTATTTTTTTGAAATTTTCCAGGTTCTCCCACAGACTACCCTGAGCCTGCAGCGTAGTCTCTGGAAAAAACATGGAAAATCTGGAGAACACAACGTTTTGCACCAGGGTAGTCTCTGGGAAGATCTGGAAAATCTGGATAACACAACGTTTCTCACCAGGGTAGTCTCTGGGAAGACCTGGAAGGCCTGGACAATTTGGAAAACACAGCGTCTTCCACCGGGGTAGCCACTGGGAAGATCTGGAAAATCGGTCAAACACAGCGTGTTGCACCAGGGTAGTCTCTGGGAAGATCTGGACAATCTGGAATACATAACGTTTTTCACCTGGGTAGTCTCTGGGAATATGGAAATATCTGGAACATCGGGAAACACACATTGTGTTTCACCTGGGTAGTCTCTGGGAATATCTGGAATATCAGGAACATCTGGGAACACATATTGTTTTTGATCTGGGTAGTCTCTGGAAAGATCTAGGATATTTGGAACATCTGGAACACACAACGTTGTTTCAATACCACCCTCTGCATCGATCCCTTCCTCTTTTTATGTTCTCTCTGTCTCTCGGTGTTTCTCTTTCTCTGTTTTCTTTGTTTCTCTCTCTCTCTCTCTCCTCTCCTCCTCTCCCTCTGTGGTGAGGGTTCCTGCTGTGAGGCTTTCCATTCGAATCCCGCAAAGTGTTCCTGCTGTGAGGCTTTCCACTAGAATCCCTTTAGCGGCGCTTTCCGCAGCGTTTCTTCTGTGAGGCCTTCCAATAAAATTCCTTTGGGGGTGTTTCCCAGAGGATGCCGATTGTGAAAGTTTCCCATCGGATCCCTCTGTGGCGCTTTCCAAAGGGTTCCGATTGTGAGGCTTTCCACCAGAATTCCTCTGTGGTGCTGTCCAAAAGAATCCTGTTGAGAAGCTTTACCATATAATCCCTCTGTGGTGCTTTCCAAAGGGTTCCGCTTGTGAGGCTTTCCAATGGAACTCCTTCGTGGTGCTTTCCAGAGGGTTCCGATTGTGAGGTTTTCCCATCGAGTCCCCCTGTGTGTTTTCCAAAAAGGATACCGATTGTGATCCTTTCCAATAAAATGACTTCGGGGTGCTTTTCGCAAGAATCCTGCTGGGAGGCTTTCCAATCGAATTATTCTACGGTGCTTTCTGACGGATTCCGGTTGAGCGTCTTTCCAATGCAACGCCTTCGTGGTGCTTTCCAACGGGATCCTGTTGTGCGGCTTTCCAGCATGATCCCTCTGTGGTGCTTCCCAAGAAGGATTCCGATTGTGAGGCTTTCCACTAGAATACCTCTGCGGTGCTTTCCAAAGAATTCCGATTGTGAGGCTTTCCAATCGAATCCCTCTGTGGTGCTCTCTAAAAGAATCCTGTTGAGAGGCTTTCAAATGGAACTCGTTTGTGGTGTTTTGCACGGGGGTCCTGTCGTGAGGCTTTCACATGGAATCCTTCTGTTGCGTTTTCCAACGGAGTCCGATTGTGACGCTTTCCAATGGAAGCCTTTTTGTGGAGCTTTCCAACAGATTTCCTTTGTGACGCTTTCCAATGGGAGCCGTGTGTAGCATTTTCCGAAGGGTTTTTGTTGTAAGGCTTTCCAATCGAATGCATTTGTGGTGTTTTCCCAAAGGTCCTTGCTGTGAGGCTTTCCAATCGATTCCTTGTGGGGTCCTTTCCACATGGATCTTGTTGGGAGGCTGCACAATAGAATCCCGCCGTGGTGATTTCCAACAAATTCCCGATTGTGAGGTGTTCCAATCAAATCCCTTTGTGGTGTTTTGCAAAGGCATCCTGTTGTGAGACTTCCCAATCGAATCCCCCTGTTGTGCTTTCCTCAAGATTCGTGTTGTGAGGCATTCCACTCGAATCTCCCTGTAATGCTTTCCAATGGGTCCCGCTTGTGAAGCCTTCCAGTAAATTCTCTGTGGTGTTCTCCAAAGGAATCCCGGTGAGACGTTTTCAATTTTTCTTGAAAAACAAATTCCTGTTGTGAGGCTTTCAAATGGAATCCCTTTGTGGTGTTTTCCAAAGGATTCCGACTGTGAAAGAGAGGGAGAGAGAGAGAGAGAGAGAGCTGCGAGGACACACATATACGAAGGCCCGAAAAAAAAACAATGTAGGAATGGATGGTAAGGAGGATAATGAAAGGAATCCGGAGAATGGGGAGGGGACGGCGAATGAGGAGGCGAATGAAGAGAATGAGAAAAAAAGATAATGACCAATATTGATGGGACGGCTGAGGGTGAGGGGAATGTGGAGAAAGATAATGAGGAATAGTGTTGAGAATGGCGAAGAGGATGAGGATGATGAAAGCAAAAAGGACGGGGAGAAGGATGAGGAGGCGAATGAAGAGGAAGAGGGCACGAGAAGAGGCGAAAGGTCTGATGACAGGGGGCGATCATACACCTACATATATATATATATGTATATTCATATATACATAGATATAACTATACACGCATATATACATATATATGTATATGTATATGTATGTATGTATGTATATATATACATGGCTCTCTCTCTCTGGCTCTCTCTCTCTGTTTTTTGTTCCTCCTTCTCAACTGTTGAATTGTTCGTGTTCCCAGCTGAGGCCACGGCGAAATCGCTGCTGGACCCAGGTAGAAGGCGACGCTGAGTGGGGGAGGTGCCAGAGAGGACCGCGCCCCAATGGGCCAAGGCAGGGGCATTGCAGAGCCGAGGCCTGCCTGTAGCAGGCAGACTGTGCACGCTAGGGGGCCTTGTCGCACAGAGCAGCGGCGCAGAAAAATGGCGACCTCGCCTCGGCGAGCGCCGCTTTGGGGAGGGGGGGGGGCTTCGCAATTTCCTTTCGGAGCGCCCGCTGTGCCCCCCCCCCCCCCGCGCGGATCGACCCTCGGCTCAGCCGCCTCAGAGGGCACCGGTGGACTGTGCAGCACAGGCGCCCCTGGTGCTCACCGCGGCCACCCGGCTCAGGCCCGCGCCGTCCAAACGACAGCGCAGCCCAGAGCAGGTCCGACGGGGGCAGCATGAGAATTCGGGAGGACGGGAAAAATAACCATCCCCGTACTCAACGCGCAGAGGATATGCGGCCCCCATGAGCAGCGGGCGCCGCAGGACGGGAATGCCACCGGCGCCCTGCGGCCGCGCGGCAGGACGGAATGGGCGGGGCACGGCGGCGCAAAAGGCGGCCAGCGACGCCCGCCTGGCGGGGCCCCATCGGCCCGAGTTCCAAGGCTGGCTGCGCATCACCAGCACCGCTAAACAGGACGACGCGCAACCCCCAGATCGAGCCCGCCGCGAGACCAAGCCGCGACGCAACGAGACAGAGCGGCATTCCTGAGCAACTGTCGCTGCAGGGGGTAATTTACCTCCAGCGCCCCGCGGCCGCGCAAGCAGGAATATTTGAAAAAGCGCGCGGCAGTGAAAAGGGCGACCAGCAACGGCTGCCTGGCGGAACCCCGCAGCCAGAGTTCCAGGGCTGGCTGTGTAGCCGGCGCCGTCGAGCAAAACGAAACAAACCCCGCGTCGAACCCGCCGCGCGTGCCCGCGACCGACATGGCAAATCATGCGGCCCCCTGCGCACCTGTCACCGCAGGGGGGGGGGTGCCTCCAGCGCCCCGCGGCCGTGCAGATTGGAGGGGGCGGGCGCGCGCGCGGCGGCGAAAAGGGCGGCCGCTGGGGCCCCGGATCGAACCCGCCGCGCAGGTCCAGGGGCCGCAGCAGAAAACAGACTGCGCCCGATAGGGTGTGAGAGTAACGCATGAAAAGAAAAGCATGCGCGCGAGCAGTCTGAGCCTGCGGAGCGCCCCCCCCCGCCCCGGCCCCCCACCGCCATCGTCGGACAGATCCGAAGAAAGAGAATGGGGGGACTGGCCGCCCAGTCCGTGCCAGGAAGACCCGCGGGCGTCCAGCTGTCGGTCCCCCTCGCATCGAAATCCTGCCGCGCTAGCGGCAGCTTGGATGGGCGAAGCGCATTTTTTTCCGCTGCGCGCTGCCCCTCCGCCGCAGAGGGAAGCGCAAGGCAGGGTGTCCCTGGCGGGGGCTCTGGGCTCGAGTTGAAGGCGAATCGACGATGCTGCGAGACAAATTGGGGCGCTTGCCCCGACAAATTTTGGACCGCACCCTCCGACCGAACGCGGTGGGGGGATTGCATTTAGCCTTTGAAGAAACTATCCGGCCGTGGGAGCTGCACGCGTGACATCTAGTGCGCACGATGAACGCGGCTCCATCGCTGCGCGGCAACAGGATACAATTACGGCCAAATTCGACGAATGCTTGGGAATCGATGGAAACCGAGCCAACACACCTGCCCGGGGGTGGTCTCCTGGGCCAGCGCTTCTTACTGATGCGCCAACAGGTGCCGCGACATCAAAAGGTGTCAAAACACGCCGAAACGCGCGGCGTTACGTGAACATCATCCTTAGGCTGCTTGGGGGCAGGGGGTTTTCTACCTGGCCGAACTCGCGCAGGGGCTGCCTAAGCGGCTGCAGCTTCATACTCAACGGGCAAAAGGCCCTCGCATACATGATTTCGAAATCAATATGAGCAGAGACTTCGGGGTCGGGCAGGGGGTTGCGGGAGCGAGCAAACTGGGCAGCTCGGTTCGCAACATCGTTCCCCCCCGCAGCAAACGAAGCTCATCGGACAAACTGGGGTCATCGGCACTCTGGTGGGCACGAACACGTGGCGCGCTCTGGCCGAAACGGAAAGGCGGATGGGAGCGAGCCTGCAACAAATGTCCAGCATGCGAGCGCTTGTCAGAAACCTCGATATCCGGGGGGGGGGGCATGGGGACCTGCAGCACTCTTACAATCGCTGCGTTTATCGCTGTTGCATGTCATTAGCTGTATAGCGGCAAGATGTGCAAAACATTCGCCAGCTTGTGGGGTTTGCGGGAGGTGAGACCACATGGGCCAACGACCCTGCAAACAACGCGTGGCCCGTCGAACAACGCGACACTCCACGAGCCACGATTCATCTCGCGCGCAAACAGGTGGGTGCAAGACCCATCTACAAAAATCTGGCCTGGGAAATTCTCAGGGCGGGTTGGGGGCGCGGCGGCGGCGGCGCGGCGGTGGTGGCGGTGGGGTTAGGGGGGGGGCTCAACATGCCAACGCAACTCCCAAGTCCATTCGTCCATGTGCGCATTGGGGGGAGGGGGGCCTGGGTGGGGAAAGGCTCCATGTGGGAGGAGGAAGGGCTTGTCGACTCCCTGGGGCGCGAATCCGATGGCTCCCTCAACTTAGACAGAGGGGGCAAAATCTCTGCGGGCGTCATCGCACTCGGGGCACAGCCAAAACCGATGAAACATGCCATCTGTGGGTGCACCGCGCTTCTCGCAGCCAGCTGGGAACCTGTAGCCTTTGCTGCGGGCAGCGGTGCGAGTCCAGAGAGCTTCCCCAGCAGCGGCGCGAAGCGCGCCCTTCTCCAAAGGCGTGAGTTTCTTCGGGGGCGAGACGAGCACGAACCGCGTCGTAAGACAGACGGTGGGCAAAGTTAGGCTTGGCGCCGATGCCACTCTCCAACTGCCACAAGACCGCACGTTTCAAGTGTGTCCTGAGGAGGGGGGGGGTGAAGAAGAGTTCGCGGATGCGACCCAGGTCGCCCTGAAGGGAGCAGAGAGATGGCATGGGCCAACCTATCCTGGAGGGGGCCATAAGCATGGCAGAAATAGGCCCAAACAGAAACGGTGCGCCGCGAGGCAAAACCGTTGACCTTGACGGGCTCCCAAAGCCGGTGCAGGTCGGGGAGGCCGAAGCCACGGGCGCGAATCCCAGCGTGGGCGGCCAGTGCCCCACGAAGCCAGCGAGCGACGCCAGCAACTTGGGCGAGCCAGGCGGGGTCTTTCCCAGTCGGGGACCTCGGCGCAGCGGAGGGTTTGAGCATCGAGGCGAAAGATCTCCGAAGGCTCAGGAGCTCCCGTGGGGTGCGCGTGCGTGTGTGTGTGTGTGTGTGTATGTGTCTGTGTGTGTGTGCGTGCGTGCGTGCGTGCGTGCGTGCGTGCGTGCGTGTGTGTGTGTGTGTGTGTGTGTGTGTGTGTGTGTGTGTGTGTGTGTGTGTGTGTGTGTGCGCGTATGTGTGTGTGTGTGTGTGTGTGTGTGTGCATGCGCGTGCGTGCGCATGCGCGCGCGTGGTGGTGGTGGTGGCGTGGTGTGGCGGTGGTGGCGGTGGGGGGGGGGGCACGGCCTTCGCGCCCGCAGTTGATGGCGTGGAGAGGGCCCGAAATCCAGAGGCGACGGGCACGGCGGCCGATGGCGCGGGCGGGCTTGCCAACGCGTCGGGCTCTAGCCTGGCCAGCGCGAAGACGGGGCCTCGTTTTAGAGTTGCGTCCCAGGGCCCTAAAAAACATCCCCTGGACATCGTCAATGCCGAAGGTTGGGGGGACAGGAGGCCAAGGGACTAATGGGATTTTCGCCCATGGGCTCCTGAATACGTTAACCCACTTGCTTCGATGAAAAGATTGAGACCGCCCTGTCAGGCGATAGGGCGGCCCCAATCATAGGTGGCCCCCTCCGCCTGCTGGGCGCCAATAACTATGCCACCCACCACAATTGCATCTGGGCCGACAGCCGAAATCGACGAGTTATCGACGCATTGCTTGAAATCGTCAACTGGGGGACAAGCGATCTGGTCCAGAACTCCGACGCACTTGATTCTGATCATGGTGGTGGCTAGCGGGCAACTGGCAATAATGCCGGACTCGGCGTCAGCAGCCGAGGAGAGCAGTTCACCCGAGGCCACGTATCTGGCGCAGGAGTAAGCGGCCATGGCAAGACGAGAAACTCCCAGATGGAAACAGAGCGTAGCGCATCTCTCCGCGTGAGGAGCAAGAGCGAGGGTCTCGTCGTACTTCACGGGATCCCACTAGCGATTCGCAACATGCTGGCCGCTGGCAACTCCCCCATTCCGGAGCAACCAAGTGTCTCCATGCCGCGTCTGCCGCTCCAGTCCCCGATCCTCCAGCAAACCGAGGCCGAACATGCTCGAGCCCCCGCGCGCTGGCTATCGAGCGCATAGCTTTGGCCCGCGCGCGGCCAAGCGAGCAGGACACGCCGATCGGCCTGGCGCCAGTGGGGATCTTGGGGGCGAGGCGGAGGACCACGTCGGCGATTTGTTTAGGGAGTAACCACGGGACCTCCATGATTTGGAACAGCATGAGAACGCGCCAAATCCCATCGTCAGATAGCCAACCGAAATGCCGAACGCGGAAACCGCCATGCGCAACTGCAGAGTAAAGCTCGCAGCTGAAGCACATCTTGCGGAACTAGGCCAAGTCTAATTCTGGCAAGGCGCCCGCTGGCGCAGAAGAAGAGACAGGCTGTGGCGGCAACGAAGGAAGACGTCCATAGCTGCTGAAACTTGCGGGCCTCGTGGCTCAAGGCGCTTTGCGGGTCGCTGGCCAGACGCCCGTCGCGGGCGAGGGCCGTGCGAGCCTGCCGAGCAACGGGTGGTTTAGCAAACGCATGAACATTCTTGCCACCCTGATCGAAACCCTTCAAAATCCGGACCCTCCAGGGGGCCGAAACGTCAGCACGAGCGGTTTTGAATCTCTCGCCGGGCGCAAACTGGGCCCAGGAGTGGAGCCCCGCAACCCTGAGGCCCAGGCTGAGCACATCCTGAACGCGAGACGAATCGAATGCCAGACGCAGCGCCGACGGGGGGCCTGATGGCGCAGAACGGCGGCAGGGATGGCGAAGCCATTCGAGATAGTTCGCTAAAGGCCCTGGTGAGACGGGTGCTGGATGGCAGCTCGAAGCGCTTGCGCAGTCTTCCAGAGCCACCTGACAGCCGAAAGTGAGGGGCGCCTGGGCCCCTGGGCACTTCGAGCGCAAACCAACTGCCAGACCGCGCGGGGGGGGGCTCAGACCGAGAACCGCAAACGGGAAGGTCGACTCCCGCCGCTTCCGCGCACCCCCGCTCGGCCCCCGCAGCCCAGAGGGAGCGGGGAGAGGAGAGGAGAGACTGAGTGGGCACCCCGCCCCCAGCAAGGGCCGCCTCGTGGCCTCGATCGAGCAAGTCCCGAACCTTAGCGCGCGGGGGGGGCGGGCCCGTCGGACCAATCATCCGACCCGCAGGGGTCTTGGGGGGCCTCGCCCAAGTCATCTCTCTCAAGTTCCCAATTTGAAGCCAGAGGGTGAGCCTGATCGGCCAATGCGCGGAGATCTCGGCACCATGGAGACCATCCACCCGAGCAACCGAGCGCGCGGCACTGCTGAGGCCGCGGTTACAGAGGACAAATTCGCCCATCTCTAACCCGCCATTGGCACTGCGCGCGCCGGCGCAGTCGGGGCACATCAGACGACCGCCACATTCTTTAGAGAAGCCGTGGTCGCGAAGCGCTGATGGCGGCACGTTGAAGTCGCCGCCCCGCATCCACGGATGGGGGGTGGAGCCGACTGCAGCGCCAGCGCCTGCAAGCAAATTAAACTTATAATCAGACATGCCCTGGCCGTCATAGATGTAAGCCGATGCAGCGCGCAAATCGACGTCACCAAAGATACAAACTATACCTGGAACCAGCCGATTGGGTTCGGGATAATGAACACCCGTGTTTGCCTGAAGGCGCAGGAGGGATCTCGTGAAGATCGCCACTCCGCCGTGAAACCCTTGCCCTTCCCTGGGAGATGCCGGGCCACGGAGGGGCCGCCGCCCTCTGCGCGTGCACCACTGGCTAGCCTCGTCGACGCGCTCAAAGGAAACCAGATGATGCTCTTGCATCAGGACAAGATGAGCGGAGGCGCCTAATGGACAATTCTTCCCCGAGCCCCACCCTGAGACATTGGCCGTTCGAAAGAAGGCGCCAGAGAGTCCCTGGGCCCGTCGGAAGAACTAGGAGGGGGAGGGTCGAAGGAGGTCAGAGGGCGGGCAACTGGGGGGGCTCCAGGAGGGGCTCCAATGATGCTTGAAGCCCAAGCCTTGGCCCAGTGAAATCGCAGCCAGAACTTAGCGATCCCACGGGAGAGCGAAGCCCATGGGCCACTGCCATGAAGTGGAGCGCCCCCCATGAGGCGCCGGCGGCAGGCTCGACGCCGGCGGGGGGGGCAGGATTGGGAGACAGTGCGATCCTAGCGGCATCGGCACGGAACTTGGCCTTGGCTGCGCGCGCTTCGGCCTCGGTCGGGGCAGGAGCCGTTGGCGACGATGGGGTAGCTGACGAAGAAGACGTGGAAGCGTCTGACGCCGTGGCGGGCTGGCCTCCACCTGTCTCCGATCCGCTGGCTGGGGGCGTCGGGGCCTGAACCGCCGATGGGGCGCCAGCTGCCGCGCCGTCGCCACCTGTCCCAGTGAGTCTCTTCTATGCGACCCGAGCGAAAAGTTTAGCGTGATCTTCGCGGGCCAAGCGCGCCTTGGCAGCTGCTGTGTCGGCCGACTCCTGGGCCTCGGCGGAGAAATCCGCCGATCCGGCGTGTGAGTTTCTGAGAGCGTGGGCTTGAACTCGCTCAAGCCTCGCTCTGCGGGGGGGGGGCCTCATTTCCGACCTAATTCAATGCTATGCGGTGGGGGGGGTGGCCTCATTTCCGACCTAATTCAGTGCTTCGCTCTCCCTCCCCCACCCCCCCCCCCCCCCCCTCCCAGAGCGGACCCCCCCCCAAATCCCTTGCAGAGCGCGCCCTTCCCCCCTTCCTGCAGCGCAGCCCCCCCCCCCCCCCCCCCCCCTGCAGAGCGGAACACCGCCCCTGCAAGCCCCCCGCCCCACTGCCAGAGCGACCCCCCGCCTGCCCCCCCCCACCCTGCCGAGCCCCCCCCTCCCCCCCCCACTGTTTTGCGAAGCGGACCTCCCCCCTGCGCCCCCCCCCCCCCCCCTGCAGAGGGCTTCCCCCCCCCTCTGGCCCTTTCCCCCTCTGCTAGAGCGACCCGCCTCCTGCAGCCCCCCTCCTCCCAGAGCGGACCCTCCCCCCCTCCGACCCCTGCAGAGCACTCCCCCCCCCTCCCTGGCGCCCAGTCCCCTCCCCGCTGCAGATGCGGACCCCGCCCGGTGCAGCACCCCTACCTGCCAGAACGTCCGCACCCCTCCCCGTTGCCCCCCCCCCCCCCCCCCTGCAGAGCAGACTTCCTCTCCTGCAGCCCCCCCTTTCAGAGCGGACACCTCTCCCTCTTCCTGCATCCCTCCCTCTGCCGAGCGGACTCCCCCTGCAGAGCAGACCCCCTCCCCTGCCCTCTCCCCTGCAGCCCCTCCCATTGCCGAGCGGACCCCCCCTGCAGAGCAGACCCTCCCCCTGCCACCCAGCCCCCCCCGTCGTCGTCGTCGTCGTCGTCGTCGTCGTCGTCGTCGTCGTCGTCGTCGTCGTCGTCGTCGTCGTCGTCGTCGTCGTCGTCGTCGTCGTCGTCGTCGTCGTCGCTCGCGTCGTCGTCGTCCTCGTCGTCGCTCGCGCCCCCTGCAGAGCGGACCCCGCCCCTGCAGCCCCCCCCCACTGCAGAGCGGACCCCCCCCCTGCATCTCTTGCGGAGCGCCCTGGATCGGCGGCACTGGCCGGAGGCCACTACAATCGCACTCCTCGCTGACAAGCTTGCCGAGCGACCCTAAGGAGATCGGCAACTCTATGGCGGCACCCTCGAGGATGGCGTCGATGGAGATGGCCGCTGGGGGCCCCGACGGCGGCGCGGCGGCCTTTGGGGGAGGCGGGGCGACCCGTTGGTGGAGGTCGCGCACCAGCTGGGTGTGCTCGGCCTCGGCGGAACTGAGTTCCTCAGACACCTGAGCGACCCGCTCCCGCTGTTGCGTACGCTGCTGCCCGAGACGATTGTAGCCGAAGGCTGCCTTTTTAAACTTCCCCTCAAGCCAGCGGGCCCTCTGGCAAGCGTCATTGATCTGGCGCTGCAAGGCGGGGCGGCGGGGGCCGATGCTTGACGGGAGGCGATGATCTTCTTGTAGGTCGAGGGAGTGCCGACGTCGCCCAGTTTGTCGAATTAATTGGGCGGCCGACTGCAGATCCTCAAGCGGCGCGTCAGCAGAGATGCTTGGCAGGGCTGGAACGGCACCCTTTGGTCACATGAACTGAGGCCCAGGGGGACGCGGGAGACCAGGCCCAGCAGCGTCACCACCAGCACGATCGTCGCCGCCGTAAGAGTCATTCGTGTAGGTCGTGTCATACCATGTCCAGTCCCGACTCCATGTTCCCCGCGACGGCGAGGGGGGCAGAGCCGGTGCTGGATTCTCTGACTAACGCTTGGCAATGCTTGCACACATGCCACGTAGCCTTGTCGCGGCGACACCCACAGGAGCTGCAGGTCCATAGCTTCCAGCTGTTGCCATTGCGCAGCGCGGAAGAGGGGGAGACCATGAAGAAAGAACGGGTCCCTGCGCTGACCGAGTAAAATCGGCCTTCAAGCGAGAACAGACAGCCTGGTACAGCCCAGGGAGAGATGGAACGAATGCCGAAAACAGTTCGAGCCAAATACGCTTGAGTTCTCTCTCTGTCTCTCTCCGTGTCTCTCTGTCTGTCTGTCTGTCTGTCTGTCTGTCTGTCTGTCTGTCTGTCTGTCTGCCTGTGTGTCTGTCTGCTTCGCTGCCCTCCTCTTTCTGTGAGGGTGCAGCTCCTGAAGCATCTCCGTGAGAACGGCTAGGGGGTATTGAGCCCAGTTGCGGGCCATTCGCCTGGGCTGTGCAGGACCACGGCAGGGATTAAACCCGACTAGGCTGGCTGTATTAAACGGGATATGTTGGGTTGGTAAGGCTCAGCTCGGCCAGCCGGATGAAAGCCAGTATCAAGCCCGATTAAGCCCCACCAGGCAGGAAGAAACGGGATTGTGACTGATTGGGCCAGTTTTTGATCACGGACCTACCAGCGCCGATGCTGAATTCAACCTCCATGTTTTTTTTCCGGCGGCGAGCCAAGGGGGGAAGTGAGAAGGGGCGGGCCTTCTCAGAAAGCCCCGGAAGCCCCCCAGACCTCCGAGAAAAAAGTCCCCGAAGAAACAAAACGCTTTGCAGAAGGCGCGGGGGCTTCTGAATAGTGCCGCCGCCTACCGAGCAGGCCCTGTCCTTGTCGTTGTCCCCCCTTCACTCGCCGCCGATGTTCACCCGGACGTGCGACGCCCTGACGTGCGACGTCCTGACTCTTGCAGATGCTCGAGGCCTCCTAGATGCGGTCCGAGCAGGTGGCGTCGGAGGATGGCGCTGCATCGCCAGTGCATCGCCGCCGTTGGCGATGCATCGGCCGATGCATCGGCGACGTCGAAGCGAAGCACATCGGGCTCCACAGCGAGCCGCATCAGCGATGCGGCGCGATCCTCCGACCCCCATCTGGGAGGCCTCGAGATACCAGGCCCCTGGACGTCCCGACCCCGGCCAACTGTTCATCCCGAACCGTTCTTTGACTGCCCCGGGGCCCGGCGGCGGACCTCAGAGGAGGCCGAGAACGGCCAAAGCCTTGTACCGTTTCGTTTTTGTTTTTGCTGTTGTAGTTGGTGGTGCTGTCGTTGTTGCTGTTGTTGTGGTTGTTGCTGTGGTTATTGTTGTTGTTGTTGTTGTTGTTATTGGTGCTGCTGGTGTGGTTGTTGTTATTGGTGGTGGTGTCGGTGTCGTTGTTGCTGCTGTTGTGTTTGTTGTTGTGATTGTTGCTGTTGTTGCGGATGCTGTTGTTGTTGTCGTTGTCGTTGTCGTTGCTTTTGTTTTTGTTTTTGCACTTGTCAATGCCGTTGTAGATGTGGTTGTTGTTGTGGTTGTTGTTGTGGTTGTCGTTGTTGCAGTTGTTGTTGTCGTCGTTGTTGTTGTTGCTGTTGTTGTTGTTGTTGTTGTTGTCATTGACGTTATGGTTGTTGCTGTTGCTGTTGTTGTAGTAATTGCTGTTGTTGTTAGTATTATTATTGTTGTTGTTGTTTTTATTCGTGTTGCTGTTGTTGCTGTTGCTGATGTTGTTGTTGCTGCTGTTGTTGTTGCTGCTGGTGTTGCTGCTGTGTTTGTGGTTGATCTTATGATGCTTGTGTCGCTCAATTTTGTCATCTGTTTAGAGAAAACAATGCGTATGTCTGCATCTCCGTCTCTCTCTCTCTCTCTCCCTCTCTCCCGCCCAAAGTCTCCAGACCCGCCAGCGGGGCGCCCTCGCCCTCGCCCCCGCCGCCCGGGCCCCGCGGCCGCGCCGCCACGGCACGGGAGGCCGCGCCCTGCGCGCGGCCGCCGCCTCGGGCGCCCAGTGAGGGCACGCGCCCTGCGCGCCGCCCGCCCGAGGAGGTCCAAGCGTTAGGTCGGGCCTGTCTCCCTACAGGGGGATTCTCGACGAAAAATATTACATTCTCCAACAAGAATCAAAAGATAATCCAAACATAGCCTGGGGACTATTTTGTTGAACATTTTTGTTGCCTTTTGGGGGGGCATTTTTTTGGGGTGTATTTTTTTTTGTCCGTCGAAGCTCCCCCTTCATGGGGGACACGCCCGACAGAATCCAAGCCTGCTCGGACTAGGGGTTCGTGCCGACGCCCTCGCCACCGAGATCCGGCCGCTGGGCGTCGAGTAACCAACCCGGACCCCCTCGCGCGGTGAACACAAATCGCGACGGGAGGTCTTTCTGTACCCTGACCTTCGAGGAGGGCTAAAAAATGGCACCCGACTTAAACACCCATCCCAGAGCTATTCTACGTCTTGGTTTTAGGCTGTTTTGTTCAATTCTTTAGGCTTTTAGGCCTCCAGTGCTAAAAAAATAGCTCTCTGGAAGGTCAGGGTATTTTCGGCCGCGCGGGGCCCATGCCGGGCCCCAGGACGTTGACAAGAAACAACGCAGGATGAGAAGCGGGTCCCAGGGCAGGGGTCCAGACCTCTGGGGGTCGACCTTGCGAGAAAATCACGACGTCGGGGGTCTGGGAACGGGGGGCCAACAAATGGGGGGGCAGCGAGGGCTGCAGAAAAGGGGCTCTAGAGGGCGCCCCTGCAGGGGCCCTTTATGGGGCCCCAGATGGGGGCCTGCGAGGTCAGAAAAAAGGCACCTGTTCTCCCCCCCCACACACACACACTTATTGCTCCCCCGACTGATTCACGCCCGAGGACGCTGCCTCTTTTTCACACCGGGAATTTTCGCCCGGCGTTGGGTTGTGCCCCAGATCGATCAGGGTGCAAGGCTCCGGTCGTGATTTTTCGAGATGCTGCAGTTCTGCTCGCAACGTCGGATCTCGGGGGTGTATGCGGGGGGGGAACAAAAAGGTACCAACACTGCCACTCCCCGGCCTTCTCCTGGGGGGGCGTCCTGTCCAGGATGTCGAGGCGAATATCCAGCGGTGGCGACGAGGGGGCCTCCTGGGAGGCCCCAAAAGGGGGAACCGGGCGAAGGGTAGCGGTTCTATTACCTTTTCCTTCTCTGAGTGCGGGGGCTGATCGTGTCACGCCTTTGACAGTCGCCACCGCGAAGAGAAGCGAGCAGCACCAGCAACGATCACGGCCACCAGCCCACCAGAGCTGCGCAAGGCCCTTCCAGCGTCCTTGTGTCCTCTCAAAGATCCCAGGCATTCCCTCGTCCGTGCCTCTTTGGCTCTCTTCTCCTCCGTTTCTTCCTCATCCACCTTCACCGCGCGCGCGGGCTTTGAGTGGCATGCGTGGTAACAAGGAGGCTGGCGAGCTTCCCGCACTGAATGATGTGGGGCGTGCCACCGAAGTAGCATAATGGTTAATAGTACAGCTGGTGCGACGAGCAGCAGAAGGAGCGAATGTCAAGTCCAACAAGCTCAACGGATCCGGCATTTGCCGAGCCCTTTGAAACGTGCCTCCACGGACATGACCACTTCAAAGAACCCAAGCTTCGTGCTGCTTTGCGCTTGATCCGGTAACATGCCCAAACTAAAGGCCAATCTTCGAGGCAACAAAGGAAACATAAAGGAGGGGGATGGGAGGGAAGGAAATTGAGGGAAGGAGGAGGGGGATGGATGGGGCGTGTGTTGGCTCACATGGATCGGCGGGCCAGCCAGGACAACAGGGGCTAGCACTGGCACGCACCGTGGCCGATCTGACCAGACGCTTCTGAACAGCACCATCATGCCTTTTCCTCTCCATTCCTCTCCTCATCTGTCCTTTGACCGTCCCCCGTCCCTTCCCTGTTCATGTGCTCTTCATCCTTCCCCCCGTCTCACTCCGTCCCCGCATTCCCCACCCACTACGTCCTTGGTTCCCTACCCGTTCGTCCTCCTCCGCATTCTCCCCTTCACACCCTACCCCTGCTTATTCATCCTGCTCCTCCTCGCCCACCTCTCCATCCTCCGCCTCTGGCTCCGACCACGCCCTCCTGCCCCATCTTGCTACTTCTTGTCGTCCTCATCCTTTTAATGAATCGGAAATTCGGGGGGGGAGACCGAAGTGAAACCGAGAGCCCCAAATTGAAAATCGGAGAGAAGGAGAGAGAGAGAGAGAGAGAAGAAAACAAATATTGATCTTTGGAGAAAGAGAGGACATATGTAGAAACATAGGGAGAGAGAGAGAGAGAAAGAGAGAGACAGACACCAACAACACACCATAAAGAAATCACGCGATAAGGAAGATAGTGTGTATATATATATATATATACATACAGATGTATGTATGTATAGAGAGAGGGAGAGAGCATAAGAGAGAGAGAGATATTGGGAGAAAGAGAGAGGGAGAGAGAGAGAGAGAGAACACGAAACAACAAAACAACATGGAGATAGACAGAGAGAGAGAAAGAGAGACAGTGAGAGAGACTGCCAAGGCCTTGGAAGGCCATGCCGACACTTCTCGAACGGGGCGCAGCCAGCGAAAGCGGCCGAGGATGGGCCAGAGGGGAAGGATGCAAGGATAAACCTAGAAAATCGCTCATCCTCGCTCGCCGTGCTGACTGCACGGGTACACTGAGCAGCCTCAGCCCGTCGCTGGATCGGTGAGTTGTCTGCCCCTATCCTCTCGGCTATACGGGCTGGTACGCACGCGCGATGCTGCGGCACGCGCGCGCGATGGAGGCGGCAGGCCGCACGCGAGAGGGCGCGCTGCTGCGCCTCGCGGCAGGGAGGGCAAGGGAGGGGCACGTGCCCCGAGAGGAGCACCGACAGTGCCATAGCGGGCGCCACGGTCCGCATCTGCAGCAAGAAAACACTGGAGGCCTCTCAGATGGGGTCCGAGCAGATGGGGTCGAGGAATCGCGCCGCATCGCCAGTGCATCGCCGATGCATCGGCGATGCGGCGCGATCCTCCGACCCCATCTCCTCGGAGCCCACCTGGGAAGCCTAGAGACACGGCGTACGCCTGAATTTTCAGAGCTCCGCGCGGATTTGCCTGGATTGGCGCTGGGCCCCCCTGTCGGCGACTCTGGCGCCGCCCCTGGCGCGCTCCGCGCGCCATGGAGGGGGCCCAGCGCAGATTCAAAAGACCCGCGCCAAACTCCGAAATATCATGTTTATCCCAACTCCTTTCCTGGGTATCGGCCCATGTGGTGCCCTTTCTGGACAAACGCAGCAGACCGTAGAGCCGGGCGGTATCCTAGATGTGACGGCGATCTTTTTCAAGTGTCTCCTGGGAGTGGGTCAACGGAAACTGCTCTCTGTTCTCGGCGCGGGTCTTGCGACTTGGCACCAGGACCATGGCACAGGGGCCTGCTGAAGCGAGGTGCCCTTGGCCGCGAACGCGACGCGTCACCAAACTCCTCCTCGACGTCCCGCACGTCTCGGATGAGTGGGCTCGTTTTTCGCCCCAATGACTGCCGAATGACCTCGTGAGCGTGCACGTCCGTTCTCTGGCACTGTGAGTTCACTCCCTTCGCGATCAGAGCGGCGTCGCCTGCGTTGGGCTTCTCGTCGAACTCGTCCTTGCGGCCACGGGGTGAACAGCTTCCTCCTCCTCTTCATCCTCCAACCCCTACTCTTGGGGGGAACTCGGATATTTACAACTGCTCCTGACGTTACGTGTGCTGATTGCTAGTGTTTTTGCTCGGCAACCTTGCCATGCACAACGCTTACTCGTGTTTTTTTTATGTTGATCATCATTCCCGATACCCGATCTGTCACGAACAACTTGCATTGGTTGCCCTTTACCCTACCCGCCCTGTATCGTGGGTGCGATGTTCAAGACACAGCAAGGCACAACACGCGACATTCCTGCGTGTACTTTCCCATGGCTTTAAGTTCACCCGGCTCGGCCCAGTGGCTGTCCTGGTCGCCGCTTGACTGCCTCTGTGGCCGAAGGGATGGCGCAGTGGCCCATTCTGCGAGGTCATTGTTACAACTCTGGCACGACGTCAGGCCACCATCTGGTGGGGATGCGACAGGGACGATTTCACATCCCAACCTTCAATCATACCATGTATGCGTGTTTTCGTGAGTCCATATCTGTCTCGATGCGCATAAAGACGTATACACATTACTACATGTATACAGGTATGCGTAACAAATATAAAGGACACGTGTATGTATGCGTGTGATATGTGTACTATGTTGTGTGCGCTATGTGTACATTATGTGTGGATTGCGTGTGTTCTACGTGTTATGTGTATTCAGTGTGTTGTGTGCGTGTGTGTGTGTGTGTGTGTGTGTGTATGTGTTTGCGCGTTGTGTGTGTTGCGTGTGTTGCGTGCGTTGTGTGCGTGGTGTGTGATGTGTATTGTGTGCGTGGTGTGTGTGTGTGTGCGTGTGTGTAGGTATTGTGTGTACTCTCTGTTTGTTGTGCTGTTGTTGTGTCGTGTGTGGTGTGTAATGTGTTTTCTGTGTGTTGTACGTCGAGGCTTGACTTTGTGAGGGTTGCGCAGGCGAAATCACCTTTTTCTATGAATCATGGGGCTCAAAATTCGTGGATGCTTTTTCAAGTGTTAAGACGTTTGAAAAATTCAATGTGTTAGGACCCTGACGTCACGATTTGAGTCAGGGCGCCCAATGATTTTCAAAATGTTCAGGGTGTCCCGAGCGCACCGGCCAGAAATATCACGACGGAACCAATTAATCACTTCTGTGCTCTACTCTCCCCTCGGAACAGTGCGTATGATGATACATACGCATACACACATATACGCATACACACATATATATATATATATGTACTAGACCCCTCCACGGAGACCCCATCTTCACACATGCAAGCCCGAGGGCTTCAAACGAAGAAGTAAGTTCATATGTTGGCGAAGATATTGATGCACTGTTGTTGCAAGGGCGCCTGAAATTGAACAAACAAGGAACTCTACACTTACAAAGAATATTAACATATTACAATCAGCGCCATAAAGACCACCTTGCAATCAAAAACAGTAAAACAAATATGCACATTAATACAATCAAGAAGCATCATACGTAAAACCAATCAGAACACATTACACTCCAAATCAAACAGAGCATCTTACACGGACAATCGATAAGAATATCGACGCTCAAAAACAATAAGAACACGTCTCGGGACAACGATCCCTGTAATAATCTGAAAAAACATAAAAAGACGTCAAACCAAACACAATAATCATTTTACCTTCCAGCCATACAGCATCAACGTTTTTCCGCATTAGCCCATCAAGACAATATTTCATTGAAAAGCAAAGAAGGATACCTTGACATTCAAACAATAGAAACATCTCCCCTGCAACAATAATAATTACTGGCAATTGAAATAAACAACATAGCCCAGAATAAACAAAAACAAGGAGACAATGTGTCGTTTTGAATTGATAGGACAACAGACACTTTAAATCAACAGTGCAACGTCTTAGGACCACGATACTGGTGAGGGTCAACAAGAACACAACAAAACAGAGCACCTAACCTAATACTCCTTCTGGGACTCCGAAAAGCTATACCAATCAAAGACGTTCGGCATTAGCGCTCCCTCATGAAAGTTGTACAAGGGAAGCAATGGAACAAACAAAATCACCTTGCAAAGAAACACGTCCAAACAACCTTTGGCATACAGCCGTGCGAATAAGTTACAGCTTAAGTCGAAATCAAACCATTACACACGAAATCAATGATAACACACTGTAGACCTATACAGTAAGAACATACGGTTGACTAACAACAAAAAAGGAACACCTACAACGAAAATAAAACCTTACAACACAAATCAATTCGAACACATACATTAACAACACGAAGAAATCGTCTTGGGACCACGATCCCTGTGAGTCCCAAATAGAGAAACAATCTTCGAAAGAGATCATACACATGTTTGTGACACCCCGAAAGTTTATAACAATCCAGAGATTTTGGCATGCGCGTTCCCTCCCAAGTCTCTCTCTTCCCTTTACCTCCGGTTCCCTCTCCTTTCCCTGGAGGGGCGATCATATTCGAACACCTTTGAATTTCAAGGTTCCTAACGGTCCCGCAAACATTATTAAATGCTTGTTTCTCCTATTTTTCCAATACGGGGGATTCTGGGGTGCCGGTTTTGGGAGGCGCGGAAAGGAAGGGGAAGACGAGAAGGGGAGAGGCGAAGGAGGAGGGATCGACGAGGCGAGGAAAGGCGAAGGAGGAGAAACGACGAGGAGAGTACTGAGGCAGAGAAGGAGAGGGAGTAAGAGACAGGAGGAGGCGGAAGAGAAGGGACGCAGCTTCCACCCCGAGTCCTCCCTCGTGGGCAGCAGTGAACCACATTCCTACTGTGGCGCCTCTCGGATGGGGGGGGGAATTCGTCACGATTCTTGCTGGTTTTGTTTGTAGTGTGTTCGTACTGTTTTTAACTGGAAAGTTCTCTGATTGATTTCCATGGCAGACGCCATTGCAACAGCACTGTATCAACATCTGCGTCAACATATGCATTAACTTCTTCGCTTAAAGCCCTCGGGCTTGCATTTGTGAAAATGGGTTCCCCGTGGGGATATATACATATACGCACATTTATAGATATACGAATGATATACGAATCTGTGCCCGTGGACTCAATCCAATGAGCCGCGTGAGTCGAAGTTTGACGATGCTCGCTTCCGTCTCTGGCGCGTACATACCAGCAAGCTGCGGTGTGCGATCGGCAACCAGCGTGAAGTCGATGACTATCGCCTCTTGAGGCCCTCTTGGTGGTCCTCCCGGGGCTTATTTGAAACGTTTTAGACCCTCTGGGGCTGTCTTGACAGCATCTTCGGCCGTTTCGGGGCCCTCGTGGAAAGAATCGGGGCCCTCTTGGCCTGTCTTGGGGGCCTCGTGGGGGCTTGTTGTGCCGTCTTGGAGTCCTCTTGGGGGTTTATTGGGCCGTCTTGGAAGCCTCTCGGGCCCCTCCTAGGCTGTCTTGGGTCTCTCTTGGGTGAACTTGGGCCGTCTCGGGGCGATCCTGGAGGCCTCTTGGGCCGTCTTGGGGGTCCAGATGGTTGAGGCAGAATCCGTAAAAATCCTACAAGGGAAATCTGCGATTTCAGCCTCTTGCGGCCCTCTAAGGTGTCTCCTCGGAGCCATCCCGGGGCGTCTTGACGGCCTATGGGCCGTCTTGGGAGCATCTTGGGCTGCCGGAGGGCCGTCTTGGGTCATGTCGGGGCTATCTTTGGTCGTCTCGGGGCCTCCTTGGGTCGTTTCGGGGCTCCTCGGGGGAGCTCTGGTGCCGTTTCAGGGCCCTCCGGGGACCCTCTGGTGCCGTTTCGGAGCTCTTTGGCGGCTCCCTGGGCCGGGGCCCCTCCAAACCCGCAAATCATCCTTCGGATGAATTTGACTGGATAAGGCTACCTAGAACCATTCAGATATCTCATTCCTTATCGCGAGTATTTTTTCTCGCGCGCATCTTCACTGACGCTGCAATTTCGGATCCCGCATCTCGGCATGCATCTCCCGCAAGACACCTACGAGACAACCCACTGGGCAGCCCGCGAGACAACCTGTCGGAGAACCCACTGGACCAGAGTCAGGCGAATTTCGGCGGTGGACAAACCTCCCTTTAGTAAACCTCCCCTCAGTGAAAACGGCGTGGGGCCGAAACCGACGGACCTGGACCCGCAAAGGTGACGGCCGCGACGCCCTCTCGCGAACCGAAAAGAGTCAATTCCTTAACTCGCCATCGCTCGGACGTCCATTTCCCGTGCATTTTTCGGTTTCGTGCGTTTTTTTGGGGGGGGGCTCGATGGTCCAGGATCGTCCTCAATGGTTCTCGCCGAGAAGAAATGCACGCGTCCGAGCGATGCCAGGTGAATCGGCGTGTCGGGGCAGGAGGTCTACCCACCTCCGAGAATCGAGATAGCGGCAGCTCAACGTCGGTCTCCGGAGCCCTCTCCGGGCTCCGGGCGCACCGAGCTTCCGGGCTGCGCCCAGCCGTGGCGACGAGGGGCCCCCGGAGGCCAACTGCTGTTGTCTCCACGCGCCCCTCCTCTGGCAGGACAGCCCAAGGAACGGCCCACGGGGCAGCCACGGGACAACCCACGGGATCACCCCATTTAGGCCAGGGACAACGAGGGCCACCCCCCCACCATCCCTTGTAAAAAACAACACAAACACACACCGTGATGAGCACATATACCCAATCAGCCTTAGACCAAATCCCAAGACCTCAAGATCTCAATCCCAAGACATCGGAGGATCGGAATGGCCGACAGGCCAGTTCGTTAAACAAACGTTTTTATCAGAGGGCGACCAGGGCACGGTAACTGAGCGTCGCCTGCAAACCGTGCTCCCGAGACTTAGAGTCTCCTCTGAGAGATGTGGCTGCAGGAAGCAAAAGCAAATAATGACCATGAGAACAGGCGTAAGGGTGGCGGCGGCTGGTGTCGACGGTGCTGGCGTGGGCGCTGGCGATCGCAGCGATGCTGGCCTGCTGTGCAGGCTTCAATACCAATAAAGATTGAAAAACAACAAAGCTGAGAAAGGATGTAAGCACACACACACAGCCTCCCTAAAAGAAGCTGGGTGGGAATGCGCACATATCATCGCGAGGTGCTGGCCACCAGGCGTGTCATACTGCGCAGATAGCCACTGCCTCAAGAGGGGCCAGGTCCCGTTACACTAGAGGCTATGCGAACCAATGAAGGACCGCGGGTATTCCGCTGCTAAGCATCGAGCAGACAGCGTACCGAGCCATTCGAACGAAACCGAATCCAGCAAAACTGATCCTGCTAGGCCATGCAACTAAACCTGCAACCACGTTTAGACCGCACCCCTGGTCCGTGTCGACTGTGGTATTCGAACCATCTTCGATGGCATACGCCTCTGAAAAACTGATCGTAGGGAAGAGAGAGCCTAGACAGTAGGATCCAATCCAACGTCCAAAGACGGTTGGAATGATATTCTCGAGCACTCTGCCACTAGCAGTGCTCCCGCTGATCCACACTCTGAGATCGAGCACGAGGAGGCCAGCCTGAAACACACTCCAAAGACATAGAAGTGTGCACAAACAAAACAAGAACTGGTAGAAAGAAGAAACAGAGCGTGTGAGAGCAGACAGCAGGAGCGTGCAGAAGCCAGAGAATTTTGCCAGTCCATGGACGTGTGATGGAACTTGTCGATATACATCTGTCTGATGGTCGTATGTCGAAGAATCAGATGCAACTCGGGCAGCCACGGGCGCTGACTGAAGTGGTGATTCGGCCCACTCACCATCACGGTCCAGGTGCTGGTAGAGGAGCGTTCCAATAGCTGGGACGTCCTTGCCCTCGAGCTGGCCCTCCGTGGCGCCCAGGCTTTTGCATTTGCGAATCCACTGGTCGGTACTCTTCTTCTTGCCAATCTCCGTCCACCACGCAGTGCAAGGCGCCCCTGTGGCTGGCAACTGAGATGCGTACGACTTGACATCCTCGCGATTCTTCGGGATACCGAGGTGGCTGAGTGCCAACTCATGCCGGGCAATAGTCATGGTAGGCAGGAAGACGGGGGCAGACGCAGCATGTACCTGTGGGGCTTGAGCAGGTTGTCCAGGCTGAGCTTGCTGCTGACCTTTTCCGCCACCTTTTGCATTCCACTCCCAGGGTTCAACGCCACCAGCGAACATGCCCCCCATCATGCTCCTCAGGGCCCTCGCGTCGTTGGAGGTCGTCGCCGTCGATGTCTGGATGGTCCGCAGCTGGTCGGAGTGGCCCTTGATCTCCTGCTGCGTCGCAGCCAACTCAGCGCGCGTGCGTTTTATGACGGGATTGTTCTCTAGGTCGTTAGGCGAGCTCTCATCAAGGCCAGCCGCTTCTGCCAAACGCTTAATCGTGTGTTGGAGTTTGCTGTCAGACCCTTGGGCTCCGTTCATCACACATGCGAGCGCCAGCGCCAAATCACGAGCGGGTTGGTTAGCCGACGCCATGCCTTGGACGGCCTGGTGTCCACCGGCGTTGGGTGGGGAGCTGCCCGCGGCAGCCGCTTGGTCTGCTTGGCTGATGATACTGCTGATGCGGCCAATCTCTCCAAAGGCCCGAATGCTGTCAACCATGCCACTCCACTGTCCAAGCATGTTGCCGAAACCGCCCATGCCACCGCTGCTGTTACTACCGTATGCGCCGCCTTTACCTCCCCAGCCGCCGTTGTTGTAGTACGAGTTTTGCCCCTTGTGGCCCTTGGGAGCCCCCATGGCGGACGAGCTGGGAGACGAGGTAAAAGGAGGGCGGCGCAGGCGGAGTGCGATCAGCTCAGAGACCTGGTCCAACCCAAAAGAAATGGCTGTGGAGTTAGGGATGAGATGCTGGCGAGTACGTTCCACCATGTCTAGACAGAGGTATACAAGGTCCATGCGCTCACCTGGAGGGTAGATGGTATACCACATTTTCCTAACACAACCACGAGGGTATCCCATGCGATAATAGAATGCCATATCGATAGTATAGACAACAATCAGGTCGATAGTGTCAGGGTTAAGCCTATCCCGGCAATGAAGACGCCTTCTAAGTTCAGATCGTAGTTGTCCTAGCTCACGACGGGTAACGTGTCCAAGGTAGGGCGGAGCACTCTTTTTTTAAAGTCTAGAGATATCCCCACTAAGTACATACTCCTCATTTTTGTGCTGTGGGATATATCTGACCCCGTCGAACCCCCAAGCCACAAGAGCATCTAAATAACGAAAGACCACACTTGACCCAATCTGTTGGAAAGAGCTGTCCTATTCAAAAACCACAATCTTTTTTATATATACAAAACATCTGCTTCCATAAACAAGACCGACCAACCCAATGCGATAAGAAGATGGTGTCGTCAACGTATCTTCCTGCAGCCACTTCAAGTGCACGTCGTGAAGTAGTAGGCCTAGGTATAGGGTGCTGATCGTAATGGTATTCGAGGTAGGAGAGGACGAGGTGGAGGATGGCCCCCGATAGCGGCCCACCGATCGGGAATACCTGATAATTCAGCTAGGGCAATACCAGCGAAGATAAAGAACCGAAATCCGAGGAAACCTTCAATCGCACGCTTAAGGCTGCTGAACAGGAACACGGTGCGATCCCAGTGTCGAATGCCAATCCGTCCTCCGAGTACGACCTGGGCTGCTGCAGTGTGTAGAACCGAGAGCGTCCGTGTCCTACGCTGAGCCTCGGCCCGTTGAAAGAGAGAGTCGACGGCAACGCGCATAGACTTGGACTCCAGAGCTTCGTATGCCTGGCCCGCGTCAGACACGGTAAACCCCGGGTAGTCCATGCATGCGCGGCAACGTACGCATACAGCCTGTCTCGTACCAGGGAGGTAACAAGGAGGTGCCATAAGGCCAACAGCGACGTCTAAATCATCAAAGGCAGTATCTAGCCCACGAAACGCCCATCCAGGAAAAATAACATTGGTAAGATAAGTAGTACCTCTAGAGATCCTTTGATAAAACTGTCGTCCTGGAAGTTTGAACTAACTGCATATGTTTCTCATGCATGAGTGCCCCGTCTTAGCGCATTTCTTGTTCCCATGGTCCTCGAAGCATTTCCGTTTTACCGTAGGGTAACAGTATGGTAGATTCTGCATGCCAATCGTTCTCTGCGAGGGTGGCCTGAGACTCTTGGGGGCACTGAAGTCGCACGTTAGACGGCACCACTGGTTGATATGAGGTAGGGGAAGAACGTTTAGTCGCCAACGGCTTTGGGCATGAGCGAGGAGACCTAGCAAGCGGCACTGCATGTGAACAATGCTGGAACCCCAGAGTGTCCGAGGGTCCTTGTCTTCCACAGTATAACTAATGACTCCGCGCGTGGCCTCCAAGCCCCTGCGCAGACGATAAAGCGCCTGCCGCGGTGCCGTCGTCGCCC
Organism: Prorocentrum cordatum; assembly: GCA_963575745.1. Classification (NCBI taxonomy): domain Eukaryota; class Dinophyceae; order Prorocentrales; family Prorocentraceae; genus Prorocentrum; species Prorocentrum cordatum. The sequence goes on from CAUYUJ010017805.1 coordinate 181,359, forward strand.
GAGGGGGAGGCGCTCCAGAATCATCTGTGGCAAACAAAGTGACCGCGAGCACATGCAGGAATATGGGGTCAACGGCAGAGCGTCGAAGCCAGGGGGCACGCCTGGAAATACTGCTGGGTGACACATCCTGGCGTACTTCAGGCATCCAGGGGGGGCGTCCACAAACGGGTAACCGGAAAAGATCTTCTCCTTCAGCTGATATCCTCAAATCCTCCAAAGTTATCTTGTCCAGGAAATCGATGCTATGCTTTGCCGGGTCCTGGGTGATAAATTGGCATGGTTTTTGTATGGTCTGCTTTGCCCCAAGGGAAATACGAACCTGTTTTCGTGCAAGTAGGGCCCAGGCAGGCCGGGCGAGGGAGGTGCGGTGAAGGACGAGATTGACCCATTTTCGCACAGGCTTGAGATCGCCCTCATGATCCAACACGAGCGCGACGCCGCCTGGACGAGGCAAACCCATCATCTCCAACTGTGTCGCAAGCGAGGCCTGTACGATAGCCTTCTCGAGCCAGAAGGAAAAGACTGTGCGCAATCCCCACAGCGTATACAAGTAGTCAGAACCGTGCCGCTTTCCACGGAGAGCGCGCTGCCACATCACCTCGTGGGGCTTCCATGCGCAGAAACGAACGAGCAGGATCGCGTTGGTGGGGCCATGCAAATACAAGGGTCCAAAAGAATGGTATCTGGCAAGATGACGTCGAAGAAAGAAGTCATACACACTGTAAAAATGTCCACGCAATACTGTGTTCCATTCCCGAACGCGTTCACGTTTCCTGGTTTGTCTTACATGAAGGGTGCGAAGAGCTTCAAATCGTGCTTGCTGCCAAACCTCATGCATTTCGATATTGTCCAGAGCCCGAGGAAGGTGTAGACGGCGTTCATGACGATTTTTGCGACCCCTGGGACCTTTGTTCCGTTGCTGTCGTGAACGTGTTGACATGGGTTTGTGGGTGGCGAAATCGCCGTAGGCTTTCGCAATGTTACTTGCCTTTGGACACGCACATGTAATATACGATGCCTCGATCGCCGTGGCCATGTGCGTGGGCATAATGGTCATGAACATGATGGATATGGTACGTGCATTATGTGAAGCCAGCAAGGATACGTAACGTGCTCGATCTGCTAAGGGCTTATCCAGCTTACATTTCTCTAAGGCTTTGTAGTGTTCGCGTGTCCTAGCTATAGCTCCGCTTAGTGTACCAGTACGTCGTCGAATACTACCTTGTCCTATGTAGCGTGCGCGTGTACCAATTTCATATATAAACGACGTCGCCCCCGAGGAGCGAGACGATGAGCCCATAATACATGCTGCTTGTGTACGTAGAAAATCACGTAGGGCAAGGGCGTCGATAAATGTGGCCCCATGAGGTCTCGACAAGGCTCGCTGGAGATCAACGTCCAATGGCAGACAAATATGCTGCGCCGTCCGACGAGCCCGTCGTCCTTGAGTCCATAGATATCGTGTGTAAGTAATCTTGTGAGAGACCAATAGCGTCACGTACGTCGCTGAGAAATGAAGGGTTGATACACAATCATCACCTGCAAACTGGTCGGAGAATTGCTGGGTAAGATGGCCCAGGAGAGAGATAGTCCATGGACGGCTGAGCACGCGATACCTGCCACAGAGTTGCCATCATCAGCTGATCCACAACGTCCGTCGCGCGGGTGTGGGGAATATCGTTGCCCCTGAAGCTAAGAGACACAGTAAGATGAGGAACCCAATCCGTGATGCTTCGGATCTGCTGCTCAAGGATGGGTTCGGCCAGACTTTTGGGCAGATGAGAGTGCGTAGATTTAGAAGACATAGATGTTCGCAAGCTTGCATCTACCAACTTAGTGATGGATGTAGAGGGTGTCCCTGCGTCGCAGGGCTGAATCGTAACAGCACAATTTAGTAGAAGTCGAACTACGAGTACGAGTAGGTTATGAACGTTGCGAGAGCGGTACAGTCTGGCATGTCGTCGGACCTCCACACCATCGCAAACACATCGTGATGAGCACATATACCCAATCAGCCTTAAACCAAATCCCAAGACCTCAAGATCTCAATCCCCAGACATCGGAGGATCGGAATGGCCGACAGGCCAGTTCGTTAAACAAGCGTTTTTATCAGAGGGCGACCAGGGCACGGTAACTGAGCGTCGCCTGCAAACCGTGCTCCCGAGACTTAGAGTCTCCTCTGGGAGATGTGGCTGCAGGAAGCAAAAGCAAATAATGACCATGAGAACAGGCATGCATGCAAGAAGGGTGGCGGCGACTGGTGTCGACGGTGCTGGCGTGGGCGCTGGCGATCGCAGCGATGCTGGCCTGCTGTGCAGGCTTCAATACAAATAAAGATTGAAAAACAACACAGCTGAGAAAGGATGTAAGCACACACGCACACACTGCCTTCAAATTCGGAGCACTCGCAGCGAACCCGAAGCGGCCTCTCCCCACCATCCCTGTCAAGAAACGATGCAGAGTACACTTGGCGGCGGCGGCTGCGGCGGCTGGAGGAGGAGGAGGAGGAGGAGGAGGAGGAGGAGGAGGAGGAGCAGGATGAGGAGGAGGAGGGAGGAGGAGGAGGAGGGAGGAGGAGGAGGAGGAGGAGGAGGAGCAGGAGGAGGAGGAGGAGCAGGAGGAGCAGGAGGAGGAGGAGGAGGAGGAGGAGGGAGAGGAGGAGGAGGAGGAGGAGGAGGAGGAGGAGCAGGAGGAGGAGGAGGAGGAGGAGGCGGCGGCGGTGGCGGCGGCGACGGGGGCAGAGACCTCGTGCTCGCCGCGGTCTTGGCCTCGGCCGGCGCGTCGCCGCTCCTGCGCAGCTGCGCCTCGCCCGCACGCGCGACACGGACCTGCAAGGGATGTTTTAAAATATAAGATCTGTAACACATGATAAATTTATGATTTCGCCGGCCCGACGGGCCAGAGGCGTGCTAAGATCTCCGGTGACTACTTCACAATATTTCTAGTTCGCGCGCGCGGAGCGGCCCCTGGGGGGGGCCCGGACGAAAAGTACCCCTTCCGATCCCTGGCCGGGTCCTGGGCGACCCAGGGGGGAGGCTATTCTTCGCCACCCTCAGGAGGATCGTGGCCTCCGAGGGGGGGCTGCAATCGACTACCCCCCCTCCCGCCCCAAGGGGCCCCCAAGAGCCCCCCAAGAGGCCCCAGGGGAGCCCAATACGCCGCCAAGGAGCCCCAAGACGCTCCCAAGCAGCCCCCAAGAAGCCCCCAAGACGGCCCCAAATAGCGCTCCAGGGCCGGCGGAATGAGCGAAGCGATTAAATAAGTTTATGCATGAGCTCATCGTTGTTTTTGATACTGAATCCCGGCATTCTTGATACACGATCCGCACGCGGAGCATGTGTAAAAAAACGGCACTGTATGCCGCTCACCTGGTCGGGGCCGCCTGGTTACTTTGGTAGTGGAAACAATTGTTTTTTTAAAATATTTGGTCTTTAGAAGCTCTGCGTGGCGACGCCCCCGTCGCCACGCGTGCCCTCTGCGTGCCTGCGGGGGCGCCGCCACGCAGAAGTACTGGAGACCGAGCATTTGGGGCGTCGCTACGCACGCCCTCTGCGTGGCTGCGACCATTTGTTAAAACCCCAAAACCAATTAAATTCACGAATGAAGTACAGTCATCGTGCTGCCGCGAGGAACGTCAGGGAAGGAACGAGGGGGCTCTGCTAGCCACGGCGGGCCTCGGCCGCAGATAGGTTCCCCGGCCTAAGACCCATCAGCGCCCCTCTAACGGGGACTCCACTAACGGGTACTTTGGCCAGTGACCCTCCCCGATGTGGGCAACGCTGCAATGCCACAAAGAGGCCCTAAAATGGCAACTTTCGGCAATTTTCCAAAGTACCCGTTAGTGAGTACCCGTTACGGCGCCGCTGAACCCACGAGGCGTGCGGAGAGCCACAGCCCCTCCCTGGACCCAAACGGGTCCTCGTTTCCGCGTGTTGTCAGGTGGAGAGCCCACAAGAACGCCGACCCTGAACTCATAGTCTCAGAACTTGAACTAAAACCCAACATTTCTATCTAAAATCTTAGGATTTACATTGAAACGTTGAGAATAATCGAGACTCTGGCCGAAAACTTCCGTTTTCTTAAGCATCGCCTAAGGTGTAGGTTCCCCGGCCTCAGACCCGAGAGGCGTGCGGAGAGCCACGGCCCCTCCCTGGACCCAAACGGGTCCTCGTTTCCGCGTGTTGTCAGGTGGAGAGCCCACAAGAAACCTTCCACAAGAAAGCCGACCCTGAGATTCCAGTACGTCCATTGGTTCTTGGTGTGGGAACGTCACGCTTTCCATAGCAAAACCGTCGAAACCCAAGAAACCCGGGGCACCCTGGAGGCAAGCAGGGTGTTTCTTGGCATGGGCCCCTCACTGTACTTGATGCGCAAATCTGCACCAATGACCGCCAGCCCCCTCGTGGGCGCCAGGCTGTGAGGCTCTTCCCGAATCATTGCTGCTTGGTGCAGCTTGCAATCTGCTCCTTCTCCGTGACCGTGTGCCCTGTTTCCCGCCTGCTGTCGAGCAGGTCCTGTCTCGTTCCTACCGTCTGCAGGGGCGAGACGGCCCAAGATGGCCCCAAGGTTGCCCCAAGGTAGCCCAAAAGGGTCACACTAGCCTACCAGGAGAGCCCCAAAACGCTCAGTGAATGCAAGACGTACGGTGAGCACGTTAAAAGCATGCGGCATGTGCTGTGATAGTCTTCTGTGTTTCCCCTTTATGTTGTTACAGGATGGCTTCCAGACGGCCACCAGATGCCCCAATGTAGCTCCACGATCTCTCAATATGGCCCCAAGGTGCCCTCCAGAGGCCCCAAGGCGCCTCTAACATCGTGGACCTACAAGGTGCCAAGCCGCTAAAGCCCCTCCAGATGCCCCCACCATCGCCGTGCGAAGTGTGCGTTGCCCAGAGGTGCTTCCCAGGTGCCCCCAGAAGGCTCCTCGACTATACCCAGCGGGTGCCAAAGAAAGCCTCGAGGTGGTCTCAAGGTAGTCCCAAGATGCCTCCGCCCAGGGGGTCGTCGGCAAAGTGCGCAACGCTTCAGATGCGCCACCAGATGATCCCAAAATAATTCTAAGAGTCTAGCCCGTGAGAAAGCCAAGGGGGGTCCAAAGGGTTGCCACGACGTCCAACGAGATTCCACGAGTAGCCCAACAGCGCCAGACAGGTTTTGAAAGACCAAACAGGCCTCAAGGAAGACGTCAACAAGCAACCTCACCCTGCTAATCCGCCAGTCCCCGCTTGCCGGGGATATAAGGCGTGTGAGACATCAAGCTGTCCTCCTTCTTCTTTCCCCGTTCGTCAATATACCTCCCTCAGGGGACGGTCTACTCAAAAGAAAGACCCAGCGCAGCTGCGTTGGAAAAAACCCTCAGGATTGCTCCAAGAAGGATGCCCATGTCTTCGTGTCCTTCCTTCCCATTCGTCTTCCACTGCAGGATTCCCAATCGGCAGCCCTCCCCCTGATGGAGCTATGGATTCAGGGCGCCACAGACCTGAGGAGGGATGCGTTTTGACAAAGATTTCGAGACGGATCCGTCCGTGGCAACGGGACTGCCCTCCGAGGATGAAAACATACAATTCAAAACGGAGAAAAATGTCGATCCTCGTTCCTCGGCCCCCCTCTTTCTCTTCCTCCCCCTCCGCCATCCACCCTGCTGAAGACGACGCACCCTGAACGGAGAGACGACAAGATGGTCTCGAGGTGACCTCTGGAGGCTCCGAAAAGGCCCAACGGTGCAAGAACAATACCCCTCCTCCTCCTCCCTCATCCTTTTCCTTTCCCCTCATCCTCCTCTACCAGCTCTTCCTCGACAGGAAAGAGTCAATGTTGTCGAACGTTTTGGGTCCTTCTGGGATCTTCTAAGGCTTCCAGGTCAACTCGATTAAGCTCCAAGAAGTTCCGCATATGTTCCTGACCCGACGTGCTCGATGCCATGAATCGATCAGCGGCGGGGCCAGCGGCAGCATCATCCGTGTGTACATATATGCGTATACACGTGTCGTGTATGTGTGTGTGCGCGCGTGTGTGTGTGTGTGTGTGTGTTCGTGCGTGCGTGCGTGCGTGCGTGCGCGCGTGCGTGCGTGCGTGTGTATGAGAATGTGCATGTGCATGTGTATGCGATAGTGCGATGCAGCTGTGCGTATATGAGCATGCACAGGTACATGTGTATGTACATCTGAGCGTGCTCTTTCAATCGGAGCCGTCCTTGCGCTCCTTGCGCTTCGGGAGCAATGAATCAATCAGATTCTCCACCTTGGCCTCCTGCTGACTGCATGCCGCCTTCTCCAGCAAGTCGATCAATAACGCATCCGGCTGCCCCACTGCGGGTGGCTCGTTGGATGGGAGGGACTCGCTCCCGACCGCGACCACGGCCGGCTCCCTGGGTGACAGCTGGTTGGGCATATCCAGCGCCTCGAACTGGGCAACCACCTGGGGAAACATGGCCGCCTCGACCCCCGCCGTGGACGGAGCCCCGCGCCGGCAAGCCGCCGCCGCACGCGCCGCGCGTGCGCGCAGCGCCTGCCGCATGCATGCTCGGACGAGGTCCTCGGCGCCCGGAGCCTCGAGGCTGCGAGGCCAGAGGCCCTGGGGCAGGGCGGCGGGATGCGAGAGCCGCGCGCCCAGGCCCTCGAACTGGCCCGCCGACCACGGCAACGTGGCCCGCCGGCAGGCCTGGGCGTCGCTCTCGGCGCCGGGAGCTGCTCCGAGGCCCTGGTGCCAGAAGCCTGGAAGGATGGAGCCTGGGCCCCAGAGGGGCGCGTGCAGCGCGTCGACCTGGGCAGCCGGCTCGGGAAGCCTGGGCGCCTCGGCCCCTGACGTGGGGGAGGCCCCCCTCCGGCACGCCACCGCCGCGCGCATCGCACGTGCGCGCAGCGCCTGCCGCATGCAGGCCTGGCCGGGGGGGAGGGCGCTCGGGCCCGACAGTGGCGCGTGCTGGTCCGATGGCATCCAATACGCCTGGCGCTGCTGAGACATGGCCAGCTTCGATCTAATCCCGACCCCTAGGACTGGCAAGCCCAAGGGCGATGACAATATCAGGAGTGCGCCCTCAGAAGCTGAGGGGGTCCTTCAGATCGGCATCGAGATCGGGGGATGTCAATCATAGGGATTGAGATATGTTCCTGGCTGGCAGGGATATGCTGGTGGAGTTATGCAGGAACCCTTCGTTACCCACGCTGGCGTTCCTCGCGGGCCACTGAGCAAACTGGATCAGGGAATGAGCATCCCGAGCCTGGGCCCACGGGCC